>OX244278.1:9305660-9485660 GCA_945867215.1 Epinotia demarniana | reverse complement strand
TTATCATCACTCAGGGAGTGAATTTCTGCCTGTAGCATATGTGTTATGTATGCCGGAGGGGGTTCAGGATGGGCGTTGCCGTCGGGCATCGTTCGGAGATCGAGTTTTGAGACTAAGACCAAAATGTACAGACTTTATTTAATTATTGGGTATACTCGTATAAGACTGCTGAGATAATTTAAGATGGTGATGGTGTCTGGGCTGGGGTGGTGACGAGGAGCGAAGTAATACACCAGTATAGGTTAAGTAAATACCGTAAAAAGAACACTTTATTTAACTGTGTAGCCTATTTTATACATACAAGTTATCGCTGATACAAGCAATATGCGTTTATGTAGCAGTAAACTATTGTGTTACTGCTAAACACTAAATGCGGCCAATTGCCATACTACACCTCCCCCGTAAGTTCCCTTCACCCCCGGGGTGGCAGAAAAAAAAAATTTAACGCATGTTACTTGCTTACAATATAGTTGAATTTTTTTTATTAAGGGACCACTTGAAGATTATATTAATTTATATTACGTATATTAAGTTTAAACATTTCATTAAAAAAGTCAATAAAAGAAGTTGGTTCCCTGTACGAAATATTTCCTAGTGTCACTGTTGAAAATATTTAAATTATTATATTGTAGCTATTTAAAAAGTAATTATTATTCATTTCATATTTCATTGTTACGACAACTTAATAACTTCTTTTACTATATGTTTATATTTAAAATTCTCAATCTTTTATATATCATTACTCTTTGCGGTATCGGTACTCAATATTCTAAAAATCTAATGCCATCGGAGTCCTCAGCTCCTAATAATATAAGTGTTAAGCCTTTCACGGACACCTGTGAAGGTCGACTATGATCAAGGACATTAACTTGGCTATGCTTCCGTGCATGCCTCAAATTCTATCAATAAAAATGGGAATGGTTACCCAAGGGCATGGTCACCCTATCAACAATAATGGCATATCAGGCCTCACTTTCGGTCGCCTGTACTTAGAGTCACATCTACATTAAGACAACAATGGTCTCCAAAAAATTTCACGGAGGGCACGGTAGTCCAGACACCATGATCAAATCTAAGGACTAGTGCTCTAACTTAACTTCCACTTAACTCACGTACCATATGAATATACTTGACTCTATTTAAAAAAAAACTGTATCTTTACTAAAAAAAAACTTGTGAATGAATCCGTATTTGTTTTTATATTACTTATGTCTCACTAATTTGTTACATTTGTCTAAATAATCTTAGCCTCCCTGCAGAGAAGGAAAGATAAATACCAGTTATCAATTGAACTCTGACTAATTATCAGGTGATCAATACAATAATTAGCTAAAGTATAATTGGTACTTGGTATAAAATTTTATAAGTGTGAGTATAAAATTTCATTCAAAGTTATTTAAAAGTTACTACAAGTCGGCGTACACGCGCGACCTACATGCAATTTCGCTGACGCGCGGAATGTGTCGCGTCGGCACCGGATGCCTCGAGTGCGTTATATTGCGAAACTTTAAAAAAATGATTTTGGACTAATTTAATGATAGTGACACTAGAATTAGAAATTGTATGCCTTTAAAATCATGAAAAAATTGAATAATATAAGACTTGAATGCTACGTTTTCAGCGACAACCTTTTTATACGAATTAATCAAAAAATAACTATAGTAAAAAATAAAAAAAATACTTCTAAACTTCATTTGCGTGACCTGTCGGTTTCCTGGTGGCAGCGTTTCGTCCCTGGTGCGCCATCGTGAAGTGGCTGGGTGGAACTCGATGTGGCTGCATGTGGCTCGATGTGGCTGCAGCTCTCGTTCATGGGCCGGGAAAACCCTGGACACCTCTTGATGTGCGAGCCGGGAAACCCTGGACAACGCTCTTCTTATTTCTAATTCTTCTTTGTATTTTTTCTTGTATCTTCTTTATTTACTCGAGTCTTCTTCATTTCGGATATTTTTTCTTGAAAGGGTGTTACTAAAATCTTCAAAATCTTCGTTATTATTTTTCTTGTTCTTCTTCTTGCTGATGTGGGGCTGAGGTGGAGCTTGGGTGGGGCCCGTTCCGGCAGGCGCACGGAGCGGGCCCGTTCTGACTGCGTTTGAAGTTCCTTGATTCTTTACTGGAAGGTCGCCATGAGATAATTTAAGATGGTAATGGTGTCTGGGCTGGGGTGGTGACGAGGAGCGAAGTAATACACCAGTATAGGTTAAGTAAATACCGTAAAAAGAACACTTTATTTAACTGTGTAGCCTATTTTATACATACAAGTTATCGCTGATACAAGCAATATGCGTTTATGTAGCAGTTAACTATTGTGTTACTGCTAAACACTAAATGCGGCCAATTGCCATACTACACTGCACTTCAATGATACTGAATTGTAGCGAGGTGGAATCAATGCGTCCGGTCACTCGCGTGTTCAGCCAGAGAATGAATCGTGTGTTCAGCGTGAGAATTGGAGCTCGGCCCGCTCGGCTCCATCCTAGCGCAAGGAGGGGATACATGGTTCGATGTGACGTCAGCCACAAACCAACCAATCGTAGCCATTCCCACGCTGCGCTACAATTTAGCGTTCGTACCGTACTAATGACCATCCTGTTTCCGACATGTACATGACTTATTGTCTTGATCTCCAGACATAAACGTAGATCAGAAGCAGCCATTCACGCCGTCCCCGGAGCTGCTCCGCGCCGTGAGTCGCGCGCGCGGCTCCTCCAACTTCGTCATGATCGCGGCCAGCATGGTGGCGCGCGGCCTGCCCGTCCGGATACAGTGAGTACACTGTCTACACTGTCTACACGTCCCCGGAGCTGCTCCGCGCCGTGAGTCGCGCGCGCGGCTCCTCCAACTTCGTCATGATCGCGGCCAGCATGGTGGCGCGCGGCCTGCCCGTCCGGATACAGTGAGTACACTGTCTACACTGTCTACACGTCCCCGGAGCTGCTCCGCGCCGTGAGTCGCGCGCGCGGCTCCTCCAACTTCGTCATGATCGCGGCCAGCATGGTGGCGCGCGGCCTGCCCGTCCGGATACAGTGAGTACACTGTCTACACTGTCTACACGTCCCCGGAGCTGCTCCGCGCCGTGAGTCGCGCGCGCGGCTCCTCCAACTTCGTCATGATCGCGGCCAGCATGGTGGCGCGCGGCCTGCCCGTCCGGATACAGTGAGTACACTGTCTACACTGTCTACACGTCCCCGGAGCTGCTCCGCGCCGTGAGTCGCGCGCGCGGCTCCTCCAACTTCGTCATGATCGCGGCCAGCATGGTGGCGCGCGGCCTGCCCGTCCGGATACAGTGAGTACACTGTCTACACTGTCTACACGTCCCCGGAGCTGCTCCGCGCCGTGAGTCGCGCGCGCGGCTCCTCCAACTTCGTCATGATCGCGGCCAGCATGGTGGCGCGCGGCCTGCCCGTCCGGATACAGTGAGTACACTGTCTACACTGTCTACACGTCCCCGGAGCTGCTCCGCGCCGTGAGTCGCGCGCGCGGCTCCTCCAACTTCGTCATGATCGCGGCCAGCATGGTGGCGCGCGGCCTGCCCGTCCGGATACAGTGAGTACACTGTCTACACTGTCTACACGTCCCCGGAGCTGCTCCGCGCCGTGAGTCGCGCGCGCGGCTCCTCCAACTTCGTCATGATCGCGGCCAGCATGGTGGCGCGCGGCCTGCCCGTCCGGATACAGTGAGTACACTGTCTACACTGTCTACACGTCCCCGGAGCTGCTCCGCGCCGTGAGTCGCGCGCGCGGCTCCTCCAACTTCGTCATGATCGCGGCCAGCATGGTGGCGCGCGGCCTGCCCGTCCGGATACAGTGAGTACACTGTCTACACTGTCTACACGTCCCCGGAGCTGCTCCGCGCCGTGAGTCGCGCGCGCGGCTCCTCCAACTTCGTCATGATCGCGGCCAGCATGGTGGCGCGCGGCCTGCCCGTCCGGATACAGTGAGTACACTGTCTACACTGTCTACACGTCCCCGGAGCTGCTCCGCGCCGTGAGTCGCGCGCGCGGCTCCTCCAACTTCGTCATGATCGCGGCCAGCATGGTGGCGCGCGGCCTGCCCGTCCGGATACAGTGAGTACACTGTCTACACTGTCTACACGTCCCCGGAGCTGCTCCGCGCCGTGAGTCGCGCGCGCGGCTCCTCCAACTTCGTCATGATCGCGGCCAGCATGGTGGCGCGCGGCCTGCCCGTCCGGATACAGTGAGTACACTGTCTACACTGTCTACACGTCCCCGGAGCTGCTCCGCGCCGTGAGTCGCGCGCGCGGCTCCTCCAACTTCGTCATGATCGCGGCCAGCATGGTGGCGCGCGGCCTGCCCGTCCGGATACAGTGAGTACACTGTCTACACTGTCTACACGTCCCCGGAGCTGCTCCGCGCCGTGAGTCGCGCGCGCGGCTCCTCCAACTTCGTCATGATCGCGGCCAGCATGGTGGCGCGCGGCCTGCCCGTCCGGATACAGTGAGTACACTGTCTACACTGTCTACACGTCCCCGGAGCTGCTCCGCGCCGTGAGTCGCGCGCGCGGCTCCTCCAACTTCGTCATGATCGCGGCCAGCATGGTGGCGCGCGGCCTGCCCGTCCGGATACAGTGAGTACACTGTCTACACTGTCTACACGTCCCCGGAGCTGCTCCGCGCCGTGAGTCGCGCGCGCGGCTCCTCCAAATTCGTCATGATCGCGGCCAGCATGGTGGCGCGCGGCCTGCCCGTCCGGATACAGTGAGTACACTGTCTACACTGTCTACACGTCCCCGGAGCTGCTCCGCGCCGTGAGTCGCGCGCGCGGCTCCTCCAACTTCGTCATGATCGCGGCCAGCATGGTGGCGCGCGGCCTGCCCGTCCGGATACAGTGAGTACACTGTCTACACTGTCTACACGTCCCCGGAGCTGCTCCGCGCCGTGAGTCGCGCGCGCGGCTCCTCCAACTTCGTCATGATCGCGGCCAGCATGGTGGCGCGCGGCCTGCCCGTCCGGATACAGTGAGTACACTGTCTACACTGTCTACACGTCCCCGGAGCTGCTCCGCGCCGTGAGTCGCGCGCGCGGCTCCTCCAACTTCGTCATGATCGCGGCCAGCATGGTGGCGCGCGGCCTGCCCGTCCGGATACAGTGAGTACACTGTCTACACTGTCTACACGTCCCCGGAGCTGCTCCGCGCCGTGAGTCGCGCGCGCGGCTCCTCCAACTTCGTCATGATCGCGGCCAGCATGGTGGCGCGCGGCCTGCCCGTCCGGATACAGTGAGTACACTGTCTACACTGTCTACACGTCCCCGGAGCTGCTCCGCGCCGTGAGTCGCGCGCGCGGCTCCTCCAACTTCGTCATGATCGCGGCCAGCATGGTGGCGCGCGGCCTGCCCGTCCGGATACAGTGAGTACACTGTCTACACTGTCTACACGTCCCCGGAGCTGCTCCGCGCCGTGAGTCGCGCGCGCGGCTCCTCCAACTTCGTCATGATCGCGGCCAGCATGGTGGCGCGCGGCCTGCCCGTCCGGATACAGTGAGTACACTGTCTACACTGTCTACACGTCCCCGGAGCTGCTCCGCGCCGTGAGTCGCGCGCGCGGCTCCTCCAACTTCGTCATGATCGCGGCCAGCATGGTGGCGCGCGGCCTGCCCGTCCGGATACAGTGAGTACACTGTCTACACTGTCTACACGTCCCCGGAGCTGCTCCGCGCCGTGAGTCGCGCGCGCGGCTCCTCCAACTTCGTCATGATCGCGGCCAGCATGGTGGCGCGCGGCCTGCCCGTCCGGATACAGTGAGTACACTGTCTACACTGTCTACACGTCCCCGGAGCTGCTCCGCGCCGTGAGTCGCGCGCGCGGCTCCTCCAACTTCGTCATGATCGCGGCCAGCATGGTGGCGCGCGGCCTGCCCGTCCGGATACAGTGAGTACACTGTCTACACTGTCTACACGTCCCCGGAGCTGCTCCGCGCCGTGAGTCGCGCGCGCGGCTCCTCCAACTTCGTCATGATCGCGGCCAGCATGGTGGCGCGCGGCCTGCCCGTCCGGATACAGTGAGTACACTGTCTACACTGTCTACACGTCCCCGGAGCTGCTCCGCGCCGTGAGTCGCGCGCGCGGCTCCTCCAACTTCGTCATGATCGCGGCCAGCATGGTGGCGCGCGGCCTGCCCGTCCGGATACAGTGAGTACACTGTCTACACTGTCTACACGTCCCCGGAGCTGCTCCGCGCCGTGAGTCGCGCGCGCGGCTCCTCCAACTTCGTCATGATCGCGGCCAGCATGGTGGCGCGCGGCCTGCCCGTCCGGATACAGTGAGTACACTGTCTACACTGTCTACACGTCCCCGGAGCTGCTCCGCGCCGTGAGTCGCGCGCGCGGCTCCTCCAAATTCGTCATGATCGCGGCCAGCATGGTGGCGCGCGGCCTGCCCGTCCGGATACAGTGAGTACACTGTCTACACTGTCTACACGTCCCCGGAGCTGCTCCGCGCCGTGAGTCGCGCGCGCGGCTCCTCCAACTTCGTCATGATCGCGGCCAGCATGGTGGCGCGCGGCCTGCCCGTCCGGATACAGTGAGTACACTGTCTACACTGTCTACACGTCCCCGGAGCTGCTCCGCGCCGTGAGTCGCGCGCGCGGCTCCTCCAACTTCGTCATGATCGCGGCCAGCATGGTGGCGCGCGGCCTGCCCGTCCGGATACAGTGAGTACACTGTCTACACTGTCTACACGTCCCCGGAGCTGCTCCGCGCCGTGAGTCGCGCGCGCGGCTCCTCCAACTTCGTCATGATCGCGGCCAGCATGGTGGCGCGCGGCCTGCCCGTCCGGATACAGTGAGTACACTGTCTACACTGTCTACACGTCCCCGGAGCTGCTCCGCGCCGTGAGTCGCGCGCGCGGCTCCTCCAACTTCGTCATGATCGCGGCCAGCATGGTGGCGCGCGGCCTGCCCGTCCGGATACAGTGAGTACACTGTCTACACTGTCTACACGTCCCCGGAGCTGCTCCGCGCCGTGAGTCGCGCGCGCGGCTCCTCCAAATTCGTCATGATCGCGGCCAGCATGGTGGCGCGCGGCCTGCCCGTCCGGATACAGTGAGTACACTGTCTACACTGTCTACACGTCCCCGGAGCTGCTCCGCGCCGTGAGTCGCGCGCGCGGCTCCTCCAACTTCGTCATGATCGCGGCCAGCATGGTGGCGCGCGGCCTGCCCGTCCGGATACAGTGAGTACACTGTCTACACTGTCTACACGTCCCCGGAGCTGCTCCGCGCCGTGAGTCGCGCGCGCGGCTCCTCCAACTTCGTCATGATCGCGGCCAGCATGGTGGCGCGCGGCCTGCCCGTCCGGATACAGTGAGTACACTGTCTACACTGTCTACACGTCCCCGGAGCTGCTCCGCGCCGTGAGTCGCGCGCGCGGCTCCTCCAACTTCGTCATGATCGCGGCCAGCATGGTGGCGCGCGGCCTGCCCGTCCGGATACAGTGAGTACACTGTCTACACTGTCTACACGTCCCCGGAGCTGCTCCGCGCCGTGAGTCGCGCGCGCGGCTCCTCCAACTTCGTCATGATCGCGGCCAGCATGGTGGCGCGCGGCCTGCCCGTCCGGATACAGTGAGTACACTGTCTACACTGTCTACACGTCCCCGGAGCTGCTCCGCGCCGTGAGTCGCGCGCGCGGCTCCTCCAACTTCGTCATGATCGCGGCCAGCATGGTGGCGCGCGGCCTGCCCGTCCGGATACAGTGAGTAACACTGTCTACACTGTCTACACTGTCTACACTGTACATGCTTGTTGTTGCTTTACGGCACTTACAGACGAGCGACAGCACGCCGCGCCCGCCCGCGACACCAATCGGCGATCATCGGCGACCGTCGGCGACCGTCGCGCCCGGTCGCGGCGGGCTGTCGCTCGTCTGTAAGAGCCCTTATGGCACCCCAGACGTCCCGCCGCGACCTGTCAAGCCGCGATTAGAATGGAATTGTTGCTGTCAGTTCATAGCTTCGACAAATGTATATGGCATTGGAATCGCGGTTTGATAATATGCAGTTCGACTCGCACTTGGCCGGCTTTTATGTTCTTTGTTTTGAACTTTCCACTGAATTGAACCACACGATAAGTAAAAGTACAAGTACAGAAATTTAGACGGTTTAAATGAGGGGGAGGGGTTTTTTTGATAATTAAAGCAATTTGCTAGTTTTCACTTTTGCCGGCACTCCCGGAGTGCAACCTGGTCTTTATTTTAAGAGTATATCTAGCTCAAATAGTTTGCGTTATCACCGGAAAAATGAAGTGCTCCTAACACGAAACGACGTGACTGCCACAGATTTTCCTATGAGGATCCTTTTTTTATATTGGAATTGGAAAGGTAGAAGTTATTTGGTAAAGTGCTGCATGTAGGTTAGGAAGGGATAGGATTGACAACAGACACACTTGTTTAATAATAGTACGTTACGTAACTAGGGCGGTGAATTCATGAATGTCCCAGATCGCAGGTGTTTGTGGCCCGAACCGAAGGTGAGGGCCATAAATGTGCGCTCTGGGGCTTTACGAATTACCGCCCGTGTTGAGTTCAAAATTTTACGTCTTCACCTGGGCAAAATGCGAGTTTTCCCGTACGCGCAGCGTGCAGTCAAACTCGCATTATGGCCAGGTGTGACGTAAAAATAAAAAAATAAGTTACGCGCGGTTCGCCGCGTTCAAGTAGGCACGCCACACGTGTGCTCGCTCGCGCGGCGCGGGCCCTCGACTGACTGGCGGCCCGGGGCCGAGCGAGCGATAGGTGTCTACGCGCCCCGCCCCGCCCACTGCAAGCCCCCTGGTTGAACACACAAGACACACGAAAACCCTATACTTAAATTTCTACACCTAATTAATTTGAGAGTTGTAGTTGCATTAAAATATTATTTGTTTTTTTTTTCAGATGATGGCTGTGCAGGATGCAAAATATAGTCCAGATTAACAGTGTATAAAGTCTGTAAATAGATCATAGGAAAATAAAATTATGTAAGTACAGTTTTGTTTTTTATTTATAAATTATATTATGACGTGCAAATACACTATTGATTCAGTGATTGAATACCAAAAGTTATATATCTGCAATATGAAGATTCGTACAGGTTCGATGTGAAAAGTTATTCATCTAATGCTTTATACATTTCACTCATATGTATGTATGTATGTAAATACTTTATTGTACACAAAACACAGGTAAAAATACAGACAAAAAAGTTTGATCAGTACAAAGGCGAACTTATCCCTGTAAGGGATCTCTTCCAGTTAACCTTTGAGCAATTGAGTTGATCAATTTATGAGTTGATCATATGTCAATGTTGATAGTCTCAACTATGCAGGATGCATAGCGATGCGAGCGAATCGAATTTGCCTCTCCAACTAAAATCATCTACATCGAGTATGTGCTACACCGTAGCCGAAAACTGGCTAACAGAGATTGAAAAACTCACATACATACATATACCCAGAAAACATTACACTCCCTTTCGTTGGGCAGTCATGTACAAAACTGGCTTCATCACATCCCCAGGTTGCCTGAGTTACCGTGAAACGAAAACGAAGTTGGTTCGTGTATCTCCCTCTGTCGCTGGCATGAGCTTGTACGACAGAGAGGGACGGGTGTAGCCTAGGCGTGCGCGGGCAGCGCGCGCGGGGGCCGCGGGGAGGCGGGGGGGCGGCGGCGGCGCGAGGAGGGCGGGGTGCGCTCCTTGCTCTCCGCCGCTCGCTGCAGTGCCTGCAAACAACTACATATTATCAGCCGTTCTACACTATCAGCGATGATCGTTGATCGTGTGATCGTCTATAATCGGCACGATCATCGTGCAAGCTTCCACACGACCGTCTGTGGTAGACGATTCCCTTTGATTTCCTTTGATGCCCGAAAAGTCGACGAGTCACGGGTTGCGCTATTTATGACAGGTTTACCCAAATGAGTTACGATCAAGTAAATGTATTGGGAGTGGGGCCACGGTCTAATATGACTCTTTAACTAGCTATTGCAGGTCATAGCGTTAGAAACGCTATGGCCTAAATTAAAATAGTTATTTACGATATAAGTGCCGAAAATAGGAAGTTCGCAACGAGTGGTGATAAATTAAAACACGACCGAAGGGAGTGTTTTAAATCGACACGAGTTGCGAATTACCTATTCGCACGTGTATCGTACAACGTTTTACTGTACATATGGCTCTTTAAAGTTTTGACATATGCACTAGTGCGGGAACGTAGCACCATATGTACTGTAAAATATGAAACACATTTTTCGCAATATTACCTCGTCTATCTTGATAATTTCCACAGTCTCTGTGATTTTCTTCTCCAAGCTTTTGATGTAAAGGCGCGCGTTGGACACATTCACCTCTACCGACTTTCCCAGTAGCTTGAGCAGCGGCAAAGATTGGCAATCCGACAAACTAAAAAAAAAAACAACAAGTATAAACTTCTACAAACATTTACGCCAATTTTAAAATTAATCTTATGTCTTTTAAATCGCCAAGATGATCTGTTTGAATACGATGGGTTCAAGGTACATTTACTGCGCCAGCTACTGAACCTGCTGCAGTAGACAGTTGAGCACGGCGTCACTGTGCGCGTACTCGTCGCGCAGGCTGGCCGTGGCTTGCCGTTTGTTCTGACGTCACTTACTGCGCCAGCTGCTGCACTTGCTGCAGTAGACTGTTGAGCACGGCGTCACTGTGCGCGTACTCGTCGCGCAGGCTGGCCGTGGCTTGCCGTTTGTTCTGACGTCACTTACTGCGCCAGCTGCTGCACTTGCTGCAGTAGACTGTTGAGCACGGCGTCACTGTGCGCGTACTCGTCGCGCAGGCTGGCCGTGGCTTGCCGTTTGTTCTGACGTCACTTACTGCGCCAGCTGCTGCACTTGCTGCAGTAGACTGTTGAGCACGGCGTCACTGTGCGCGTACTCGTCGCGCAGGCTGGCCGTGGCTTGCCGTTTGTTCTGACGTCACTTACTGCGCCAGCTGCTGCACTTGCTGCAGTAGACTGTTGAGCACGGCGTCACTGTGCGCGTACTCGTCGCGCAGGCTGGCCGTGGCTTGCCGTTTGTTCTGACGTCACTTACTGCGCCAGCTGCTGCACTTGCTGCAGTAGACTGTTGAGCACGGCGTCACTGTGCGCGTACTCGTCGCGCAGGCTGGCCGTGGCTTGCCGTTTGTTCTGACGTCACTTACTGCGCCAGCTGCTGCACTTGCTGCAGTAGACTGTTGAGCACGGCGTCACTGTGCGCGTACTCGTCGCGCAGGCTGGCCGTGGCTTGCCGTTTGTTCTGACGTCACTTACTGCGCCAGCTGCTGCACTTGCTGCAGTAGACTGTTGAGCACGGCGT
Source organism: Epinotia demarniana (assembly GCA_945867215.1). Taxonomy (NCBI): domain Eukaryota; kingdom Metazoa; phylum Arthropoda; class Insecta; order Lepidoptera; family Tortricidae; genus Epinotia; species Epinotia demarniana. The sequence goes on along the minus strand of OX244278.1, from coordinate 9,474,339 downwards.
CACTGTGCGCGTACTCGTCGCGCAGGCTGGCCGTGGCTTGCCGTTTGTTCTGACGTCACTTACTGCGCCAGCTGCTGCACTTGCTGCAGTAGACTGTTGAGCACGGCGTCACTGTGCGCGTACTCGTCGCGCAGGCTGGCCGTGGCTTGCCGTTTGTTCTGACGTCACTTACTGCGCCAGCTGCTGCACTTGCTGCAGTAGACTGTTGAGCACGGCGTCACTGTGCGCGTACTCGTCGCGCAGGCTGGCCGTGGCTTGCCGTTTGTTCTGACGTCACTTACTGCGCCAGCTGCTGCACTTGCTGCAGTAGACTGTTGAGCACGGCGTCACTGTGCGCGTACTCGTCGCGCAGGCTGGCCGTGGCTTGCCGTTTGTTCTGACGTCACTTACTGCGCCAGCTGCTGCACTTGCTGCAGTAGACTGTTGAGCACGGCGTCACTGTGCGCGTACTCGTCGCGCAGGCTGGCCGTGGCTTGCCGTTTGTTCTGACGTCACTTACTGCGCCAGCTGCTGCACTTGCTGCAGTAGACTGTTGAGCACGGCGTCACTGCGCGCGTACTCGTCGCGCAGGCTGGCCGTGGCTTGCCGTTTGTTCTGACGTCACTTACTGCGCCAGCTGCTGCACTTGCTGCAGTAGACTGTTGAGCACGGCGTCACTGTGCGCGTACTCGTCGCGCAGGCTGGCCGTGGCTTGCCGTTTGTTCTGACGTCACTTACTGCGCCAGCTGCTGCACTTGCTGCAGTAGACTGTTGAGCACGGCGTCACTGTGCGCGTACTCGTCGCGCAGGCTGGCCGTGGCTTGCCGTTTGTTCTGACGTCACTTACTGCGCCAGCTGCTGCACTTGCTGCAGTAGACTGTTGAGCACGGCGTCACTGCGCGCGTACTCGTCGCGCAGGCTGGCCGTGGCTTGCCGTTTGTTCTGACGTCACTTACTGCGCCAGCTGCTGCACTTGCTGCAGTAGACTGTTGAGCACGGCGTCACTGCGCGCGTACTCGTCGCGCAGGCTGCCCGTGGCTTGCCGTTTGTTCTGACGTCACTTACTGCGCCAGCTGCTGCACTTGCTGCAGTAGACTGTTGAGCACGGCGTCACTGCGCGCGTACTCGTCGCGCAGGCTGGCCGTGGCTTGCCGTTTGTTCTGACGTCACTTACTGCGCCAGCTGCTGCACTTGCTGCAGTAGACTGTTGAGCACGGCGTCACTGCGCGCGTACTCGTCGCGCAGGCTGCCCGTGGCTTGCCGTTTGTTCTGACGTCACTTACTGCGCCAGCTGCTGCACTTGCTGCAGTAGACTGTTGAGCACGGCGTCACTGCGCGCGTACTCGTCGCGCAGGCTGGCCGTGGCTTGCCGTTTGTTCTGACGTCACTTACTGCGCCAGCTGCTGCACTTGCTGCAGTAGACTGTTGAGCACGGCGTCACTGCGCGCGTACTCGTCGCGCAGGCTGCCCGTGGCTTGCCGTTTGTTCTGACGTCACTTACTGCGCCAGCTGCTGCACTTGCTGCAGTAGACTGTTGAGCACGGCGTCACTGCGCGCGTACTCGTCGCGCAGGCTGGCCGTGGCTTGCCGTTTGTTCTGACGTCACTTACTGCGCCAGCTGCTGCACTTGCTGCAGTAGACTGTTGAGCACGGCGTCACTGCGCGCGTACTCGTCGCGCAGGCTGCCCGTGGCTTGCCGTTTGTTCTGACGTCACTTACTGCGCCAGCTGCTGCACTTGCTGCAGTAGACTGTTGAGCACGGCGTCACTGCGCGCGTACTCGTCGCGCAGGCTGGCCGTGGCTTGCCGTTTGTCCTCTAACGTAGTGCGGAGGGACTCAATGCTGTCCTGCTGTTTCGACAGCTTTGCTTGATGCTTTGCGTGCTCGTCGTCTGGGGATTATGAAGGGTTCGGTTTTTATTAATACTCTTTCGCGCTGTTGGCAAATAGGCGTGTATTTCCTTATTACGTGCTTAACGGACACTAGAGGCTCTGGGGCCGTAGACAAGGTTACAATCGACAAGCGTTGACGCCAATAGAAAACTAATAAAATGTATGGGAATGACAGATGTCAACGAAAAGTGTTTCGTCGGCATCTGTCATCCCACATGTTTAAGACTTAGGGGTCTTAGTTGAAAATAATGAAGACATAGATTTTCTAGACTTCTATAATCTTGTTTCCACAAAGTATAATATAAAAATGTGATAGCTTAAGTTCGCGTCTGGTAGTAAAGCGCGTGTGTTGCCTGTATGGCAACATAGGTGAGAGTGGGGCGTGGGGTCGCGGGCCGGCGGATGCGGCCCCCATTATTCGACCAACAGGTTTAGGCCCGCCGTGCCCCCGCTTCCCCTGTAGATGATGCGGCCTCAACATCCTGGGGGCCCTTGAAGGCTCCAGTCTTCAACGACTCTTCCGTCTCGTCCAGCAAGGGGCAGAGGTAGGCCACACCTCGCCGGTAGGTGCCCGTAGTGGTGGCTACATCAGCCACTCGGGAAATGCCGTCGGTGCCGGGAAAAAGTTTGTCGATTCGTCCCATTCGCCAGTGAAGAGGAGGTGCATTCGGTTCCTTGATGAGCACCAGGTCGCCCAGTTGAAACGATCTGCCAGGAACGCGCCATTTCGTCCGCTGCTGGAGCTCGGAGATGTATTCCAGCTGCCAACGCTTCCAAAAATGCTGCCTCAATGCCTCAAGCCTCTGAAACCTATCTAAGCGGTTTGCGTTTACATCCATCAAACTGGGTGATGGCAGTGAAGTCAGCGCACGGCCGATGATGAAGTGCCCTGGAGATAAAGGTTGGAAATCGTTAGGGGATGATGATAAGGGACATAAGGGTCGGCTGTTTAGGATAGCCTCTACTTGACTAAACAACGTTGCCAACTCCTCAAAAGTTAAATGTGCATTTCCTAAAATTCGCTTCAAGTGGTATTTTGCCGATCGAACGCAAGCCTCAGCTAAGCCATTAAAATGAGGAGCATAAGCCGGAGAAAATTTGAATTTAATACCCTCGTCAGATGCGAAATTAGAGAAGTGATCCGAGTAAACCTTTAAAAAATCGCTTAGTTCCTTGGCCGCCCCTGTGAAATTTCGACCATTGTCACACAGAAGTTCGCGCGGCTTTCCTCTGCGAGAGATAAAACGGCGCAACGACAAAATAAAGGCGTCTGTAGACAGCTGACTCACGGCCTCCAAGTGTACACATTTGTACCGGGTGCAAACGAAAACAGCTAAATAACATTTCGTAATTTTGCATCCTCTACCATGCCTGTCGGTTATTAAGAAAGGGCCGGCGAAGTCGACAGCACTGACAACGTACGGGAAGTCGGGCGTTGTGCGTTCTGGCGGCAAAAGACCCATTAGCGGAGCAGAAGTGCTGCCTGCCGCACGGCGACACGTGACGCACTGACGCGCCACAGTGCGAGCTAAGTCGCGCCCTCGAATCGTCCATACAAATTCTCTAATGGAGCTATGAAGCAGCTGTGGAGGAGCATGGAGAAGACGCACGTGCTCCTGCCGAAACAACAATTTTGTAAGCCTGTGTTTTGCATGCATAATTAGAGGATGGCGTTTATCAAACGCATAGAACGACGAGGCAAGCCTTCCGCCTACGCGCAATAATCCCTACTTGTCAATAAACGGGCTCAAAGAAATCATTTTGTTTTTAGGGTTAAGAACTTGTTTATCACGAAGCATCCTTAATTCGTGAGCGAAGCTGTCTAGTTGGGCCATATTAACTAACTTCTTAAATGACCGTTCAAGTTCCTCAGGTTGTAAAAAACCTGTTATCTTATCAGTCGGATGTAAACAATTATATGTAAACCTAAGTACATACGCTAATGAGCGTTGCAGAGTTTTAAGTTTCGAATACCTATCGAAATCGATAAGGATAGGCTCGTCTGTTATGTTATTTAATAAGTTAACATTTACTTTCAATTCGGGCAATTCAATTCCAGTATTCGCGGCAAACTGCGGCCAGTTTTGTTCTGGCTCACGCAAAAAGGTAGGTCCGTTCCACCACATATCTAAGTTGGGTAATTTACAAGCATCAACCCCGCGAGAACCGTAATCGGCCGGGTTGAGAGATGTGGGGACGTGACGCCATTCGCTGCCTTCAGTGAGTTCTAAAATGCTAGCCACACGATTAGATACGAACGTTTTTAGTTTATTGTAATTAGTACCTAACCATGATAAACATATAGACGAGTCCGTCCAGTAAACAGTGCGCGCGATCTGGCAACGTAGCGTCTTGGAAACAGCTGATGCGAGCTGCGCGCCTAGTAAACAAGCGGATAACTCGGCTCGAGGAACCGTAATGACCTTGACCGGGCATACCCTGGCCTTGGCACACAATAGTCTAACAATGTTATCACCCTTGTCGTTAACTGACTTTAAATAAATGCAAGTAGCATAGGCGGCCTGGCTGGCATCGCAGAAACAATGCATCTCAATTTGGACAGGAAAGTCACATAATACATGCCGTGGTAATTGAAGCGAAGTTAAGTAAGGCAAACTATTGACAAAATATTGCCACGAACTTTTAATCGGTTCTGGTACAGGATGGTCCCACCCGATTCGAGAGACCCATAATTTTTGGATTAATATTTTCGGTATGATGGTTAGCAAAGAAAGCACTCCTAACGGATCGAATATTTTACACGAATCTGAGAGAATAGATCGCTTAGTGGGACCTTCGTTTTTGGCTGAATACTCGGTGGGAAAATGAATAACATCTGCGGCAGAATCCCAGCCTACGCCTAGCGTGTGCGAAGAGGAACTGATAATCAGGCTCCCTTCTGGATTAGGTTTCTGTAAAGCATGTAACACAGATGGTAAATTAGAGCGATACTTGCGCAAAAGAAAACAACCGGCTGATAAAGCATGCTCGACTGATTTTTTTATTTGAATTAGCTCCTCCTCCGTGTCTGCTCCTGTCAACAAATCGTCGACGAGAAAGTCGCTTTGAATTATTGTTTTAATTTTAACATCGTCACACTCTTCGCCTAACTGCCATAAACACCGAGTGCTCAAAAAACTGGCGGCTGAATATCCGTAGGTCACGGTGTTTAGACGGAGAGTTTGCAACGGCTCGCTTTCGTTTTCCCGCCAAAGAATCAATTGCAAATCGCGATCGCATTCCTGTACTCTAATCTGACGATACATTTTCTCGATGTCGCCGGTCAGGACGTATTTATAACTGCGAAATCTCAATAAAATATTGAAGAGCCAGTCCTGTATAGTGGGGCCTACCATCTGCAAGTCATTTATTGAATAACCTGAAGAGGTAGCTGCACTGCCATTATAGACTACCCGAATTTTCGTGGATTCACTGGTGGGTTTCAGGACTGGATGATGTGAAACAAAGAATGAGGGGGTCTGGAATAGCAGTGGCAGACACGGACAGGTGGCCTAGCTCAGAATATTCAGAGATAAACTCCTGATACATTTTTTTAAGCGCGGGGTTCTTATTAAAACGCCTTTCTAACGCGAGAAACCGTTTTTTCGCAAAATTAAATGAATCCCCCAAACAATCAGGTTCCGTAATCAGTGGTAGGCGCACAAAAAATCTGCCGTCCTCGCCCCGATAGGTATGAGTCACGAAATGTTGCTCGCATTCAGTTTCGATGTCGGTATAGGGCTTGGTAGGCTGAGGAATCTGTTCCAGTTCCCAAAACTTAGTCAACGACTCGTCTAATTTACTATCACAAGTTGACAAGTGATTGCATTGAACTACCGTATTAACATAAATACCGCTTGACCTTGGCGTAATGCTCATAGCATAGGTCCGGCCAGTACCCAACCTAACTTCGACTTTCGCATAATTGGCATATTGTCGCCTAACGTAATCTGCTCAGACCCAATCAAATGCCAGAACAGGTCCGCGCCAATCAGAACATCAACAGATGATGGCTCATTAAATGTAGGATCGGCCAGTGTAATATTCTTAGGCAGACTTAAACGCGATACATCAATATGTTTCTGCGGCAAAACGCTTGAAATAGTAGGCAAAACTAAACACGACATATCTACTTGCGTTCTATTATCATATTTGGATCGTATTTGTATTACGCAGCGCTCGGGCGTGCCGGTCAATGGAACATTACCTACTCCTACCACACTAATTGTGTTCGGCTTCGGAATGAAATGCAATTTCTGTTTTAAACTGGTTGTTATCAATGACGTCATGCTACCTGAGTCTAAGAGCGCGCGCGCGGTGACATGCTCATTAGTATCGGGATTGTAAACATCAATGAGCGCTGTTGACAACAACACATTATTCGAATGCGCGACGGTCATGTTGTTGCATGCGAACCCGGGCAACGAGTGCGGCGGAGGCGAGGGCTCGGCAGCGGCCGGCGTGTCTACAACCTGAGGAATTTCCCTATGCAACAAGGTATTATGGCGTTTCTTACAAGTGTGACAAGGCATGGCTCTGCAGCGGTGTGAAGTGTGTCCCTTACGCAGACAATTGAGACAGAGCCTTAACTTTGCCGCTCCGGATATGCGCTCCTCGACCGATAGCGACAGGAACGACGAGCAGTCGTAGATGCGGTGGCCGCCTTGGCAGAATACGCACGACGCAGGAGCAACAGTTGAAGCACCGGAACTGGCTGAAATTGTGAAAGATTTCACGACAGCTTTCTCTTGCTTGTTGTGGGAGAAATGGGGTTCACGCTTGTTATTAAAAACTGGTTTCTCAGACCTATTTCGCTGTACCGATTCTAATACATCGGCGCGACCCTTCAAGAACCGATTAAAATCGGCCAGGGATGGCAAATCATCATTGATACCGTCGTTTTTAAATTCTTCCCACTTTAATGAAGTGTTGTTATCGAGCTTGCCCGAAACCATGTGGATAATTAAAATATCCCATTGAGAAGTAGGACATCCTAAAGTATTTAGGGCCCGTAAATTTTTGGACACATGATCCACCAAGTACCGCAAAGCCTTGGCCGACTCGCGGCCTATGGGCTGAAGATTAAAAAGCGAAATTAAATGATTGCTAATCAACTGTTTTTTGTTGTCGTATCTCTCGCAGAGGAGGCGCCAAGCCTCAGTGTAGTTGGCCTGCGTTACCTCCAAATTACTTATAACCTGAGCGGCTTCACCCTCTAAGTAAGAATTCAAATAGTGGAATTTATGAATGGGACTGATTCTCTCAATTTTATTAATGAGCGCGTCGAATGATTCACGAAACTCTAACCACTTAAAGTACGATCCATCAAAACTAGCGATCTTTATTTGAGGTAATCGGAAGTTCAACTCATTTTCACGATGATTACATTGACTTTGATCTTCCGATTTTACGCTTGCAAACTCAGGTTTATCGGTTGCCGAATCAATTAATTTTTGGGCATCCGATATCAGTGAATAAAAATCCTTCTCCATCTCTTCTCTCACATCAATTTCCGAGTCCAATGAGGTGGGATCAGCAATCTCTATTTGAGTCTGCAACTCATCAAATTTGTGGAGTAGCCCACGTAAGCGATCCAACCTCATGGAGCATTCATCCACCTCTTTCGGTGAAATACTATCACTTCTCTTCAAGATGTCGAGAAAATTTCTAAATTTGGTCATACGACCCTTAATTGAGCTTCTTGAATTTATCAAATTCGACATCGTGAATGCACTCGAAACAAGAGGATGAACACAAGTATTAAACTCAAATAAAAGAAAAGGTTACGTAAATTCGTCCGGCTTATGTCCGCAGTCACCGTGGCCGCACGATGCGCAAGGTAGATGCAGCCTCTCGGCGACAGCGCACTCGGTAACAGCGCGCCTGGCAACAACCGTGCGTAAGCGCAGTGATAAGGCGGCGGCGGCCGGCCGATCGGGACAATGGACACCGGGTTGGTTGGCACTGCTAGGCGAAAACAACTATGTTACGTAATGGAATATTTTGCGAGGAATATGGAATGACTTTAGAGAACAGGAAATTTAAGTCTATAGTTCATAAAATAGCTCGACTGCGGAGATAGAATGGATAATTAAAGCTACAGTTGCACTGCACTTATTAAGGAGAATTATGTTTGCAAAAGTAGTAAACAAGCCTTATAAAAATTGCAAAATTGCTTTGGCGTTTGCTTAATCGGAAAGTTAAGCGGGAATGCAGCGTAGACACAATTAAATAGCGACCAGTTAGGTATGTGCTGGCACAAAAATAAAGCTAAGCGATTCAATGCAAATAAAATACTAATAAAAAAGTAATGCGTTAATTTGTGACTAAAGCTTGTGCGTAAGAAACCTTGAAAAGATGGCAGAGCTTAATAGTCAAATAGAGGGGGAGAAAGCTTGGAACAGAAGGAATAAAATGGAACGGTGCACTTCCCTTGCTAAACCTTGGCTGCGGCTCGTTGCTGATGACCGGCTGGCTTGAAGTAAGGGTGGTTGGCAGCTTGGAACGAAGCACGTGGAGCTTCAATGTCTTGACCTCTGTTCGTCCTTCTCAACGTGTCGACTCTCGATGGCGCAGAAATGGCGGCGTAGCTCTCACGTAAATCACGTCGGGGTCACCAATGTTTAAGACTTAGGGGTCTTAGTTGAAAATAATGAAGACATAGATTTTCTAGACTTCTATAATCTTGTTTCCACAAAGTATAATATAAAAATGTGATAGCTTAAGTTCGCGTCTGGTAGTAAAGCGCGTGTGTTGCCTGTATGGCAACGTAGGTGAGAGTGGGGCGTGGGGTCGCGGGCCGGCGGATGCGGCCCCCATTATTCGACCAACAGGTTTAGGCCCGCCGTGCCCCCGCTTCCCCTGTAGATGATGCGGCCTCAACACCACATATTATTATCTTCTATTGGCGTTAGCGCTTGTCGATTGTAACCTTGTCTACGGCCCCAGGTACCTACTAATCTTTCACGCGACACATACTATCCATCTTTTTACAAGCTTTTATTTAACTCGCCCTGTTGGTAGGTATGTATAATCTTGCAAATTAAATTTGTCCCACTTCCCGGTGACCGATTGAGCTGAAATTTTGGGTATAAGTATAGTTTGGATGACAATTCAATATTATGGTACCATACCATCGAGCTGATCTGATGATGGAGACAGAAGACGGCCATGGGAATTCAGTGCTTAACCGACGTAACCCCGTTGAGTTTGGGTTCGTTAGAATCGTCTCAATGAGTAGTTGATGATGGTATACAGAAAAGTACAGTCGGCAATAAAACCTAATACCAAAAATTAAATTTTTGACAGAAACTTATTGTAACGGTTATCGGTTAACGTAGCCTATCAACGCTTGCAACTCCAAAGTTCGCTAGTATACGCTTTTCGTGTTATAAAAATATAGGTAATGAAACGGGTCGTTCACGTCCTTATGTTCGAATATCACTCGACATGTTTCAAAGTTGTGTTCGAGCGCTCGCAATGCCGGCGTGTTTAGCAGTAAAGTTAATTCAGTCTTCAGTGAACAGCCATAAATATTTACGTGAGTGACCCGTTTTATAATTGTTTAATATATGTAAAACCATCAACCAACAACCATTTTTTATGTAAAACCATCTGTCTTTTTAACAGACTTCAAACAAAAGGAGGAGGTCCTCAATTCGGTTGTATTTTTTTTATGTTTTTTTTATCTATGTTTGTTATCTCAGAACTCCGTCATTGATGAGCCGATTCGTTTTTTTTTTGGTTTGTATGTATATGCTTCCAGATGGGTCATACATGAGGAATTGAGGGAACTCCTCAATTTTATTAGGCACGCGTGTAGTAATTTTGGTATTTTCCATTATAACTCGTGTTTTTATTTGATGTTTTTATTACATCCGAAAATCATAAATTTGGTAGGGAGGAATTGATGATGAAGACCACAGATGACTTCTCGAATTCCTCAATTATATGTACTTAAAAGTGCAAAAGTACGTCACAGGTTCTGATAAGATTCCGTTAAAATATAGGAACTAATGAAGTGCTATCGGTGATGATATTGGGGAATCGACGGAAGTCCTCAAATATTATCGGCCCACTTACAGCGATTCGGTTTTTTTCTATAGTAATTTGCTATCGGAAATCAGTTCATGTGGTAAAATGTAAAAAAATGTGGAAATATTCTCGTGGCTTGGCGGAATACTAAATTGAAGTCGGTTAAACCTTTTTTTTTTAAAGTAAATTATTTCTGTTTAGGACAGTACAAGCTAGAAGGGTAATTTGGAGGTGATACATACCTATGATGGTCGTCAGCATCTTTACGTTATCGTGGAGGTTCTTCAACTCAGTATTCACCTCGTTGATGTAGTTGAACAGCGCGTAGTTTTCTTCTTCGCGCCTGTTGAACTCCTGGATCAATTTGTCCACATCCTCTTCACCAGCGAACTCCTGTATGTCGAAAAATATAAAAACTTTAGTTGCTAACGGACAGTGAGCATCTTACGATTTAAAGTATCTCTTCTTCAACCTTGAGCTAGCCCATTTTGTGCAGCCTTGTATTTTCTGCATCTAATCTTTCCGAATGCTTGCCACTCGTATCAAATTGTCAGTTGATTTCGTGAGCTGTCTTCTTACATTTTTGCGCCCCGTTCGCGGTCTCGACTAGGAATTTTTCCCCCATACGTCATCGGATTACGGAAAATATGGCCCGCTCACCATTTCCTAGTACACAGTTTGTTATTGAAGCAGAACATGGCCTTGAATTGAGTGGATTATCTCCTCCAGACGGTCCTGCATGGTAGTCTCGTGTGTTACCTTTACTGCGAGATATAAATAACGTTGGTTTGATATCCCAATCCCGCTCTATCTCTTTGCTTGCAGAATCGGTCTGATACAGTTTAATTCAAGGAGTGTTCTTGCTTTCATTATTTGCTCATCCTTTCGATTATCTACGCTATCAGCACCTTGGCACCTAAGCCACCGTTGCTGACAATGCTGTTATAAGTTCTCAATTCCAGCTTGTTTTTCGCCTTGGCGTCTGCTGGCCATCTCCCTGGTAAGTACTTACCCTTATAGCGTCCAGAATGTTGACATAGTTGTTATAAGTCCTCAACTCCTCTTCCTGTTGTTCTAGCCTTTTGGCTTCCGCCTTGGCGTCTGCAGCCGTTAGCCGCACCGTTCCCTTGGTGCGAAGGAACTCTTCCAATTTCATGCTGTGATCCAGTTGTCGTTGGAGCTCGCGGACTTCCTGGATTATGAAAAGAAATGAGTTGATTAATAGGACTGTGTTGGTATTATTTTTACTTAAGTATAATTGTTTCATCCGCTTGCATAACCCCATGTGCATTACACACTGAATCTATATCGGAAGTGTACATATTCTTTTGAGAGAAGATTGTGTTTTTTAACGACTGGAGGAAGGGAGTTAAACCATTTCACTTATAAGAGCGAGATAGTCAAAAGTGGAGCACTACCCACCCATCTCTCTGGTAGTACGCGGCGATGGCTGATTTCCTGTCCCTCGGTAGGTTCTGACGTACCAGAAGACTTACCAAGCAGTGTTTCCTGTAGTCTATAGCAGCTCGGTCCTTCATCCCCTCCAGCTTGGAGCACCACTCCTCTCTCTGGTCGTACGCGGCGATGGCCTGCTCCACTAGTTCCAGCACAGCCGCCTTGCCATCCAGGAGGCGTTTGATCTGGTTCTTCCAGACTGCGTTGAATGATTGCCTGCAATTTGTTAGATATAACCTGTAATTCATGACGTAGGAAAATCCAAGACCCCTACCTCTGACTGAAGGTTAACCCATCCCAAAGGTTCACTGCTATGAATTTCGTAACGCTAACTAAGACGATAATATGGGAAAACTCGTACATAAAGGAGAGCGCCTAGGAGCGAGTTCCTGGTCGGTACTGAAAGGGTTACAAAATTTTGGAATTCCAACTCGTAGGTACCCACTCATAATCCTCCTAGCGTTATTCCCGGTTGTGCCTTAAACAATGCATTGCATTGACCCATGCTCACAGTCATCCATTATGAAGCAATGAAGTCACACGTACTTTAAATACTATGCCAACCTTGACTGGAACTAAATCTAAAAGCTGAAATACGACGATTGCCAGTGAGTAGACCGCTCGACCCACTGATTCATGACATGGTATGAAACCGTTTATAGTAAACGTAAAATGTAAGTACTCAAATAGCCACTGTAGTTATTCCCGAGATGAAATGGATCTACGGATTAGGAGGATGATGAAATGGATCTAATTGGTCATCAATATCGTATCTGGACTTACCGGTCTCTAAGCAGACGGTCGATGTCCAGCCTCATCTTGTAGTTTTCGCTGTTGACGGTATTGAATCGTTTCATAGCGGTGCTCAGACGGTTCTCTAGCTGACTGACCATTGTTTTATCCGTTAGGGATTTGGCGTATTCCTGAATTGACAAAGAGTTTAGAAAAAAGAAACGCACAAACACATTCAAGCGTTTACGTAGGCACGGACCAATCAAATTAATCGTTACTTAGTATTTAAATAGTAGTCCTTGTTAAATATGGCCTAAATAGTCGTTCAATGCTGTTTCAGAAGCATATTCATACTGACTACCGTATGGGATTGGTCAACAAAGTGAAGACTATTGTGAGGATTATCGTGGCGATCCTCCAAGAGACCTGACCAGCAGATAAAGTTTTAAGGCTGATATGATGCTTTTGGAAAAACGTCAGGTGATGAAATGTGGTAATAGAACAGATAGGTACCTCTTCCGTGCCACTGCCCTTGGTCCTGAGCCCCTTGATCTCCTTCTGAACCTGCTTCAACAGGAAGTCCAGCTCGTGTATGGTGCTGCGGTGTTCCCGCACTTCTCCCGAGCAGCGCTCGTGTTCTTTCAAAAGAGCAACGAGTTTGTCTCGTGCCTTTGCGTTCTCCATCACGTTTGAGGTGCTTTTTGTTAACTGTAGGTAAAAAGTAACTGGGTTGTTTTAAGAGAGATCAACAACGAATACTTGAAAATACATAAATTAGGTAGCAATTAACTCAGTATGGCCTAAGGGACAGCTTCCGTTGGGAGAAATCACACAAGATAAAACGGGGCCCAACTTGGAAAGATAGGTAAGGAAAAAAAAATCTAAAAAGTAAAAAAACTACGGCCATGCGAATTGCTATGAATATATTTCCAGGCGCTTTAAATTATCATTAATTATCAACGTGAACTTGGCGGCGGCTTAGCCTGTCTTTTCTTCTAACTGCTTCTCTATCGCCAGCCATTCTCATTAGTAGCGGTGGGAAATACTTGGGACTCTTGGCAGTAAAGCGGCAATTACACTTCGTGGTTCGCCGCATTTGGCGATCGACAGCTGCCATCGCTTAGTGGTAGGCGGACAGACTAATGTAGAGACGACGTTTGTTGGCCTAAGTAAAAAAGTTTAAAATGAATTCGGCGACCGCATTAGGTGAACGACGAAGTGTAATTGCCGCTTTACAGGCCGCCCTCTGATCTTCCATCTCTCACGTATGCGCACCGGTGCAGCTGCCGCGCGCAGCTTGTAATGGTGTTCAAGCTGTCACAAATCCATCCACCCTTTCCTTGACCTACCTCTAATTTTACAACCCTCTACGTTCATACCTATTACCTTTGTTCCATGACTTCTGAGAGGTGACCTACACATTAATAGTCACACAAACCTTCAGCTCCAGCATAATCTTGTCTAAGTCGTTGTTGAGCGTACGAATCATATTCCGCTGCACACGGAGTGTGGGCTGCACGCTCGTCATCACCGACACACGGTCCATCTCCATTACACGGAACTGAAATTATTTAGCACTAGCTATTAGTTTCATTGCACTTCAATTAAATTTTGCATAATAATCGAATACTTCCTGATCTCAATAGTTCATTACTTACCTAGGGTGGTAAAACAAAGAATGGCTCAGATGCATCGCCCGTGATGAGTACAAAATTTTACGTCTCTCCCCGACCAGGAACAGAGATTTTGTAATTTCTACTTTATGGCTAGGTGTGACGTAAATAATTTACTTTACTTTCAATTATGTGTTATTTTGATTTTGTCTTGAATAAACTGATGTAGCTTCAATTTACTTTAAAAACAAAGTTTTAACCGACTTCAATTTAGTACTCCGCCAAGCCACGAGAACATTTCCTACTTTTTTACAATTTACCACATGAACTGATTTCCGATAGCAAATGCGTTGATTAATATAGAAAGAAACCGAATCGCTGTATGTGGGCCGGTAATATTTGAGAACTTCCATCGATTCCCCAAGATCATCACCAACGGCACTTCATTAGTTCCTATTTCAACGGAATCTTATCAGAACCTGTGACGTACTTTTGCACTTTTATGATGATGATTTACTGATGTACGTAAATACACGAGTTCGGTATAATAGAAAATACCAAAATCACTACACGCGTGCCTAATAAAATTGAGGAGTTCCCTCAATTCCTCATGGATCCCATCATCTAACTGAATTTTGAAAAAAATGAGACCCACCTCTGGAAGTATATATGTCGCAGTGAAATGGCCAAAACAGAGATTTGAACAAATCCCTAAGGGATATGATCAAATCACGCAGGATGTTAAAATGGCGAATCCATTTTATCATTTACCTAATAAAAATCAGTCATTTGATCAAATCTCTGAATCTGTTTAGTGAAATGACGGAATCGGACAAAAAAGGCAACTCGCTTTTTTTTTCATTTCACTAGATTTGTTTAGTGATTTGATAAATCCCTGAAACGCGTCAGTGAATTGACGAAACTAACTCGCAGATATTGGCTCCTAAATCATTAGTCATTTAAACGGTTCTGGGACTTAGACTCGGATGGCGGATAGGTTAGAAGATGGTGGCGGGAGCTCCGTCTTCGTGGTTATTTTTTTTTATAAAAGAGCGGAAACATCTTTATCGCGTTACTTTCGTCAACTCACTGACGCGTTTCAGGGATTTTATCAAATCACAAGTCTAGTGAAATGAAAAAACGAGTTGCCTTTTTTGTCCGATTTCGTCATTTCATTAAACAGATTCAGAGATTTGATCAAATTACTGATTTGTATTAGGCAAATGATAAAATGGATTGGCCATTTTAACATCCTGCGTGATTTGATCATATCCCTTAGAGATTTGATCAAATCTCTGTTTTGACCATTTCCCTGCAACATATACATACGAACAAAAAAAAAATTCGAATCGGCTCATCAATGATGGAGTTCTGAGGTAACAAACATTGAAAAAAAAAACAGCCGAATTGAGAACCTCCTCCTTTTTTTTGAAGTCGGTTAAGTACTTAACTTAGAATAGAATAGAATAGAATCATTTCAACTTAGTGTCAAAATGCCTGAATCCCACAATACCTAATTTGTTTTCTCAAAACACTGGGTTCTTTGAACGTACGGTGTTTTGAGATATAAATGTAGTTAAGTTTTGTTATTAATATACACTTAAAATTATATAAACATTTTATCATTCCGCCAGACAGTTTTGAGAAAAATAGGCACTTCGACACTGTTATTTTGAGATCTAGAAGTATTGGAGTATTAGGCAAAGACGGCGCGGAAAGTAAGGGATTATCTGACTGAGGAGAGATGATTCAGGCAATCCTGGTTTCCGCCAAGGCAAGTCGAATTAGTATGGCGCTATCAGGATTTTAAAAAGTCGAACGTAGCGGGAAAGATTCGGTTTTGGTAGGATTATTTATAGGAGTTTTAACCTTCAGTCCTTTCTGTTAACACGTGGCAGGAGGTCGAGGTAGGTTGGGGGTTGTAGAGAGACGACCCGTGTGCTTCATATGATGTATAATCGGAAAGTGAACGTACTTACAGATCTATTGTACCTATATTAGATTTCTCTTAATAATAATTACAACGCCCTCTATCGGGGCCACTAGGCACAAATTGACCTCAATCGACCGGGGAACATGAGAATGTGACAAAGCCATCCAGGATTCCGCGTAGTACGGAAGAAATCCTGTAGATGGCGCTGTCAACCCGTTCGCGTGTTGACTCTTACCAAAAAGGTAAACAGGAACCCTTATTATAATTATAACAGATGCAAATAAGCACATCTCGCATTCGTTTTCAAACAAAATGTGAAGCTTTCCGAGTATTTTAAGAAAAATACCACTATGTTTTTGTTACCTGTCTCTGTAACTTGGCCAGTTCATCTTCAGCTATCTTTTCCATCTCCATCTCCTCGGGTATCGACATCTTGACTATTGATTTACGTTCTCAATATACTTTGACTGTCTTGTTCTGTCTGTAAAGTAAGAATTGTTTCAATATAACTAGGAATGACAGCTGAACTAACTCAACCGGGATTTTAGTTATTATACCCAATTGTCGGGTTAGAATTTCACCACTCCCTTTCTTCCCGTGGGTGTCGTAAAAGTCGACTAAGGGACCTGGGTTGAAGTGTGTTGTGGGCGATGGGCTAGCAACCTATCACTGCAATATCACATTTAGTCGATCTTTTATACCCACATTTATGCTAAGAGTGGCGCTGGAACATACGTTTCATGTGCTCTGCCTACCCCTTTTGGGAATAAAGGCGTGAGTGTATGTATGTATGTATGTATGTATATTATACCCAAGCTGCTATAGCCAAGAAAATATCTCTGTCACTTATTATTAAAATTTGTTGCCGACCTCTCGTTCGAATAAACATACTTATTGTTAAGGTCTACTGCTTTATCAATGATCATACTAAGTATTATGAGAACAGTCCAACCTACCCTACGTGCGTTATTTACCTTTTTACCCGACTGCCCGAAGGAGAGGAGGGTTATGTTTTTCGAGCGCATGTATGTATGTATGTGGCATATTCTTTAGCACGCCCTGCAGCCTAAACCGTTTGACGGATTTCGATATATGAGTTAATCGTGGGAGTGACATAGGCTATAGAATAAAAAAATAACAGTTGGGCGTTTTGAATTTTTTTTAATTCACTTGTTATCAGGTGATAATATTTAATGATAACTTGATAACACATGATAATGATCACAATAGATCAGCAATGGTCGCAGTGATATAAGGGCTCTCACGGTCCGGAAGCCACTACAAGAAGCCAACACATGATAATAAGGTAGGTCCAATAACTATGTTTAACGCCTAGTGCTAGCCTAGTGGACAGCGACCGCGAAGCTGACGGTCGTGGGTTCATATCCCGACAAGAAAAAATATTTGTGCAGTGACCATGTTTTATTTCTGAGTCACTGATGTTTCATGTAATTATATCTATAAAATAATAGGTAAATACAGCTTCGTCTACTAATATATAGCTACCCATAATACAAGCCTTATAGTGCTTACTTTGGGGCTGGTTTCTTATTATGGATTCGCCCGGGTCTTAAAAAGAATGCAGGAAAATCCACATGATAAAATATAGCCGTGCATCCGAAAAGTCCATTATTTAAGAACCAATTTTTTTAAAATCGGATATATATGTGTTTCCGGAGTTCACCGATTTCACAGACTTTTCCGTTATATATAATTTACTTTAAAAACAAAGTTTTAACCGACTTCAATTTAGTACTCCGCCAAGCCACGAGAACATTTCCACATTTTTTTACAATTTACCACATGAACTGATTTCCGATAGCAAGTGCGTTGATTACTATAGAAAAAAAACCGAAACGCTGTATGTGGGCCGATAATATTTGAGGACTTCCGTCGATTCCCCAAGATCATCACCAATGGCACTTTATTAGTTCCTATTTCAAAGGAATCTTATCAGCACTTTGCACTTTTAAGTACATAATTGAGGAATTCGAGAAGTCATCTGTGGTACTCATCATCAATTCCTCGCCACCAAATTTATGATTTTCGGATGTAAAAACACGAGTTAGGTATAATAGAAAATACCAAAATTACTACACGCGTGCCTAATAAAACTGAGGAGTTCCCTATATTCCTCATGGATCCCATCATCTAATTGAATTTTAAAAAAATGGGACCCACCTGGAAGCATATACATACATACAGACAAAAAAAAATCGAATCGGCTCATCAATGACGGAGTTCTGAGGTAACAAACATAAAAAAAACTAAAATGAAATACAACCGAATTGAGAACTCCTCCTTTTGTTTGAAGTCGGTTAAAAATGGGATATACCTTTTGAACCCTGAACTTGGCGAATTTTTTATAAAATCGTGCGTTCAAGACTCTCCTGTAATGTATAGAACGCGAAAAATCGTTCCAGTAAAAAATGCTAAATGTGCCTTAAAATTGTGTGCATTTAAAGATACACTGTTAAGTTAAGGGAAAACTTACCGTTAGAAAATGTGTTGTAAACAAGCCAATTGACTGTGTTGTGTGAAGTTGTTCCGTTTTGTTAGATCAATAACATCATAGCTACGACCATGAATGCAAATTATAGGTTATTTACGATTATATTAGCTCTGCGATTCGCTAAACTTACCTAAGTGGCAGTGGGCGGGGCACATTGCACGTAGAACCGATGGCCGTTGGGGCCAAAAGGTTCTTGAATGGCGACCACGTACCGGGAGGCGCAGCGTGGCTAGACCCCTCACAAGGTGGTCTGATGGCCTGGTAAAGGTACCGGGAGTCCGCTGGATGCGGGTGGCGCAACACCGGTCATTTGGCACTCTTTGGGGGAGGACTATGTCCAGCAGTGGACGTTTTTCGGCTGAAATGGTGATGATGATGATTATCTATCGTCTATCGTACGGCCCGCCTGATGGTAAGCGGTTACCGCCGCCCATGAACACCTGCAACACCAGAGGTGTTGTGAGTGCGTTGCCGGCCTTTAAGATATGTTTGAGGATTCGCCGTGTTGACAGGTGAAGGAACAAATTCCCTCGCTCTCAACACAGCGCATCCTCGGGAGCTCTGGCGACCTTGCTCACCTCCAGGAACACAACACTACTACAGAGCGAGTAGTAGTGTTATTATGGCTGTGGTCTTCTGCAAGGCGGAGGTACTTCCCCAGTTGGGCTGCTCCAAATTCGAGCGGGATGACATTTCGCTGTACCCTACCTCACGGAAAAAGCCAAATTCAGCCGTTTGTTGTATATTTTTGATTGATAAATTGTTAACAGAGTATTTCTGTACGTTCTACTATTATTTATCCTGTGGTATTGCAAAAACACACGCAAAACAGCCTATGTATATCCAGAGAGTCAAATCTACACACAAGTGAAAGAATCTTTGAAATCGATCCAGTGGTTGCGGAGATTACCCCTATATACAAACTTACATATCACTTCTCCTTATAATATTAGTACCTAGATGCTACGGACCCTAGGGTTCACGCGTTCGTTTATGTCTTTTGTTCGCACACATTAATTATTCTCACACAATCATTTTGGTAAACGCAAAGGTTGAGGGAGTCCGCTGGATGCGGGTGGCGCAGGACCGGTCACTTTGGCACTCTTCGGGGGAGGCCTATGTCCAGCAGTGGACGTCTTTCGGCTGATATGATGATGATGATGAATTGATGATGATGAATCATTTTGATGATTTCACCCTCAAAGATTACTAGCAGTTCAGAATGTTACGCTTTTGTTGATATACCGACGGAAGGTTTCGAAAATTGCAAGTTGCCCAATGTAAAGATCTTGGTAAATATTGAAAATTACCTATAGGGGATTTTTCAGTTTTTTTTATTCCTGTTTTCAAAATTTCGGAGAATTTCCCCATATTTTTGAATAGTTTCCGCAACTGTCTGATTCACTACCACTAAATAGGGACGCTATCGGCTCGGCCACGACTTACAGCCGCATCGGCAGCGGTCATACGTGGGAGTGAGAGGTCGGAGCGCAGCCTCTCGCTCCCTCATATAGCGGACCGCCGCTTGTAACGCAGCCTCAGCACGTCTATCATGCGGCGGCTTTTCTCGCACTATACCTCTTGTTCTAAGTGTTCTAATAAGAAAGAGAAGGATGGTGCAAGAAAAATCGAGAGAGCTCGCGCGCCGTGGGGCCGGCGCTCACTGACGGCGTGGCATAGTATGGCACGGCAGGTTGTGCTGCGGTATCCCGCGGCATTCCGTGTCATGCCGTGGCATCCTGTGGCATGCCAGTGCGTCTCCTCCCTCCCTAGCCCGGTGCGCGGAGGTGCGGGAGGGGGAAGACGCACTCCGAGGCGAATTGTCAAAACGAAGTGACGTCGCCTTTTTCACCCGACTGCGCGACGAAAAGGAGGGTAATGTGTTTTGTATGTAATGTACTATGTATTCGTGTTTTGTATGAAACCAGTCTAAATTGTAGGTATGTACTGTATGTATGTTCCTTCCTTCGTGGCAATCGATTCCTAATTAAGTACCTATCAAACGCGTGGGTCGATTTTTTTTATAAGTAGTTTCTTATTTTTGTTACGTAGGTATTACTGTTTACTTTTATTACGAATGTGGCTAACGCAGTTAACGCGCTCTTACAAAAGTATAGTTAAACCAGAAGTAGTTAAATCTGCATTGAAACGATTGAAACAAAGATTTTAATATTTTTTGCCCACTCTGAAAAAGACAAAAACAGACTATTAGTAATCCAATAAAACTAAAGGCACGCCTTGATGAACCATGAAAATATCAAGGTTATTTTTTATACAATGGGTTAAAAATGGTTTTATATCAGAAAATGATATCACTTCCTATATCAACTTCTAACTTTGGCTAACTTCTATGGACACAGCACTAGAGTCTCAAAAGTCAATCTTGGTATAACATCGATTAAGGTTCATATTAAATTGAAGCGACATATTAAATACGAGCTTTAGAAAATGAGCAAACGTGGTTGAATTAACAAAGTTGTATTTACCAACGATAGCGGTGCCACCTTATTAGAAAATCATAAATATTGCACCTAAAAATTGTAGTTCAAATATTGGCCACTCGCTAAAATATCATTGTAACGCCACAGTTTACCAACAGTAAAAATAATTGTTTCACCATTTTTGACCACTCTCTTTGGATGACCTTGAGTCAGTATGGTGGTCTCTTTCTCGCGCGCGGGAGGTGCATTTACCTACCTGTAGTAGCCGTTTCACTCCGATGCACGTGTTTGTTGATGGCCAATGAGTTGAATACAAACAGATGTGACAGTACTTAAAATGGTGTTGTTATAATTATAACCAGTGATCGGAACTTTTTTAGTATTTTTGGTGCGTAGCAACTTTTGACAATTTGACACATGCTCTATGAGGAATGGGGTATCGTCGTGCCGTGTAGTGTGGTGTGACCAAATTGCGTGAAATATTTTATTTATTTAAACTGTATTGCACGAACAAAACGTACAAAAGGTGGGCTTAAAGGCTTAAGGCATTCTCTACCAGCCAACCGCAGGGCTAAACAGAAAAGCTTATAGATGCAGGCAGTTGACTATTAAAAAAGATCTAACAAATGAAAATACTACATTTCCTGATATAGTATATTAATGCATATACTTACATAAACATAATATGTAGAATATACATACATATTACTTGCGGAAAATGTGGTTGGAGGTGAGTTTTGTTTGTGCTTGCCTGATAGTAAGCGAGAGAGCATCCCAATTCCGAATGGCCTGGCGAAGGAATTACTTAATAATGTTATTTTCGCATTGATAAAAAAGAATCGTAGCTAGAGACTTCGATATTAACTTCATTATAAGTACCTACCTTCCAATCCTCCGACACGTCTCATCATTCCTGTCCCCCCTATTCTGTAACTTGTTTGAAGCTCACCTCAACGCTCACCCACAAATATATCTTGACACCGCGATGCGTATCTAAGCGTTGGTAGAGGTCTAGTTTCATAAAGGGTGACCGGCGGGGTGAGCCGCATTAGCGTGTAGCGAATAAGAGCTCTGAGGGGCTACCGCGAAGTGAAAACGAACTTCGTTCGGGTGTCTCCATCTCTGTCCCTCGAACTAGCAAGTGCAACAGAGAGGGAGATACACGAACGAATTTCGTTTTCGTTTCGCGGTAGGGCCTCTGTTCACGTCTCCTCAGTGGCACCGTAGGTACGTTCCTTATTTATGACTTCCTGTTACCGAAATTTATACCTGGAGGACTAGGTATGCCAATCATGATACTACTAAACTACTAATAACATTAAAAATACATCTAGGTAATACACTTACTATCTAGTTCACGTCGTTCACGTACTCCGAGTGCACTCTGTCGACCGCAAGTTTGTTCCTAGTTTACTCTCGTTCAAATCCGTTGCTAGGCTGGGTCTCCCAGCGGTAAATACCACGACAGTTTTAAACACGAAACTAACCCACCTGCCCGTGCTAAGTCTAACCCGTGTACCGTCTACCGCTCTTAATCTTTGCCTCCCACTCCGCGCCATACCTCCGCATCGCACAGCGGCTCTGTTGTGTCTGAACCGTTGCCGCGGCGACGCACCGTACCGCACCGTCCGTTCGTTCATCGTTCAGTTAGTTCGTGTTCACACCGCGACCGCGAGTGCAGTGCCTCATGTCACTATCATGGCCTTAAAAAAGGATTTCGACCTGCCCAGAAACATATTCAAAGTGAAACTACCAAAAACGGTGAAAATACAACAAGCGTTCGACAAGCTGTTCAAAAAGAATAGCTACACCAAAATAGTGCAAAGTTAAGTTCATAAATGGCTGGTGATAGTGTAGAAATTTGTAGCAAACCCCGTAGTCCCGGTTTTATTACAGAAGAGACTGAATTCGTAGGCAAAGGAGATATAGACAGGTCACCGACACCCGCCAGTAGACATAGAAGAAGTAGGAGCAGAAGTGCAAACCGTTTAACTCCGACCGCTTTGAGTCTCTCCGACGAACATTTTTACCAAGATCTAGAAGATTACGTGAAAGAAATGACGGCCACTAAAGATACTATGGAGCCGGACGTGTGGAGCCAGCTCCAACAGAAGGAATCTGATCTGCTGCTCGCAGCAGAGCTCGGGAAAGCCCTTCTGGACAAAAACGAAGAACTGAAAAAAGAACAGGAACGAATCACCGAGGAATACTCCAAAAAACTCGAGGTGAGTGCACTTTTTTTTTGCATCCATCAGAATGAAACCTAAAGGAATTTAGGCTTTGTGTCTAAGAAAGTAAGGACGTTGGATTGTTGTGTTAACGGTTAGCGGTAACGTTGTTTCCGTATTGGCGCAAGCGGTCGTGAAATTTCTAGTTTAAAGTTATGAACAAAGAATGGTCGGGTTATTATAAAATTTCAACGTACATTTTGGAAGGTCTGCTTTGCGAAAGTGAGCGATTTGTCTTGGGTTTATGGACGGATACTCCAATGAATGAGGTTTGTTTTAGAAAGATACCTCAAATCTCATCCTTTATATAAAATAATACCGCCAATAATAAGTAATAACTAACGAGATTTCTAATGTTATGTGTAAGATAAGATAAGAGAAAATTATATAGGAAGCAATAATAAACCAATGTAGATACCTAAAATAAGGAATTCGTAGATCGACAATTATCACATTCACTAGAAAATCGCCGGTAACAAAGAAATACCCCGCGTGAAATTGCATACGGCATAAAAGAAGAATTTGCATGAACAATTAAGCATTCTCATTTAATCCAACTCTCTCGAGTATTGCCGGTGTTGTGTTCATACAAGAAACACGCGAATTTGGCTCACATAGTAGCCCAAACAATTCAAGCATCCACACGTTGCTACCACACTTAAATATCAGAAGTTTAATGATAACCGCGAACATACCGTTAAGAAATATGGACCGAGCTAACAAAATTTAGGATCCAATTTCTACATTTACACGGACAGTGTAATGTGAATGTTTAAACTGGATCCAACATTTTGTGGATTCGATCCCTTTCCCTACATAACTTACGATATCGATTATATCTGATTGTGCTATTTGTGCTGTTTATATGTTCGGTTATCGTGGTTTTGTGCACTTATATTTATCTATCTACAAACTTAATTATTTAAATTAAATATGTTTTTAGATCACAGGGAGAGATTCATTAAAATCTGTAAGATATTTTAAGTGATAATAATCAGGAGCAACTTTGCATAATAACAAGCAAAACATTTATAATTATCAATGAAACATAGTTATTCTGTAGGTAATCAGTAATCACAGGTACTCCATGTCGTTGACACCAAATGACAAATGTCACACAATGTTTAATGAAGGATAAAAAAAGTTCGGTTTTAATGTGTGTAAAATACGTTTTGAACATACATAAATTAAATCGTCGTGAGTTGTGATATTGTAACATACAACATAATTTACATAATACATCATGTTTCCATACTCAAATTACAGTAACATTCTTGTAATCTATCCATTTCCTATAAAAAAAATAAGTTTATACATAGCTGTATTAACATCGGCTTCGGTATTCATAAACCAGAACGTATCATTGATCTCAGCGGCAGCACCATTAATTGGTGTATGGGTGTATGGCAAAGTAATCAGATCTGCCTAAACGAACTTGTTGCGGATATACAGTTGCACATTGTTGGGTTTTTGTGATCCGAATTGGCATCTCATTGAGAGCGTGGCTAACGTTTCTAGATATTTACATCTAGTGGTGATACCTAACTACTTGTCTGCTTACAAGTTTCGAGTCGTGGTTACGTTGGGAAAAAAGTTACGGGGCATACTTACAAATGTAACAAATTAACTCTATATTTATAAGAATTATTAGTTTATTGATGTCTAAACCTGAACTGTCTTTAACATAGCGAATTTACTGTATATTGTATAAGTACCAAGTAGAGATTATCCCATTATTCTATAGTTACTTGACAGGGAAAAAATAAACTGCCATTCTGATCAATAAACCGAATAGCCTGACTCGCCAACGGTTTTTATTAAAACAGGTTTAATCTAGAGTAATGCATATTTTACGATAAAAATATTTCTCCCCAAACTATAACGTCATATATATCCATATACAGTTATGTCGTTTTTACGATAAAGTGTCGAATAGCTTATCAAATGTTTTCCACTATGAAACAACACGCGAGATAAAGGATCACTTGTATGACGTCCCTATCTTATCGTATCGCCGCATTCGCGATAATAGCTCTATGGAGTTTGTTTTTAGAAACGTTTTATTTCATCCCGTTTAGATGTTGAATTGTGCCATACTATAATGTCTAGTTTATGGAAGTCTTTTAAAAACACACACTTTAGCTATTAGGATTCACAAAAGTCACCGGTGGAATTACGACATTATTTTCAGTCAAAATTACAGAACCTAAAATGTAATGACGTCCAGATAATTTTACAACAAGTTCATCTAAATTGGCCTGAATAGTGATTAGACGGTGCAAAGAACATATAAGGCATTAAAATATACGGAACTAAAAACAAAAAAAGATCCATATTTTCGGTAAACAAATTTCGGAAGAAAACCGCAAACGTCACTTTAAATGCTGTTTTGTCAGGAAGTCACCGGCAGTTGGAAAGTGATGAAATAACCACAATAGGGCATTTGGGCCACAAAAAATGTTTTCAACGCCGTTGCGTGCCTCGCTGTTTATTTCTAAAGGATTATGCCGCCGCCGGTAATCTTTGCTTATAGGTCTTGAAAAGATTTAGAAAGAATAGCATAGTGCAACGCTGTTTCAGCCTCGCAGCTTTTTACAACTTTTGACTGTGTCAAATTTCGGGTCGTCTTTTCAATTGATTGGGTTATAAAAAATATTTAATAACCTACTGACGTTTTAACGCTTTAAATATTTTAAATGATTAAATTTTAAGGAATGTAACATATGATGTTATTTTGTAAATTATCCATAGTATTCTTTATAAAGGTACGACGTAAAAAATATGTACGTTAGCTATACAGACACGTAGTAATAATCATCTTCAAAATTTTAACTAACAATGGAATGACAAAACTCAACACCAAGTCACAAACCTCCGCTAATTGAATTCACCAAAAATTTCAATCGTAAATATTTGACTTATTATTTACATTTATTAATAACTACATTTACAATTAACGCAATCTCATTCTATTCTTAAATAAATAGTGACTAAGAACGTAGTGAAATAAACGTTATTTTCAAACAATTGTCTGTCAAAACATCCGTGACCGCTGCGGCAAGAAACGTGTTAATTCGATATTGACGGCGTTGCGACAGAGGGACTGCTAATCGGTTTGTTATGGAATATTTGTGCAAGTACAATGGAAGTATATTTACAATGATATTTTATAAATGTTATGTTATGACTTATGATTAGAAAAAGTCTCTTCAACATCCGTTTACACAATCATCCTGAGATTTGTTTGATTTTACATTTAATCGGCCTGTAATTATAGACACTAATTCCTCGGTTGTATTGAGAATTTCTGCTTGTAGATATTCTTTTAAGGTAGCTATATCGCTTTAGGATAATGTAAGTATAGTATATTATAACTAAAAATAATTATAAATATAAACCTATATTTATAAAAAAGTCTTCCTGCAGACTGTTTAAAACAGTTCTTACGGCTTTTTCGAAGTGTATCATTTCGTTTCTGTATGAAAAAAAAAATTATGATTGATTACCTAAACTACCAAATGTCTAAAACAATTAATCAATCATGTCCATTATTAATTATTATGATTGATTCGATAATAATTCAATCTTATGAATTGCACAACTTCATTGTCTTTATCAACGATACAATCCGGATTCCTTATCGTCGATGAAGATGATTCAAAATAAACATTAATTCATTAGCGAAGGAGTGGTTCCGTAATGATTACTTTCATTACCATTACTCATCCTTAATCTGATCCTTAATCTGGATTTTACTGATTATTTTATTGTACCTAGGTATCTATTAATGCGCAGTACCTACTTTTATCTTTTTTCGTCCTGACCAGTCGGGAGTACATTTAGTGGAATATCAATTTGAGAAATAAACCCGTAAATTATTAGGTGATTGATTCAATAGATTTTTCAACACATTTGCTCGTAACGTTACTGTACCTCATATTATGTCGCTTTTAGGCTCATAATCCTGGGTATTAAACACGCGTGTTTTATAACATTACGATACTTGTGTGTTATGGTTATATACCGATTAAGTCATGTTGGCACCTTGCAGCAATATGTATGCATGAACACGGTGCATTCTTAAATTAACCGGGTTGTACAGAATGTATAGTTTTTTTTTTAATTTTCGTCACATGGATTCTTACTCGACTAAACGCATTAAATCCTTTTTGTTAATAAATTGACGTAAAACTACTCACTTTTGATAACAGTTTACATGAAATTAATAAAGATAACATTTTGAAACGAAAATATATTTTTTTGTATTGTCTGTTTAGAGATATCATCTAAGTCTGGCTTTAACACCTGCGCACGCACTGCACAAAGTGCACAAACTTCAGGCATAAAATTGTTGCGCGCCATTATATGTAGGTAAGGTAGTATATGTAGGTAATTTCAAAAATATTAGTAAACATTGTTAATGCGTGTTTCGTTACTTTCGTTATTATAAAAAATGTTGACTCGTGGTGAATAGAAATGTGAGCTAAAGAAAATAAATTGGGAATATAAGATATTTTCGTTTTGTAAATAGGATTTTTTCCTCGCAAATGTGTTGAAATACTTCGTATAAAACACGTAAGCTTTCATAATTACATCCTCGGCTCTTTTATCATCATCCTAGCTCACTTGTATCACAATGTACTATTATTGCACCAAAAAAAACGAATGCAGAAAAATATAAGACAAATACATTTAGGTATATATTAGTAGGATTATGCTCAAGGATTACGGATTACGATCAAGGCTTATAAAAAAGGTTACAAAATTCGCGACTACCAGCACTTGAAACTCCCCTTGGACTCATTATTATGTGTAGTGGTTGGTAGGCAGGTAATCTCTGTTGGGTGACTAACTCGTACGCGGGCCTTCGCGTTGCCTTAGAGACCTGTCATCGATGCTCCGGCGCATACTAAGTGTTTCGTCTTATATCTACACGTTGAATAGTAATTGTTTCAATCCTAACGATAGCTGAATCGATCAGTTAGCTCAATCCGTTAAAAAACCGATTGTTTTTAACATACATACGTATAGATATGAAATAAATCCGAAATATTAGATTAAAGTACTAAAAATAATTTGATGGGCGTAGTTTCAACGATATATTAAATCGTCACGGTTGAAAGCTCGGACTATATATCGGTTTATTCTACCAACATTTAAATAATCTGGATATTTTTCGTAAAAATAAGCTTAACAGTGCCCAGCCTTCCAAAACCTATCATTACTGAACCTGACAAACTTTGAGATGAACCCTCGCGCAACATGTTACTATTGTCAAGAATGTTATTATGACAAACTTAAATAGAGTATAATAGAGAATTAATTAATTCGGATAACACATTACACATATATCAATTGAAATCAATTCCATTCTCGAGCATTGCCCAGGCAGACTGCAACGATCTAATAAACACTCGCTTTTTGCACAGCTGTTGAATACTGGCAAAACTGAAAAAATCTGGGCCAAGCGACATGTGTTAATTATGAATGACCATTCTACCTGGGCCCGATACGTGAACCTTTGTTCTGCAGCTGTGATTCATCTAACGGCAGGGCTGTTATTATTTACGTGCTCATGCGCATCGCCTTACCCTTCACACCTAACAAAACTAGACCTCTACCTACGCTTAGTTACTACGGATCGCGGCGTCAAGACATATTTGTGGGTTACCTGGGTGAGGTGAGGTGAAACAAGTTACAGAATAGCGGGACAGCAGCCGTTTCGCTCTCGATCACTCGAGAGCATTGTGTTGTACATTCAATATAAATTCGTTAAGTGGTCTTTTATCAATCTGTGTGTCTCAATTACGTACCCTTTTGATGTTCTACGTGACGGTTATGTTATTACGGTTTTTGATGATCCAATTATTCAATTTGTGCGATACTGGCCATCGGTCTTGATGATTCCGGCTCCGTTAACATCGAATTTAGATAAGAGAAGACACTTTTTAGATTGATTGTAGACTACTTCATTGATTGTAAAAGGCGAATAATATTTACTTTTACATTATCAAATCAAATCAAATCAAATCAAATCAAAACATTTATTCGTGACAAACACAATATCGATTGAAAGAAATAATAATAAAAAATAAAACACATTTTTGCCACGAAATGGACCCAGCTCAGCATGTACTAGCTTTGCAGCCAGCGCTGGTCTTCCGCAGGGTCCATTTGGTGAGGACACGGAAAGTAACAAACAAAAATTAATAAAAGGAAAAATACCGTCTCAACTAAAATTAAAACTTAAAACTTATAAATAATTAAATTAAAAAATAAATAGTTGTAGTAGTAATGGTTTGTTGGCCTGCAAAAAGTTGCATCCCAACAAACCGCTACGTGCGTATGGGCCTTAATGGTAAAAGTGAACGCAGCCCATACGCGAACAGTACTACTAGCGCCAACAAACAGAAAACAGACTAAACACCATAGTAGAAATTATTATCTATATCTAAACTAAACACTAAACGTCAAACGATCAAAGCAGCATGATATTGTGCTTAAAAACAATATTATTAAGTTAAACTACGTTGACAAACTGAAGTACACATTAAATTACGTTTGGCAACCGTATGGCAATGGATGAATTGCAGATGGGGCATAACCAACAGGTGAGGGAGTGTTAAATGCAGCTAGTTTCATGACACAGATTCTCCTGTTTATGCTGATGTTCTTGCATGAATTTTTTGAGATTAATTCTAAATCAGAGTCAAAATATTCTTAGTATCATTTTTTTTCAAGCATAGTCTCAGATTACTTACCTATGTAAATTGAAAGTAGGTCGCATACTCAGATAAGTAGATTGCTAAGAGCTAAGACCGAAATGAGGCAAGGCAATTAGCACGATGCTAATCTTTGCATATAACCACTAAAACACCTACTAAATGCCGCAACGGTTGTTTTGAAACGTCAACATTAATAAAACTGCGGGACATTAATGCTAAAAAAGGTTTGTCCAACCTGGAAATCACTGGATTCATATCACCTTTTAGAATTGTACTGCAGACACTGCAGTATAGTAAAATCAGCAGGTTTAGTGAAACGTAACTTTTTATTGTATTGTTAAAATTAAGTATGGCTTGCAAATAAACAGCACATGAACATATTATTCGCAGTTCTGCCCCAGTTATTGGAAATCGTGTTTACCTTCTCGTTTACTTTGTAGTCCTACTTTGTGCAAGATTCTTAACTTAAAGAATTAATGCGAACTCCGGTTTTAACGAGGCAATCATTTGAGCTATTTATTACTACTATTTATTTACATCATCATTTATTAACGTTTCTGAGTCAACATAAATTTTACATATTCACGTGTCTGCAACCAAGGCAACAACAATCGGAGGGTACTACAGCATAGAATTAATATTCCGTTTCCATTACTAAAAACAAAGGTAAGATAGACAATACGCGATAAATCGTGCCCCCTCGAGGGATCTTGACCGGGGCCGGTCCGACCGGTTGTCGCAATTATATCCTGCCTTGCATGTCGTTGGATAATTATGAAGATATTTTATTGAATGTGAGAGTTAAACTAAGAAGAAGACGTCCATGGCTATGTTCGTCTTTGTAATCTTTTGCCTATTAACATTTCGATTCAACAAAGTGTGTCATCAAAATCACAACAGTTTATTTGCACATAATTATATATTATGACAAGGAGCTATTTTCTCAGCCCAGAAAAGTTTCATTGCAAAATAGTTCGGTTATCTGGGATTATTACGAAAGTAAACAATAGTGTATGTATACAAGAAGGACTTATAAGAATGTCTGACTTGGCTCTACGTATTTGATTTCCCACAACTTTTTACCGTGGAAGAGTTCCGAGACTGGTATTTTTTACATGGAAGATTTTTAGTGGGATTTTATTTATGTTCAACAATGCAATTTAAAGTTTAGAAGGGTAGGGTCCTTTTTTCTAATTTTTAGATATATGAATGTGATGAATTAGTTAAATATATAATAAAATAAAATAACGCTGATAGCTGTCAAACAAAGACGTAATAGTAAAAGATAAATAGTTTATTTTTTCATTTAACGCGGACGCCAATCATCATTTGAGGGTCTCAATACACCTTAAGATCACTCTTAAACCACTTTACAATGTTATTACCTCAATACTTGAAAGTAGGCACTCGCGGAAGCACCACCCGCTCGCAACCCAAACCAGTTGGAGGTCATCGCCGCGGGCGAGGCTGGTAATCTGGGTTACAGTATCGGTATCGGCATCTCTTTAGCCCATCACTTCATGCGGATATTAGTGAATGGAATGTGTATTCAACGAGTAATTGTTGATGAGGCTAGCGGATGCAATATTCTTCTACCAGTTTCAATCTTGCGGATGCAATATTCATCTTGAGATCCAGTCTTGTTTTAGATATTTTGTTGATGGGAATAATTTTTTAATAGGCTGTGGAGATTATATACATATGTGCTATAAATCAAAGTACTTAGACATTCAGTATGTAAGTAAGTATTTAGTATAGGAACATCACAAAAACAATGAAAACGCCTTAACCTTTATCAGTTTTATCACTTTGTCTGTACTTAATTCGAATGAAAACAAAATCAGGCTAATCTAATGAGAATCGACGCCCTACATTTACATCGTGTTTTTTTTATTTCTCCGACATACCATTAGAAATCTAACGAACCAATTGTTCCATATTCAAATCGTTTCAGATTCGAACACCGAACAGCAAAATTACATAAGTCTGATTGTTACTAAACTGAGCAAACTGGCAGTTGAGGTAAACGTTTTTTACGATTTAAAAATATCTAGATTGTATCACGTGCATGTAATGTGCAATAGTCTGTGTAATGTAGGTGTTATCTTTACAAATGTGCTGATTATGGCATAACAGAGCTCGCCTGTATCACCGGTTCGATCAGATCTTGTTAAATTATAGCATAGTTAACGCCATGCGCGTAACTTCTTTCGCAATAGTTATTAGGAATAAAATGTACCGGATTTGTAGCTGATTATGGTCATTAGATAATACGTCATTCAATGATTACACTAGTGTCATAAGAGGCTGGTTATTTGTTAACAAGCTTATGTTAAGGCTCCTTTAACTATTAAGATAAATACAGCCTGTGTAAGCGTCATTTTGATCACACAATAACAGAAGTTACCAGATTTTTTCATATAATTATGATGTTTTACCTCAAGTAGTTAAAGGTCTTATTCCTGTTTTGTCGAATTCAGCCTAAGACTACGTTGTAATCTTCTGTTGGTTGCGTTTGTCATATGAATAGAAACCATCACTTGATACGACAGATTAGAGAGATAAATCCTTTATCTAATCTTCTTCTTCTCAGTAGTGTCCTCTTGTCAGAGTGGTCGTGGCTGTTTTAATGTTGATGTTGATTTTTATTACGGAAGTTTTGTTGATAATCTAGTTTTACTACGTAATAAAACGACCAATAACTATCCTTTCGGGGGTCTTATAAAAAGTGCCGCCCCTTGCTGCCAGTGGTAAAAACTTGGTAACTGAGAACATCCCCAAATTCGGATGATACTGACTTACCACACTTGCGCGCGAAGTGAGTGCGCGGGCGCACCAAAACGCGACCGGGGCCGCGACCTTGCACGCGGGCACCCAATGGTTTTGCGTGGGTCAGTGTGTCAGGGCGTAGAGAGCATTAACATGTAGACAGCCACATACCTGTCAAGAAATCTTTTTTGGTACGAGCTTTTGTTGCGCACTGTACTCTTTTTTGCAGTCGTCAACTACACGTTGAGCCAATGAGCTCAACACAAGTTCTTGTCTAATGGAAAAGTTCCTATGGCCACTCTCCATCTTCAGACTAGCATGTAAGTCAGAGTCATAATGAAGGCACTACCAATAACGTTTTTCAGGGTATCCTAAAGCATACCTCTAAAAAACCTTTTCAATATAATATAACCGCTAAAAGATACTCCATAGTCTACACATCCGTTTTAGACAACTCTGCTATACCCATAAAACATCTGTTTCACCCCGCAGGTTCGGAAACGATGCTAGTTCAAAAACTAAAATGTATGTAAAACGTCCCTATAATTATGATATTATAGTCAATTTTTCCAAGGCTTTGGTCGGCAGTCATTTTCAGTTGTGGTCACAAACGAGGCCAGAAGAATAAAATTCGTATCTAGTACAGAACATACGAGTAAGTTAAATCCGGATTTAACTTATGTTCTGTAGTAGATACGAATTTAATTCTTTCCTATTCTGTCTTTTAAAGCTTTTTTGATAGAATATCCACTGGGGTTCATAATCGATCGAGCGAGCGAATCGAACGAAGTTCTATGCTTCAGCTTGACCCGAAAATCGTTCCAATCCCCGTGTCTGTCCCTCTGTCCCACTGTCTAGCCGTTCTTCTCTGCAGGTTTTGGGAGCAGGTTCGATAATTATATTGGACTTTTTGTCTGGTTATTTTTTCGAAATTCAAAAACCTTTTTTTTTATACAGGCTCGCGCTTTCTACAGCTCACAGAGGCACTAGTAAATACCATAAGAGCTCAAGTAGTATGGATAGACATACAACTCATAATATAAAGCATTATTTCTCAGTTTTCAACTTAAAATAAAACGAAACCATTAAAACACTTAACGTATTTTCTACAGCAGCGAGCATAAGGTGATCAATTGCTTTAGCAGATTATGCCTTATGGAGATATGATGTCATCATCAACCTCCAAGCGATATTCCCGGTTGTGCCCTAAAGGAGCCCGGGGTCCGCTTTGCCACCTAATCCCAAGATTTGGCATAGCACTAGTTTTACGAAAGTGACTGA
Organism: Epinotia demarniana; assembly: GCA_945867215.1. Classification (NCBI taxonomy): domain Eukaryota; kingdom Metazoa; phylum Arthropoda; class Insecta; order Lepidoptera; family Tortricidae; genus Epinotia; species Epinotia demarniana. Next base: position 9,440,745 of record OX244278.1, on the reverse strand, counting down.
CCTTCCAACCCAGAGGGAAAACCGTTTGACCGTCCTCACGATGTTTTCCTTCACCGAAAAGTTAACGGTAAATATTACGTACATAAATTCCGAAAAACTCATTGGTAACGAGCCGGGATTCGAACCCACGGCCGCCGCTTGACAGCCGCATGTCTGAACCACTATAGTATCCGCAAAACCAAGTGGCCAGTCAGGTCATAAATCATTGGATCATGCTCTCTCTTCGCACCTGCACTGCCTTATGGCCGCTCCACACGATGGGGCATCCTGACCCATCATACAAGACGCAACTATGCGTTAAAGGGAGTAAGACATATGTATGTCTCGTTCTACCGCATAGCCGCGTCCTGTCTGATGGGTCAGGATGGCCCATCGTTTGGAGCGGCTATTATGGAGCGGGCCGTGCAACAATAGTACTGACTTTTATTGCCCGACTCGCCACTTGGTTTTGCGGATACTATAAGCTACCGTACCTTCCCGAGGTGTAGCTTACTATGGTATCTGTATATTTTTACCTTCAGTAGACACATGCTCCTAACGGTAGACGGCTCGGTCTACACGTTGCATCTTTCTAATAAAGGTGTACATATCCTCTACGGAAACGGTAGGAAGCGCTGCTCGGCTGCATCCAATTACGAGTTACCTAACTCTAGGTCGCCTGCGATAATCGCGTTTGGTCGGCCTATGTATTGGGTGCGTTCATTTGCTATAACAGTGATTGGCATTGGTCGATTGGATTATCGTCTTACTTAAATGTGACACTAGGAGCGGAAGGGTCTCCTCTGCCCAGCTGGGTTGATCGCAGATGGTTTTTAGGGTTCCGTACCCAAAGGGACCCTATAGATTACTAAGACTTTGCTGTCCGTCCTTCTGTCACCAGGCTGTATCTCATGAACCGCGATAGTTAGACAGTTGCAATTTTCACAGATGATGTATTTCTGTTGCCGCTATAACACCAAATGCTAAAAAAACTAAATAAAATAAATGTTTAAGGGGGCTCCCATACAATAAACGTGTTTTGTTTGCCGTTTTTATATATAGATAATGGTACTTCATGTGCGAGTCCGACTCGCACTTGGGCGGTTTTTTTTATATTAAGCGAAACTAATAATACGAAGAATGTTATGAAAGTGAATTAAAAGATTTGTGTTACCATACGTACCATACACGGTCATGAACTCCCCGGAAAACCCTCGTGAGTCGTGATTATACGTACTTATATGAACATACTTATGTATGCGTTATATAGACGATTAGTCCACCCGTAAATAGACAATAGTGTAGTTAACCCGTTTTTGGCAAAAAAAATCGTGAGTCCCTTGCTTGCCCATAATATACATAGGTAACAAAAAAAAACATTTTTTTAATTCGATTAAAAAATGTGTACCTATACTATATTACTGTGATATACAATATAATTAATTATACATATTCATAAAACAAAGGGCTTCGAATTTATACACACTTGCTTAGAAGGTTAGCTAGGCGTCCCCCAGTTTAAAGGGATAAATTCGCCTTTGTAGTATATTTTTTTTTGTTTGTATATTCTGTTATGTAGGTACTAATTTGTACAAAAGTGTTAACTACTATGTATTACTACATTTTTATGGTTTGTTTGCTTGTCCAAGCGGGTGGTTCCCACCGGGCAGCCTTGTTTTTCTCACCTTAGGCCAAGGCTGCGGCATCGGCAGTGACACTTAATTAGCTTACACCTTTCTAGTTCATAGGTATATATTCTTGTCTGAACTACGAAGGTGGCAAACAAGCAAGCGGTTCGTCTGATTGGAAACATACACCGTAGTAAGGCGTATCCTTGTTCTTCTAGAGCCTCAAGCGTCCAAAGGCGGCGGTATTTGCTTATCAGGCAGGTCGTATCATCGTATGCCAGTAAGCCTTTGTCGTAGAGTAAAAATATACAGGCGCCTTATTGGTGACCCTTCAACTACATAGCACAGTTGAGGTCCAATCAAATCCAAGTTCAAAATGAACACCATAGTCTCAAAATGAACTACTGCCGGTGCATTAACGGCCCGGCCCGACTTTGCGTGAATTGGGGCACGGGAAGTATTTTATACGTTCATTGCGCGGGCGAGACGCGCGACGCACTGGGCTTAGTTGGGATCACACGCAATGAATTAGAAAACCGCCGCCGCGCGATTACCGGGCCAAGTAGCTTCTGCATGATTTTGACTTTATTCACCTCTTTAAGGCTTCCCGACGTTGTGTCACAACATCCTTGATCATTGGACGATTAAGTCCCGTTTAGTCAAAAATAGTCACAATAATGTGGGAGAATCGTGTCAATTTTAATCAATATACTACATCTAGCACAACTTGCTGACAAGCCGCTTCTCGCGCGACTGAGCGTCCCCTGTCTTACTCGCACCGTGCAAATTCGAAAGAGAGGGTAGATTTTTCTCGACTCGCGTCGCGGCACGTCGTCAGTTGTGCTAGCCCCCCTGGTCTGTAGTTCTCTCTCGCGAAGACTGTTCTAAAATCTCACAGACTGGACACATGTTTGACCTACGTCAAAGGTACATTATCTACGGATGAAATATTACTAACCGCGTCGGCCTGACGCAGACTACGATAAACCGTACATAAAAGTTGCACCATAGAAAATCGATTTCCATTGATTAAATAAGCGATGGGGGTCATATCAAGGTCGTACCTACATATTTGATGGCACGTTCATAGTTTGTACGGAACTGAAATCAATATGCGGACCACTGTCGAGGCTTCTTTATATAATGAAAGATTAAATTTATGAATAGTTCATGTTAAGTATTTCAATTAGGTTCCATAACGTTTGTTACTGAATTGGAACGGTGTAAGTAAAGAAGTAAATTGTTGTATTTTTGTCAAATCACGTGAACGAAAATTAACAAAACTGAAAATTAATATCCAAGGAATAATATACTTGGGGCTAGAATTTTGTACGGGTATAAACGCTGAGGCCAAGTTGTATTAGTTATGAAAGAATATGTACCTACAATACGAAATAGAGTAGAATTTCTTTTTTTTTATTACAATTTTTTTATTAGTTTTCTGTTACGATTCCTAGGATTAAAAGCATTCTCTTTTAATAGACCGTTAAAGCGACGTATATTTTTTACTTTGATCATTCATATCAATCCAAATATGGTCTATAGTTTTCCCTCTGGGAACTACTAACTAATAGTGCCTATGCCAAATCTTTGGATTAGGTGTCAAAGCCGACCCGGGCTCTTTTACGCGCACAACCGGGAATAACGCTAGGAGGATGATTCGTCGCAACGAATATTCATCAAAACAATCTCATGTCAAATACAAAGTCTATCGTCTTAAGTCTGTAACTTCTAAAAATAAATTAATTTTCTTTAGACCTTTTATAAATCTCTGTTTAGCCCAATGGTTCGGTAGAGTTCGCCATTTGTACATTTGTGTATTTAGTCTGTAAAAAAATATTCAACGTATTGAATATTTTTTTCAAAAAACGTCCGTGACTGATATATATAAAATCATAATCGCATGATGCGTATTAGGAATTCCAGTCGAGAACCGAAGCATGCGCAATCTACGTGTCTTACACGTTTCTACAGCACACACCTTTCCTTATACATACATTATGTACTTTGGAACATTTTTCTTAACATCGATATTGATAAGACTATCGTTGCAGAGTATATCTTGAGAACTTGATATTGGGCGAAATTTCCGATCTCTTGAGTCTGTTTGCTCTGCTATTGTCTAATCAAAATAGTTTAGATGCTTAGGCTGGCCTCAAACTGAACGGAATTCAGTCAGTGAAACATAATCTGAATCACTGAAGAGCAAATAAAACGGTACACTTTGTGCAGAAATTCTACCAAACGGTGTACATTTTTTTTGATCTTGAGTGGTCAGATTCTGAATTCAGTGACTGATTCCAACTTAAGATAAACCAACAGACCGTTCCTGCTTACCGTTCTACGTAAGGTTTTATTGGCGTCTCAAAAGGACTTCACAAGAATTATAATAATTCTTCTATTTCAGTCCCCAGATCAAAGTCGTATTTATTTAAAAACTAACATTTCTGTCATATTAATAGGAATTTATGAACATTGGACACCATTAATTATGATGATAAAATTGTATTCCTAAAATTATGTACATAAGTACCTATTGAACTGGACAATCTCTTGTTAATGTACTTAGCAAGTAGGTACCTAAATTCAAGTAAGTGTCTTAAAAATACATGTGAAGCACATTTCACTGTCGTTTTTTTTTATAACTCAGCTATTCCAAGCTTATTCCAAGTAATTTGATACGCGTCGAGTCGGTCACATTTTTAAAGGTGTTTCGGGCCGTAATGCAACATTGGGTGCCATTAACCTGGTTTCAAAGTTATCGTATCAATTTGTTAGAATACTTGTACCATATTTGGGACGGTTTCTGGTGCTAGCCACATCTTGTGGGCACGATTCGCTCTACTTCATAAAACGAACGCGACAACTAGTAGGTATGTCGCTAACCACGGCTATCACAAGACGGCCCGCGAGCCGTGTCGCGGCAAGATAGACTATCCGTCTCTTTCTTATATATGAACGCTTGGAATTCATTCAGCTCCATTTTCGAAGCTACTAACGATAAATAAAATAACATCAATCTGCACTTCGACTGTATGATGAAACTCCATTCTTAAGTTAGTTACTTCACGACTTAAAATTGCGTATGCCGGCGCCATTTTGACAGTGTGACGTCACGTTGCGTTGCGGACTTGCGGTACAGAGCAGCTGAGGGGCTACCGCTAAGTGAAAACGAACTTCGTTCGAGTATCTCCCTCTCTCTCGCACCTGCTAGTTCGAGCGACAAAGACGAAGATACACGAACGAAGTTCGTTTTCGTTTCGCGGTAGCCGAGACTACATATTATGCTGCATGTTTTAAAGACTTTTTAACATCTTAGGTAGTGTTAGCCAACATTTGCACGACGCGACCTCCATTAGCATTGAAAAATATGTCACAACCCCATGTGTCGTCCAGTCTCTGCTATTCTGAACTTACATTATTACCACTTTAACTTTAAAGATGTAAGTGGGTCAATAGACTACCCGACCCCCCAGGGGGTCGTGGTCGCGACCCACAGGAACATTGTTTTAACAGAATGCGGTGATGTGAACGACCGTCTACCTTATGTAACCGTTTTCATAATGCCAACAATATCGCGAAGACATGCAATCGACGTGCATTCCATATTTGCATATTATAAATGCAAACGCTTTCAAATAATTTATTGAATCAGGCGTTACTTTGCGGAAGTCCATGATATATTAGGAGAACAATATTTCTTTGCTATTCCGCTAAAAACGTGCTGGTCTATTAGTGAAGATAAGATGCAACTATTTGCGTAAAAACATGCCAAAAATTGCAGCAAACCACCACCAATAATGACAAAAACCTCGACACGTGTTTCGCCTCTCTACGAGGCATCATCAGGAGATGCTGGCAGGAGATGTTGCTTGCGCCACGTCCACTGAGCAAAAGGTTGCTGAGCAAATGGTTTGCTCAGTGACGTGGCGGAGTTATTTATTTGTTGTATGAAGCATTGGTTATTACCTGCTTATTAGTGAAGTCGTCCTTACAAATGTATGACTATTCATTGATTGATATAATGTGTTTTTTTTTAATACAACCTCGGCACACTAAAATCGCCACTACTTGCCTCGTAGGTATGTCGGTAGGGGTTGTGTTCCTGGTGGTGAGAAGGGTCGCGGGAGCTCCTGATGTGTGTAGTGTTGAGAGTAAGGGACATTCGACTCTATAGTCTGGACGTTTAGGTATTTAAAAGAATGTAAACAAACAAAACCACGTGACCTGATCATTCAACCAATAAGATAATACCATAGATATACAAAAGGTTGCTATTCACAGCAATCTTATTGGCTGAATGACCAAAGTCACGTGGTTTTGTTTGTTTACATTCTTTTAAATACCTAAACGTCCAGACTATAGATGTCACCACAACGAATCCTCAAGTCAATAGAGGGTCGGCAACACGCTTGTGATTCTTCTGGCATCGCAATCGTCCATAGACTACGGTGTCTGCTTATAATAGCAGACCGTATGCTTGTTTGCCGTCGTAGTAAAAAATGTGTTCATTCAAGTGTTGATACGTTAATTGTTAGCTCTGTATGCAATGATAATAATGATGGTTCTCCGCGAAGGAAGCCGCTTGCACGAACTTTTGTTAATATACAATCGGTATATCCTCTCGAATTGATGTTTGTTTCTTTAAATAACTGATCATTAAAGTTCAAGTGTAATGTCTGTATTTAATTTTAGAGTTAAGCAGCAATAGTATATGTGTAACCTTGTTAGGTAAATGTTCGTTCGTTGATTTTGCTCAGTATGGTGCAAGCAATATCTCCTACCAGCATCTCCTGATGATGCCTCGTAGAGAGGCGAAACATGTGTCGAGGTTTTTCCATTATTGGTGGTGGTTTGCTGTACTTAATTGCATGCCAATTGTCATCGATAATAAATGTGTCATCGAGCAGCAATGTAACGCGAAAACGCAATCAACAGAATTGATGATAAATTGACAAGAAAAATAAGCGTGACTAATTAATACCCATAGCGATATTTTCTTAGTATTAATATTGAACATCGATTGCAGTAACCTAAATCCCTAGTTTGAAACCTACATCTAGTTTTAGGTCGTCATAGTCATCATAGAGCCCTAATCCCAAGTTTTGGCGTAGGCATGCACGGACGTAGATTTTAAAAAGGCGACTGTCATCTGTCCTTCCAACCCGGAGTGAAAACTAGACGTTGTTTGGGTTAGGCCGGTTTCGTCACGTTGTTTTCCTTCACCGAAAACCTACTGTTTTAAATATTCAATTGTTTTATCCCCGCCGCGCCGGTCCGCGCCGCCGTATTGGAAATCCAGGGTGGAGGCCTTTACCCAGCAGTGGGACACTTCCAACAGGCTAGCAAAAAAAGAAAATTGCTAGGTATATGGACTTGTTTTGGACGAACTCTTACCGCTCGGCTAAAGTGGCTAAGTAAATAGTTCAGTAAATATTGTATATATATTTTTGACTTGATACCATTTCGATTGCGTCCACTCGGACATCCCTTATGAAGCTAAGGACACGTAATTTACAGCTTTAGGATATCGACACCTATTACCAGTCAATTGGGCAAGGATTGGATTTCACCTGCGCCCGCGTGCGAAATGCGTGCACTTTTCAGTCTACTACGCTGACATACAAGTCATACAACCCGTTATTAGAGCGTGGCTGTTGACGTGTGATTTAGAGTAGTACTAATTGTTTGTAGTCGAAGGCTTATTGTTTGATGCTATTGATAAAATATAACACTTGTCGGTTGTGCAGACACAATCAGACAGACATATGTATGTACATGCTTACAGTGTTTATACTCGTAGCCGCGCATGCATAACATACTTTACTTCTTGTAAATCTGTGCTTCTGGTACATTTTATCTTGTCTTTAATTGGGATGATCATGTTCTTCGTTAAAGACTAGGTAGTAACAGATTTCTTTACTGGTAGTAGGTCTAAAATAATAATTAATTCTCTAATCTAAACTCATCATGTCATCATCCTCCTAGCGTTATTCCAGGTAATGCCCCTAAAGGAGCCCGGGGTCCGCTTTGACACCTAATCCCAAGATTTGGCATAGGCACTAGTTTTACGAAAGCGACTGCCATCTGACCTTCCAACACAGAGGGAAAACTACACCTCATTGGGATTAGACCGGTTTCCTCACGATGTTTTCCTTCACCGAAAAGCTAACGGTAAATATTCCGTACATAAGTTACGAAAAACTCATTGGTACGAGCCGGGATTCGAACCCACGACCGCCGCTTGACAGCCGCATGCCTGAACCACTCGGCTACCGTAGCTTCTAAAAATTCTCTAATCTAATCTAATTTCTAATATTGTAATAGATTACATACTCCCAAATCCATCGCAGGAACGTTATCTTACCATGGATCTTTACATTAATTAATGTACAATACACAGATTAAGATGCTAGTTTCCTTGTTATGTTTCTGACAGTTCTGACGTTTGTGTCAATTTTGATACAAACATAAAGTACGTAAAGAGCCTGACCTAACCCATATGTACTTCACAACTGAAGTTATGTTCCAATATTCTTAACGTTCGGGAACAGGCCTAACATCGTTGATTCATGAATTGGAAATTATCGCGTTCATTGAAAATATGTATAATTCTGGACTATATGATTGTTTATCTGATTTAATCGAACATGCTTGCCTAAAATTTCCTGTATAGAAAAAAATTACAAAGTTGTGTCTTTATTTTCCTTTTTTTACTGTTTTGTGTGCGTTTCCTCGTGTGATGTCGGGTAGAATAGAACCACCCCTTTCTTCCCGTGGGTGTCGTAATCGTAAGAGTCGACTAAGGGAGCAGGGTTAAAGTGTGTTGTGGGCGATGGGCCAGTAACTGTCACTGCGATATCACATTTTTCGATCTTTTATACCCACATTTATAAGCTGAAAGTGGTACTGGGACATAAGTTTCATGTGCTGTGCCTACCCCTTTTAGGGATAAAGGCGTGAATTTATGTATGTATGTATGTATGCAATACATAATATTACTACCCGATCAAGTTTTTAGTATAGTAAATATGCATAAAACTTCACTAAGTTAGGTATTTAGCGAAATTTGTCCAAAAAAACCATTACCGAGAAGGGTAGCATCTCTCTTTCTCGTGCGCTGAAGACATAAGCTTGTCTCTGTCAAGAGGCATGGTTTTCGCGAATCGGCTGGAATCAAGGTATCGCCTTAAGTAATGTTGATCTATATCGCATTCTAATGAGCAAAACCGTAAAGCATCTCTCACAAGGCCGAGCAGCGCTTTACGAATACTTCCTAAAGCGAGCGTCATTTGCGCTGATTTCACATCGTGACGAGATGACCTTAAGGAAAGGTTGCGAGGTTCATTATTCTGGGTACGAAGGTAATGCACATGAGAACTCTTTGAATACTGCTAATTTGGCTAATCTAGGTACTTACTCACAGTTACCCAAGATTCTGTAAATTTAACATAAGTACACTTATCTATCAGAGTGACCTGGTAAAGGTTGCGGGAGTCCGCTGGATGTGGGTGGCGCAGGACCACTTTGGCACTCTTTGGGGGAAGCCTACTATGTCCAGCAGTGGACGTCTTACGGCTGATATGATGATGATGATGATAATGAAACTATCCAGAGCAGCACTAAAATAACTGCGCACTGCGCCCACTCCGCCGTCAAGAGTAAAACCGACGAAAGAGAGAATCTGCTTTGTTTCTTTGCTACAGGAAATCAGTAAAGCCAGGTTTATTACCTTCGAGCAACACGGAAGGGAGTAGGCATTAGTATCATTTCCCCTCTGTCAAAGTACAAGCACAAACGGGCATGTGCATCGAATAAAACTAGTTGTCACTCGGATTTCCAACTAGACAGAGTCCAGTCTCGCGAGTGAACGTTACTTACACAAAATGCCGAATTGCTCTGTTTTCTGCTGTTAAAAGAGGTCTGGGACATCAAACTTACAAAAAGATGGTGTTAAATTTCACATGTTAGTAAATATTTATCGTATTATTGCTGTTAAATTGCATTAAGACACCAAATTCGTATATTTAATTGTAAAATAATTGTCGGTTTTGTTTACCAACATCGATTCTGCTCGCCCGTACAAAATTCGGATCTGTTGAGCAACAAATCCGACTTCTCGCCGATGAACAATAATTTAGAGATGTTACACACCTACATAATTGTATCGATTTTGGGCGGTGCACTGTGAAATCACAAGAGAAATTGTAATCAAATATATGATATAGGTTGTGCATTGCATGTTATTATTACTGGGTACCGTGACTGTTACAAGTTCAATAATATTAGGTCTCCCGCGCGTCCGATTGCGATCACGGTGATCAATTTTAAAACCTTTACTTTATCTTGCTTTTTATGGGTAGTTAGTAATAATTTTACCCGTCTACGTATTGTAATAGTGTTGTAAATGGTTGTTTCGGGAAGCCGTAAAATATTATCATTCTCATTAATGTCGGCGTTTTACATAAAAGTAAAACGCTAATTAAATAACTTACCATATTCGAAACCTATGTATAACTGAGAGTAGCAACAATGTCCCTCCTGACATTATTTATACTAAACGGGACTTACTTGCGTATATTCATTTACCTCACTGAGATGTGTTGCACCATACATGGTCACGGGACAAGTGGCTTGTGCTGTGCGTTGCGGGTATCAACATCTTCTTGCTGCGCGTCTTTTCCGAACTACCCGCATTTGGTCCTGTTACCAGTAAACTTCATATAAAGCTGTCATTCTATTTTATTCTAATAAAAACTTATGATGTTTCAGTTTTTTTATTTCATTCTCCATTCTTCTTAAGTAATCGAAATCTATCGATATTGCTGCATCGCCAATTGCGTCTAGCCCTATCGTGTCAATGTGTGAATTGACTGAGTTGTGACTCGTTCGTACACAAAAATTTATGGGGGTGTGCAAGTTTTATCGGTGTATTGTTTCATATTGTATGTATTAGTGTCATCATTACAGTTTTGTCTTTGTATGTGGGCGTGCAGAGCTGCATTTGTGTGCATGTTTCCCCCCCCGCAAGAAACGACAGAACTATTTGACCGTAATATTCATAGCTAAGGCGACTCCCTTCCGCTAGGAAGGCCGTGTTGCTCGAAGGTTATTACTGATATAATTACATTTTTCGTTTCTCTTCGGATTTTTTGTGTATCGGAATTTAAATTTCTAGAAACGTTAGTCAAAGTGAACCAAAGTCAACGAAATGACCAACAAAAGTGTTCATGACAAAATCAATAGAATGAGGCCATGTGTTACAGGATAACAAACTTCATTTGTACTCGAAGCATTCGATATTAGTCTTTAAGTTGACGTGTCAAGGCTTTGACGATTGTCTAATGAATTGGTCGTCTTCAGGAATAATGACGTCACAATCTGTCAACAGCCACATTAGCTGATAGTGATAGGTGTCCGTGGTCATTGGTTTTCTAATTTAACTATGACATATTCGAACGAAATGTTTTGTAAGTGAAACGGTAAAATGATTGTAAGTTGCATGAGTGTTTGAGTAAGCACTCAAACACTATACACACACTATATATATCTAATTAAAATGTTGTAATTACCTATTCATCTGCCCAGCAGTGGGACGTAGGCTTTCAATAGTAACAACAAATCTGTGTGTCTAATATAGTATCTGGTGGACTAAATGATTCAGCGCTTTTGCCGATATCGTTTCTTTCTTCAGTGGCGGAGCGCCCCGCCCATGCAAGCCGATTTTCACCGACTTGCCTAAATTGTATTTTAGGTAAGCCTATAGTTATATACTCTAAACTCTTTTTGTTCCGGGTTACCCATCGAAAATTTTCACGCGCCGCCCCAGCATCCTAGTTTAATTCTCTTCCATTTGCGGCAAATTCCGGACGCCCTAAAGGTATTAAAATCAGAGGGGTAGTTGCTTAAATTAAGCATGCATTCTGCATTCTTAGTGAACGCCGCAATCAATTAGTTGTCGTTTTTTGATCTTTGTAGCAATAGTTCACTACAATTCGTGGTTACGCTCATTAAAAATTACGAAATGTTTCATAAAATATCATCGTAGGGATGTCTATCAAGTTTAGCACATATTTAATCTATTTCATCATATGTATCATTAATTTCATCAGGACAATGATCATTTTGGCACGCTGACTGATGCCGTTTCGCGCTACTGACCGAACCCATGTCAGGGACCTTCAACAATGATGATTAAAAGCTTCCGTTATAGTGAAACAATTTATTTCTGTTCCACATGGTTTTTGGGCAATGTGCTGCGGTTTCTTTGTTTCATGAAGTTTTGGAATTTATCGTTTATATGATTTTAAAAAGCGATTCGAACGCTGTAACTACGTTTCGCGGCGAATTTTGATCTCTATGACAGCTTTTATCTCCGAACAAATTTTAACCCAAAATAAAACGTAAAATTGTACTGAGATGAGGAGATGACAGCTGACCCGCGGACCCTTGTTGAAGAAAATGTTGAAAATATATATCTTGTTTAATGTATCTACCTACCTACGTACCTGCCTACGTTTAGAGTGAACGAACTGGCCGTGGAGCCCTAGCAATCATGTCACGGACCCCTAAGTCCATGGACCACACTTTAAGAAACCGATCTGCATGAACTACTAATTACGATTTTGGTGGGAGCGCCGCTGGGGTATACGTAAACGTATGTGATTGTACCAACCAAGGTCGAACCGCCATTAGTTTGAAGTGTACCCTATGGTAATTATCCGATAATAAATAAATCGCCGTTTAGAAATAACGTAATAACATACCTTACAGAGCTTTGGGTCTAGTTCGATTTGCGTATGATTGTCCCCTAATATTTAATAATCATTAATCTAGACTAGGGCAATTTAAAACAGAACTCTTCAAAAAACGCAAAGGGTGGCATATGACGGAAACAGATGCCGTTACACATTATTATGCCAAAACGTGTAGGCCTTTTTAAACGAGAATAGGTACGTACACAGGGTATGCGCCCGCGCCGGTGCGGAACCGCCATCTGCTTTGATCTTTATGGGGAAGGCGCAATGCGGAGGACTATGAACATGTTTTTGGTATTAGGGGATTTCTGCCATTGAGCATATGTTCCTATACGTTGTATTTGTATTTACTGAGCTAGCCGCAGTCAGGTCATCTTGGCGATCTACCATCTTTAGTAAGGTTAAATCCTTCGAACAAAACCGCTTAACAACCTTAGACACAAAACGCCAATTGCGAAAGGCGAGGCCTAAACCTTCCTACGTGTACACCTATAACACGACTGGCCAACTCTACTGTTCCTCCTGTAAAAGAGTTTTTAAGAATAAGTTTGGCCTAGCCAGCCATATCAGAGCTCACAATAGGGCAAATCCGTAATTGCTAGGGTCGCCGTCATCGAAATCGATGAGGAGGACTATATTTGTATTTAAAATAATAGATTTAGGCATAGAGAGAGTTAATAAATTAGTGATATCTATTAACTTTCTCTATGATTCAGGTAAGTTAGAAAATGGTATGTTAGTAATATACACTTAAGCCTCTATTTCTCTAAATTAACAGTAATAGTGTAACTTACATTAAGTTACGCAAATGCAAGTCATCTAACTAGGCTTTTTAAATTTATTTTACCTAGTTACTTGATAATGAACAAATCATTATTATTTTCACTCATTAATATTCACACTCACTTGAACAAAATTGATGTTCTAAGATAAGTTGAGTCATAAAAGTCATGAATTCATGTCATGAGACTCACGATAATTACAATACATATTCTTATAATAGTACTAGCGTCTGCCCGCGACTCCGTCCGCGTGAAATTCGTTTATATGGTAGCTCTATACAAATTTTCGCCCCCATTTCACCCCCTGAGGATGATTTCCGGGATCCTAAGTCCTTCCCTGGGACTCGAGACTATCTCTACTTGTACCAAATTTCATCAAAGTCGGTTCCGCAGTTTAAGCGTGAAGAGGTAACAGACAGACAGACAGATAGACAGACAGATACACTTTCGCATTTATAAAATTAGTGTGGATGTACAAAAATATATAAGTATTCTTGATTCGACATAAATATCTTGAACCATAAAATTATTCCTTGAAGTGAATTCATGATAAATTCAGTTTCATGTCAGATATTTTTTTCTGTGTAGGTACGAAGTTAGTGATATATTTACCCTTCTAATTTTTTGCACCGCCTTTTGAGCTGCAATGCGGTACTTATCGCTTTTAAATGTGAAAAAAGTTAGCTTGTATAAATTGTTTATCTAAGAGACTATATAAAATTCAGCTTGTAATTCAAATTATGTAATGATTGTACCTATTCACTAAGAAATATATTTCAAAGTTTAGTATGCTTGTTAAATCGTTATTTTAGCACATTCAAGTAATTGACTACTCAATTGGTGGTGCTAACACGCTCTTTTAGCGAGTTTCATTAGAAACTTGACTTTAATGGCCTCCGAATGATTTTGCTAAATATAAACGTACCTATAGCTAGAATTTTGTTATTTTATCGTAAACAATGATAATATGCTAGTTTACATTTTTTTTCACGATGTCATTCGAATTAGGATCAAATGTTCGTGTGGGATCAACTATAGGTACATTAACTGGCTACTTTCCTAAAAAAATATTATTCCTAGTATGTATGGTAATTTTTTTAGCATAATGTGACATCCTGCGGAACTTTAACGGCCTATATCTTCTTAATGTTTAGTTTGATTAACAAAAAGAAAAATAGGTGTCCAATATATTTTGATAACATAACTGACGGACTAAATACAATTATATTCATTCTACCCAGGAAAGTATCCACATAGCGCATAATAAAAGACAATTTTGGGAGTTTTTTTTTCGAATCATGTATCGAGCAGCACATAGGGCAATGATATATATTACAAAAAGTTTTGTAGAAGAATATATTTGCATGAGCGTAAGGTAATAATAATAAGAGATTTTTAAAAGGAAATAGTTACAGATGCTAACTGCGGGCGTAAGATGCTATTTTATCACGTATCGTTAAAGTGGATAAAGACACCCGCACCCGCTGAATTGTGCCTATTGTAATTAATATGCTGTACGAAAAGGGCTCACAAAATACAGTTTTAGCGGCACAATAGCCACAGAATGTGGAAAATGACCAACACTCATGCACGCTCTGCTGCTCGTGCATAATAGCTATACATATACTTACACGGACAGCTCACGCATTGATTTCCGCGGTTTTTGCCTCCATTTTTTGCGTAATTCTTGGATTTTGATGAACAAGGTATACGATTTCGTTTAATTAGGTACTTGTGGTGATTATTTTGTGCACTCTGAAAACGATCTTCGTCGAATAAATAAACATCACTGCGCAATCGACCAAAATGGTCTGGTATTGGGCCGCCTCTAGACATACATATATAATTCGGTCGCGGGGCTTCGCCGTCACACTTCCCGCCTCTCGCCTATCCATAAACGCGACCTTATAAGTCTGAGGAACATTATTTGATTCAGCGGATATGGACCGGTATTAAACGATTTAAATAAATAAGAAATATGATAATTTAAAAATGGTTTTCATAAAAACTGTTCGCATGGAGGTTTCTAGAGGATCAATTATTGGCCGTACAAGTCGAACGCATAGTTAATTGCTTGTTTCTTAAGCGGTTTACACATTGTTTCTAATGGAATAATGAATACCTCATAATAACGAATATCCGTTTATCGTATCCAATCGCGTCTCAGACACGCACAGATCTCAGATCTTAATAACTTTAGTTAATGATTTATTAAAAGTAGTAATATAGTCAAAACCAGCAAGGCAAACGAATTTAACACCATTTTAGCTAAAGGTTAGAATTTGGGTAGTTTCAGGTGAGGGTTGAAAAGCTCAGCACGATGATCCTTTCTTACGTTAATGACACGGTATAATTTCGACGGCATTGAGTATTAGTTAAGAGTTTTTCATTTCCGACGGACGGACGCAAGGGCTGCGTGTTGTAACAATGGTTTGCCTCGAAATAATACAAGGCTACCTTTAAAGTCCTCATACTTGGATAATAGTTACAGATATAGGTACACAAATAGGAAATAAGTAACGACATGGATGTGGTTAGGCAAACTTTGAACCGAGATGATAACACATGAGGATTGTTACGGAGAGTAAAAGAGAAAAGAGCGATCTTGAATAAGATAAGATAATTTATTACATGATAAGAAATTACAGTATAGATTCGCATGTACATGTCAAAACTATACTAATAATACCATAATATCATTGATAATAGAACGGGGTATTTATTGAAGGCCTGATGACGCACGACAACTTCTTTAAAACCATCATAGAAGGAATGAGAGCCAGGGCACAGATATATAATAATCCAGGGGAACATCAAGGCGCAGTGAAATCGACCAAATAAATGTAAGACCACCAGCACGGCTATCAGGCAACGGCGCGCGAACTCTCTCGATTTTTCTCGCACTATCTGTCTCTCTCTTATTAGAACACTTAGAACAAGAAGTATAGTGCGAGAAAAATCGAGGGTATGTCGCGGCCGTCCCATGATATACTTATTTTATGTATTTATTTAAACTTTATTGCACAAATAAGAAGTACAAATGGCGGACTTAATGCTTTAACGCATTCTCTACCAGCCAACTACAGGGCTAAACAGTAAAGCTTATAGGTGCAGGCAGCAGACCAAGAAAAACAAATGAAAAGGATAGTAGCTCATGAAATACATGCATGATATACGTGCAGGTCGACCGCGTAATGCATTGTACACCACCGTAGATCAAATCAAAATGTCACTTTTGTATGGGAAAATGACAGTTGAGCTATCCTGACGTGCGTTCGAAAAGTAAGGTCACATCAGTCCGGTAGTCAAAATATACTCATGAACAAAAAGGAGGTTATCTTTAGGTTAGGCTCGCCGTCTCATTATTTGTGTTCGAGACCAAAGGATAACCTTCAAGGACCGATGTGAACGGGTTTTTGCATCTGACATCATATGACACCGTTGCCATTTCAAAAGGTGATTTCACCATGACTCACGCCAGATCCGTCTAAGAAAGGGCTGTGAACGTTGTAATGACGGCACTCCATAACGCTGCTCCCACACTGATGTGGACAATACTGTTTTCTACCTCAAAGGATGTCAACCATTAATGATCGCTTATGAGTTGTGGTAGACGGAGGATACCTACAGCATACAGAAAGAAAATTCCTGAGGAGTAAATATTTAAAACAAGTAACAAGAGTTTTTAGGGACTCCCGATAGTATGTAGATAGAACACATCCAGTTCAACATTCAGTGATGCCTGCCTAATAAAAAATACTTTCGTGCTTTACATATGTAATCCAATATAGTGCGCCTATGTAGTTGTCGAAACCTTACGCTTTTGTCGGTCTAGCTCCTATTCGTGAAGTTAGCCATTGTAAGTCATTGTAACATGTGATAAAATAATGAATTTGTTACTAATGTTACTAGACGCAAGATTAGTTCATTTCGAAGGAACTACTGCGAATAAATCATCTTCGAATTCTGTACGTTTATTCGCAAGATAAGTCTATTCCTTCAAAGGGCCTGCCCAAAGGAACTCTTGCGAATGATCCTGAATTTCGGGCATTTAGGGCCATACCATCATCATCCTCCTAGCGTTATTCCCGGATGTGCCCCTAAAGGAGCCCAAGGTCCGCTTTGAGAAGTAATCCAAAGATTTTGGGATAGGCACTAGTTTTACGAAAGCGACTACCTACTGCATCTGACCTTGCAACCTAGAGGGAAAACTAGACCTTATTAGGATTAGACCGGTTTCTTCACGATGTTTTCCTTCACTGAAAAGCTAATGGTAAATATTCTGTACATAAGTTCCGAAAAACTCATTGGTACGAGCCGGGATTCGAACCCACGACCGCCGCTTGACAGCCGCATGCCTGAACCACTAGGCTACCGTAGGGCCATACCACAAAATATTTAACGATTACCCGCCAGCAAGGCTGCACCCTTATCGTAGTCAACACAATATTTCTTGACAAATGAGTAACGCACCCTCCGACCTTCGGAATACATTTTCATTAGCACCTGACCTTTTCACGACATTGACTTCCAATAGCAAAGACAAATGGAAAATAGTAGACCGTTTATTTTACTTGCACTTCAGCGGGCTAGACTGGAATATCGCGCTGTTTTTGTTTTAAAAATACGCACTTAACTATAATTAAGTTTTTTTTTGTTGTGCTGTTTTAGTTAAACATACAGTTTTGTAGTTTGGCCCCTACTCCAACGGTAACTTCACATTATGTCCGCTAAACCTGCCCGAAAGCCGTATTCGAATACTTGGTAAAAATACTTGAATCACTAGTATTTCTTTTTTTGAACTTCAACTGTTCACTAAAATAACTTTTGTACCCTTGACCTAAAATCAATGAAGTCTTTTAGAATCGTTTTATATTTGTATGGAAAGTTTTTTCATGTATGATGATGATTTCATGATTCAAAAATTGCTCGAGTTTTCATAGAAACTATTCATGTTAGCCTGATGCTTATCTATCTAATAGTTAAAATAGTATTTTGAGCAACATTGTTATACTTCATGTATTATTACAATAAAACGAAGACTCCATATTTTTTTCGAAAGGTTTTACGTAACTGTTCTATGTAACTTTTTATACTACTCTATAAAACTTATGTAGGACTTTGTAATAGGTTTCTTATGTAGCGTTACTTATTACTATGTGCAGCGCAATTCACTTTTGTCACCAAATTAATTTCTAATCTGAAATAACCGATATATCTTTTTAAATTTTAAAGAAGACATAAAATTCTAACGGGATTTGTAGATACCTACAGGCTTATGCTGATGTATATGTTGTTGCGTTTTTTCTGAATATTTGCATGTTTTTTTTGAAATATAAAAAAATATTTGACTTTAACGAGATTTATAATTGATAGAATTTATAGAAGTTGCCACTTATCTACTAAATAAGATAAAATACATACAATAATTTACTCAAGGAAGTGATCGAATAATGAACCAAAATGTTGAGTGTTTCTGAAGAACTTCATGTTAATCAGCAATTTATTTGTTTGAGTAATATTTCCAATTATCGAGTACCTACAGACCTAAGCATCACTTAGATAATCGCATCAGCAAACCGCAGATGATCTCACTTGATCATGACATGGCGCGTCCATCGAAGCCTGCGATCATTCTGGGAAGTGACTCGGAGCCGGTCACGAACTAACCTTTACAAAAACTTAGTGTTACGTCTACTTATAAATAAGTGTGAATCAATCAGTTCACTAACAGAGTTGAGCTGGAAAGATCAGATTTCTGAGAACCTGCAGATCGCCTAAGAAAATAACTGGAGACAACAAAGTCAAAACAGTCAGGTCAATCCCTTTTCTCAGCAATAAAAATGAGGTTAATATATTATGAGATTCTCATAAGTTTGTTTTGATGCTGGTTTTGCAAACAATTTTTTTCTCTAGGTACTAACTGCAGACTGAGATACAATGTCGAGGAAAGGATTAAATTGGCAAAAGGTGCCTACATATTATATTAATGAGGTCATTTGAAAAATACTGTACCCTACTTATTATATTTTTACATACATACATACATACATTCACGCCTTTATTCCCAAAAGGGGTAGGCAGAGCACATGAAACGTATGTTCCAGCGCCATTTTTATCGACAAAATGTGATATTGCAGTGATAGGTTGCTAGCTCATCGCCCACAATTAACACACTTCAACCCTGGTCCCTTAGTCGACTTTTACGACATCCACGGGAAGAAAGGGGGTGGTGAAATTCTAACCCGACACCACACTGGTATATTTTTAATCGCTGTTAAACTCTTCTGTACACCCCATATCTCATAAAACATGGGGTTTACAGAAGAGTTTAACAGCACCACATTTCTAACAGTAGATATTATATGTACTGTTAGAAAAGTAGTGCGGAAATGCATGAAGGGTTAAGTACTTTTCCCAGCAGCCAAATGTTCATACATATTTACTTTCAGCTTTAGTTCTAGGGGGGTGTTATTTATATATAGCTATATGTGCCGAAAATTACCAATATTTCACAGTTAAATTATGCCACCATTGGCTAATAAGTCTGGCAATTAGTTGCACCCACACCCACATGCATTATTTTTAATTAACTTACTTTCACAGGTCAGTTGAAAATTTACTTTGTCACGCTCTGGAATGGTTACCATTATTAACTATAATTGAACTGATGATTTTGTATATAAGAACAGGTACAATGAAGTAATTAATTGATACAAAACACTGCAAAAACAACAAAGTAATAATTAAAGTCTACAGGAAGTAAATACGGTAATTTGTGAGTACAGTATTTTCGCTTTGACACATTTTCCTGTAAGGTTTTTGCTAACATTTATTTCAGCATGTACATTTGTACAACAGCCACGATTTTCATCATAATTAGATATTGCCATGGCATTGCGTGGCGTGCGCTGAAATATGCATTTATTGCGCTATCTAAAAAGCTTCCCTAACTAACATCACTTTTGGAAATGCAGTACCTACAACAAAGAACAAAAAAATCCCTAAAGATGGATCTTTTGTTAGGTTTGTTGTAGATTATTCCATTTGTTTTTGAATGGTAGTAAGACGGGCTTAGTTTGCACTCCTAGAATACTTGTTATATCTAATCGCTCTAGACCAGTTTTTTGTAAATCGTAATAAACCTAACCTCAAATTTGTCCTTACCACGACACCACGTCACAGATAGTGCGATTTGCGCGAGAGCATTGCCGAGGTCAACGGCATCTGTAACGCGGCCATTTTAATCCAAAAAGATGCGTTTCAATACAACCACTAGCGAGTTACGACTTTTTTGCCTCTGGGAATTGGGTGGCCTAGGCGTTTCATGACTTTGCGTTTTCTGGTAGCAGTAGTCAACGGCAAAAGTAGATGATGATCATTTTAGTACCTTGTCACTTTTACTACTTTGACGCATCCTAATTGTCGCAGTTTTGTTCCGTCAAGTGCGACAAAGTACTAAAATGATCAATCTATATTTGCTGTTGACTGTACATAGTATTTTTAAATTTGCTAAACTTGGCTAATAGATAGCCAAAGCCAAAGGTAATCTATAAATAAATATGGGGGAAAATCTTACACAAATCGATCTAGCCCCATAGTAAGCTTAATAAAGACAGGGCTCCTCTCATGGATGATGATATATTAAATAGCTATAATTACATAGAAAACGTAGTATAGCTGAGTTCAAAGTATATTGCTTTTCTTGCTATTGCTGTTGTATAACAAAGTGTCAAGATTCTTTTTTCGAACAGTATTGCTCGATAACTTTATCTTGATTTATCCATGCTAATATGATAAATGGGAAATTGTATGTGTTTGTTTGTTTGTTTGTCCGTCTTTCACGGCAAAACGGAGCGACGAATTGACGTGATTTTTTAAGTGGAGATAGTTGAAGGGATGGAGAGTGACAAGGGATAGTTTTTATCCCCAAAATCTTCCCCTAAGGGGGTGAAATGCGATATAAACGAGTTCCGCGCGGACGGAGTCGCGGGCAGAAGCTAGTTTCCCATAAAACTAGAGATAAAGGCTTCTATATTTCATCCTACATCAAAAGTTCAAGCTGAGTCAGATACTCCTTGGCAACTAACCAAATCATGAAACAAAGTTAATCAAACAGACTATGGAACAAGTTTGCAAGTTAGATGTTAGTTCTTCGATATATATAGTTTGCAGTAAATATTGCAACTGGCTAGCTAGTTGTTCTCTGAGTGAGTAGATCTTATCTTATCCTACCTTATTCACTACTGCACTTAAAATATGGAGAAAATGTATACGGTTACATTTAAGCAGTCGATCGAATAAGGAAATTTAGATTTAAATATTAAACTAATCAAATGCATTTTAGTCCTTTAGGGTCGAAGCTCGAAGTTATTGACTTGCATTGAATTTATGCTCGTGCGCTTGGACGGAGCTATTTTATACTTAACTAATTTAGGCTCGATTTGACTGAGGACATAATCTGTGTTTGGCAGTTCAAGGAGTTTGGACTAATCTTGAAATTAACGCAATTCTTGTTGGTCGAATTGGCTCAAGGTTATCATCATAATTTAAGTACTAAGTTATAGACTTTATTTGGAAGAATTAGTAGGTGACTAAGTTTTGAATAACATAAAAAAATAAGACTCGACTAAATGTAGTTACCACTTACCATTCAGGATATTTAACTTGTAGGCAATGACCGCGTTTCGTTTTTGTCAGTGAAATAAATCTGCTAGTCACCTGGATTTGAGTCATTTCGTGTCGAGCCATTAGCATTCGTACCTAATTTTTGTTCGGATATGGTTCACGGACGGGGTCAAAGACCGGTTTTAGTATTCTGCGAAATAGAAAGATTAATTGTTTCCATGTACTAAGGTATAGTCCGACCGCTTAGCTCAGTCCTCGCTGCGAGGAGTGAGTTAAGCGGTCGGACTATAGACTACTTAACTAGAAAAAATATCAAACTGTTAGCAGTAAGATTCTTAGGTCGTTCGAGTCGCTCCATCATAAAACTTATAAGATCGTATGCAATGATAGTGCCATTTCTGTGAACACTACTTTGTAGATGATATCTCGATAACGGTCGCCTTTAATTTGATTTCTGTGGGCATCTTTCTCGCTCGTTCTTACATCTAGCATCCTCATCAAATCAGCCGAAAGAAGTCTAGACATGAGCTCTCAAATGTCCCCATGCTCGACTCCTCAGTGCCCTGTAGTTGACACCTAATGTTCACGTCTCCCAAAGGGTGACTACAAGAATACAATTTGTGAGTTGTGAGGATGCGCTATGTCGCTCTCTCTCTATATCTGTCAACATAACGAACCCTCAAATGTGATGTAGTGATTCTTCTGGTCTCGTAACCGTCCATAATATGATTAAAGAAATTTGTATTGTATTTTGTATAGGTGACGGTGTCTGTTTAGGCCATCATCCCTGCCTTTTAATTCCTGTCCTACTGACAACTAAAAATGCAACTTAAAAGTTTGTATAGAGCTGCGATATAAACGAGTTCCACGCGGAGGGAGTCGCGGGCAAAAGCTAGTATTCCATATTTCATTATAATCGCTAGAGCCGTTTCCGAAAACTGCATATTAGGTTTTTAGTATAGGATTATAGTTGCCGAGTGTACAGTCGGCGTCAAATATGCATAAAATTTTCGCCTTATTACTATATGGAATAAGGTGCAAAAGTTTACACATCTTTATATACTTGGCACTCGTATCCATGGAAACTTAAGCCATTCGTAGATTTTCACGTAACATGGTAAACTCGGTATTGGAATGCGCCGTCGCACGTGTTAGTCAAGGCTAGTGAACGGGCCAATATTATGGAGCATTACGCTGTTCCAGTTGGTGACTCTTGCGCTGACCGTGAGAAGCAAAAGGCTTTGTCAGAAAAATATTGCCCTTCGGCCATGGACAATATGGACGTGTAGATACAGTAGTACGAGTATAACCGGATTATGCTGTCAAGAGATTGGCCCAAAATTGGGCGAACAATATGGTAATAGATACGTATGGTATTATATTAAATGGGTAAAAGTGCGGTTGTTGTGCCACAAGCGTGGTTTTAGCGAGATTTCTTAGCAGAGCTGCCAATTACCGGAACAAATTGAGAAGTTTGGTGTATTCATAGTAAAGTAAAGCCGGGGCCAGCCGGAGCAGCAAGATTAACAGGCCTGCCAATGTTCAACAGCAATATGAGTTAAATTCGAACTACACTTTGACATAAAATGCCTATGTTATATACACCAGTGCAAAGTCGAGGACTAGGGCGTTTACTTTACGCCAAATCTCAATTTCTTAATCTCATGTTCAGGGTAATGTAAAAGTATCTACAGAAATGCGTATGTTCCTCATATCATATTTAAAGAACCACCTCAAATTCAAAATTGTAATATAATCTCTAATGACAATAATTGCCGTACACTTAGGAACTTTTCCTCTCATACTATATGTATAACAAAGCACATATTACTAATACCTACGTTATCGCACACTTTCACTCACAAGAAAGCGACAAAACAATGCCAAATGTCAATCCACTTATCTAATCTCCATGCGTTGAATGTCACAAAGCTGTATCCATTTGAACACACGTTTTTCAAAAGTTTATTGTGGGAAACCAACACTGGCAACATTCGTGTTTCCTCATGCAAGGAAAAATATTTGGTCGCAATTGTTTGACGCAATTGCCGTGCAGAATTGATATGCAATCATGATAAAAAAGTGAATCTTGTATATACAATACACGCCACGTAAGTTTGGGTCTGCTACACTGTGAAGTATTTATAGACCTTAAAATCCTATCCTGAGTGACCGGACTCAATTAGCCAAGCATCCTGCTATTGACCGTACCGTGTTCTTTCAAAATCTATATTGTACAGCGACCCCCCCCCCATTCATTCATTCATTACCCCCCACCTAAGAAAGAGTAAACTGATAAGAGACATGGCTATGACTATGACTGGATTCCCCGAGAATTGAATGTAATCTTGCTACAAAGTTGCTAAAGTCTTCCAGTTTCCAATGAAATCTATTGAAGTGAGAATGTGCGTAATGTAATACCGAGGCATTATGTCCAATCTAATAGACCACGTCAATCGATACATACTTGTGAAATCGACACCAATTTTCACTTTCCGCCCAAGCATTTCGTATGGCACGTATTGGTGAATGGTGTTTAGTGTGAGAGTGATTTATTTAATTGAACTGCATTTTTATTGGCTTTTATTTAACTCGCACTTTTCGTATGTAAGTAAGTTGTCCATTAAATTTTGCAAACCATTTTTCAGCCACTACCAACTACCACTATTCTTGATACCCTCTACCCTTGCTGTAGAGGTTGAATTGATATGACAATATTACAAATACAATACACAATATTTATAAATACAGCCCGTGAGAATTTAAAATGGCATTCGGTTCTATATTTCCGCTGGCTTTGCACGTTTTTAGCCAAAATAACCGATATCACCCGAACCCGAACGCTTTTCTAGGAGCTCTCAAACTGTACCTATGTTACCAGTTTTCACTTACTCTGTCAACCCCAAATCCAACTAGGTACTTATCTAATCTCGCGTCCCCTATTGCCAGATTGTATCTTTTATTGAATATATTTACTAACTGTATGTTTAATTTTCAGGTAACTATGCCACAAGCCCGTATGAACTACGTCAGTAAGTACCGTAGCCCTGATTCTCACTGCTACACTGTAATTAGCTACATTAGTTTCCAATGTTAAAGGTAATATGATCGTGTAAAGGAATATAGCTCTTAATCTATTAGCGTTAAGATCTCTTCTGAAAACACATGTTTGAGTGGTCAGTTTACGGACAATGAACTGTATTGATTTCTTAAAAAGGTTTGACCTTTTTACAAGTAAAAACCTTTTCGGTTTTCTAGAAAATTGGTAGCAATCGATGCGTCCGAGGACCTTGGAAAGTTTTAGTTGAATTAAGTTGAACATTGCTTGTTTATTCCTCTTTTATGTGTTTTTTTAAATATCGTTTAGATTTCTTATTCGAGTTGGTGATCTTACAGTATTTGAAACTTACATGTTCTATTAGTAGATTTTAAATCAACCGATTTGGACATCACCATTAAAATAAAGTCATTAAAGTAAAAAACTGGCAAACCTTTTCATTCCTCGACTACACATAGTTTGCATTGAATTAAAGGCATTTTCATTTACAATGAATTAATACGTTCAATGTTCTCACACACAAATTATCTGACAATGACACACGTCGTCGAAGCTCCATTGTGGAAGCACGGACTCCTGAAAGGCAGGTGCATGACCCATCATTGGGGGCACACGGTCAGGAACGTGTTAGGGGCCTTGTTACAAACTATTTTGTAATTTTATACAAAAATAGTTCGCCATACCTAGGTTTCAATTATTGAGAGTAGCGCAAAGTTACATTTTATAATCATACCTAATAGATATTTTTATAACGAAATTCTAGATAGGTACCTACCTCCGTATCAGACAGACCACGTAACGTAATTTAAATTCTACAGTGTCAAAGACTCTTTTATTACTGTCATGTTTCAATATATCAATTTCACGTTCGTTATGCATAGGCTCGGGTTCCTTTGTGTACGAATAAGAAACCTTGAAATCTGGGATTAGTCTGTCGACCTTCGTTCAATTGAGATCCGGTGTCGAAAGCTATTGGCAGATTCTATTTCAGTTCAATAAAGGAATTTGACACTTATGACCAATATCTTGGGTATATTTTGGGTTAAAATGCAATGTTTAGGGGAGACCGGGGATAGTTGACTATAGGGGTAGGTAGACTAACTATCAAAAACTCGTCTGACGCAAAGGCCTTGAGCCAACCAATAAGCCACTTGAGTCCGTCACCTCCCCCCGCTCCGTCACCGGGAACGCGACGTCGTGCACGCATGTCTTTGGAGAGAAGGAGCGTAATATTGAAAAACAACGCACCTAAGTAATTATTTTTGTCGTAATATTATTTGTAATGGCGCCTAATTATTTGTTGTTATTGATTATCAAAGCATTTGTAACGAAAGTTTGACTCATGGTCTTTCTATACATTATCATTCTTTTTGATTTCGTCGCAGTTATATGGTTATGGCACGTGATTATAAATTAAAACGTGGTTCGGGGTTAGTAGACTAATTTATAACGGGGCTGGTCGACCTATCAAGACTGTTACCAAATATTAAAAATAATTAAATTTGTTAGGTACGATTTGTGAACAAATGATTAAAGTTGTTTAGTTATGTTTTAAATACTTAATAAGAAAGTACAACGTGTACCAGGTTAACATTTTAGGTAATCAAATTGCCTAATGTTTAATTGTCTGATTGTTTATTGTTATTGGAAGTCTATTATGTTTAATCAGAGTGGCGGAAGATCCCTTTTTTTATACAATAAAAAAAAAATGTTTGCCTGTTTTTTGTATCTTTTATCCTATGTCTTCGTAGACATTACTCTAAAAACTTCATAGGTCAACTTACCCCTGCTGACAAGTCAACCTACCCCATACATGGGGTAGGTTGACTAGTTTTTCCTATGCTACGAGATCCTGTAGGTACACTATATCGTAATGAATATCGTGCTTTTTGCCACTTTTTTCTAAAGCTTAATAGTATATCTATAAACTGAAATCGATATCAAGTTAATATACTCTAAAGAAATAAAAATACAAATGCTTAAACTAAAATTTGGTCAACTATCCCCGGTCTCCCCTACTGGGCGTCAAATGTGGTTTACTTGAAATGGAATAGGTATTCATTTTATTGTGACTTGTATTTTGAAAAGTTTGACCAAAAAGGTGTCAGATTGGTGGCCACTTATAGGTAAAAGGAGCGTCGGCCGTCCCCCAGCTCGATGGGTGGACGATATTAGGAAGATAGGGGGTCACTTCTGGATAAGATTAGCTCAGGATATTGACGGGGGCTAGGCGGTGATACCAGGTATCATCCATACTACGTCACTGCATACTACGTCAGTAGGTCCTACTGACGTAGTTATTATGATAGGGTTTTATGATTACTCTACAATGAGGTTGTTGAAAACTGTACCTGTACCTGTGCGCTGTAGAATATACATAAAATTGTATATAAATGCATATCATCATCTTCCTAGCGGCATTCCCGGTTGTGCCCTAAAGGAGCCCAGGGTCCGCTTTGACACCTAATGCCAACATTTGGCATAGGCACTAGTTTTACGAAAGCGACTGCCATCTGACCTTCAAACCCAGAGGGAAAACTAGAGCTTATTGGGATTAGACCGGTTTACTCACGATGTTTTGCTTCACCGAAAAGCTAGCATTAAATATTCCGTACCTACATAAGTTCCGAAAAACTCATTGGTACGAGCCAGGATTCGAAACACTAGGAAGTTCTTCTTTGAAGGATAATTACCTGACTTTTTTCTTACCTTTTATAAATCTCTGTTTAGCCCAATGGTTAGCTGGTAGCGAATGCCATTTGGCATTAAGCTCGCCATTTATAGATTTGTGTTTTTTGTTCAATAAAGTTTAATTCAATAAATTAATTACTCTGGACTCTTGGCACAGCACTAAAATGGATCACCCTCTTTATATCTAAGACGGTTTAAAGCATTTTTTCCGTAAGATCTTTTTTGTTTCAAGCATAACCGCACACATCACATGACGTTAACCGCTAAAGGGTTAAGCCCATCGACAGTTAGCGTGCTTAAGAAGTTCTATACATATCCATTATCCAGATGATCGACCACATGCGCTGATAAAAACCTAATTACGCAGCTGCTTGGCACGCGTAAAGCTGCTAGCCTGACATTTCGTCTATCCAGGTGAAAAACGCCTTAATTGCCACTCTCTGTATCAGTCCTTTTTCGAGGCTTTATACACTATTATAAAACAATGTGTGAAGGAATATTATCGTCCGAGTCGCTTGCGTCATTTTAGAATGAAGTTATTTGATGCAGATGCAGACTCCCCCAGCTGTTTAAGTTTTTAATTGCACTTGAGTGGCATGCGGACAAAGACGACTTTTGCAGTTGAAACGCCTTTGTTATCGTATTTCCTTCCGTTGGTGTAGACCCGTATATTTTACAGTCGTTTCTGTAAAATGTAATACAGTAAAAGCCCAAAGCATACAAAGTCAATGAGAACCATGTCATGACAGGTAGAGTTGAAATTGACAATTCGCGGCGGTATTGCTTTCCGCTTTGAAATTAGATACCTTCTAGTATTCATTAGTTTTAAACCCAGGAATCTACATAAATATGTAATTGTCAGTGTCAATATTTTTTTGCGTTTTTGTAAACTCTACGCAAATGAATACAAGACAGACATGCCACAGTTAAACATTGTTGGATCTCAAATTACGCAACCTAAAAAAACTAAAGTCAAGATAAAGATATTGAAAATTACTTATAACCATTATCGTATACATAATATAATTACAATTATATTTACAATACATAATAATAAGCATAGGATTGTCAATATTCATATGTAAAACGGTTTATAAAGTAGATAAAATTACACTGTCAAATTGTTCTATACTTCCTTAAGGATTAAAGGCACGTTTAGCATACGCGTATAATAAATAATAATGTATGTACTCGTTATAATTTCTGTACGCATTCGGTCATTGTAAACTGGAAGTTACTTAAATAAATTAAACTTGACACTGTGATATATGCATGGGTTGTGCTTGACATAGATTTGTAATAGCTAATTGTATGCTAATATGGTTATCAATTTAGAATATCAATGATTTTTGTAGGCGCAATTGTATGTTAGCTTATTTGATAAACGAATATTAGTAGGTTCATATGTTTAAAATAAGAAAATTAAAGATACTATTATTTCATTTCATGTAAAATATGATTAGTTAGATTACTTATTATCATATAATGTCATCGTCTTCATCCGATTTCGATCAGGACGACTGTATTAATGAACCATTTATGTCATTGGGATAACTCGTGCATTGAGGCTCATTTATTTACATAATTCGTTCATGCGAGGCTTTGCGGACGAACACTCTAAATGACCTATTAGTAGAGGCAACCTAGGCATAAAATAAATAATAAAGGTTTATTTGGGAATTTCAAGTTCGAATCTACGAGCACACAAATTGTCACCTGTGATGACGTACATATCATGTTACCTGTGATGACGAAAATAAAGATATTTGTATTTTTGATTATTAAACAGTATATTCTGTAAAACATTATCAAATCAACATTTAAGCCGATATACTTACACAACTAAAAATGTAACATATTTAAAACAAATTAAGAAATAAACAGTTCAAATTTTTTTAAACTTCTCTATCGGTGAGGATCTGTTATTAGCTTACACTCACTAATGTTTTCATCTACTGTGTAGTATGGAAGCTGATGATCTTCATATACAAATAAATAAATATTTTTTATTTATTTATCGTATGGCATATATTTACATGTCACTGCGTTATAAAAATATAAAATTTAAAATGTAAAGCTAGAGTTTTTAAAATAATCCACGGCGTTCCCAGTCAGGGTCTTGAGCTCTTCAAAGTTGCCACCGAATTTGGTGTCGGGGCATTCTAGCACCATGTGACGAATCGTTTGCTCCGGCTCGCCACATCCGCACGCCGCCGACTCACACCATCCCCACTTGTTCCTGTAGTATGCGGAGTTACCCACGTCAGTTCTGAAGCGGTTCAGCAGGCACCAGACACGTCGTTGTGTAGTGAAGCCTGGAGGTCTTGTGCGGGGGCGTAGTTCGAAGAAGTCGGATGGCGCCTTATTGGATTGCCACTCGTTGAGCCAGGCATTCTCTACCTTCCACAGGGGTCTAAGGCGTTTAGCCTAGCTAGCGGTGGATCGCGGGACTTAAGCCTGCGGTCAGTCTGGGCGAGCACATCGTCGTGAATGGGAAGGTGTGGGTCTCTCCGTATCTTGTCGAGCTCGTGGTAGAGGCACTGTTCCCGGCGTAGGTGGGGTGGGGCGATGTTGCTGAGGGCAGGTAGCCAGTAGGTAGGTGTAGGGCATATACAGCCTGTGATGAGGCGCATGGTTTGGTTTAGTTGCGTGTCGACAGCTGAAACGTGGTTGCTGTTAATCCACACAGGCGAGCAAAACTCTGCCGAAGAGTAGACCAGTGCGAGGGCAGTTGTTCGGAGACACGCAGCATTGGCTCCCCAGGTTGTTCCGGTCAGCTTCTGGACTATATTATTACAGGTCCTCAGTTTTCTGGTAGTTTTGTTCAGGTGGCTCTTGTTAGTTAAACTTCGGTCTAGAGTGACACCAAGGTATTTAGGGTTTGGGTTGTGTTTCAGTGTCTTTCCAATAAATAAATAAAATATTTCAAAACAAAGAATCAATGCACTTAAACGGAATAACAAGATCCAACCACTTTATCCACTTATCAATGTCCTTGTGAAGTATTACTTGATATGTCTATCGATCAGCAGAAATATCAAACAGTATATCTCTCCCCACATGATATTCGTTCGCCCTTGGTTGCACTGTAACTCATTTCGAGGCCCCTTAAGACAATCTAAAATAGCTCTTAAAACGACGCCTTAAGGGAATTAGCGTACAATATTGTCTATAAATAAATGTGTTTCTTCAACAATATATATCACTTACCCTCATCTCAACTCGAATACAAGTCATCTGCAGTATCTTCAACAAACGGAAGCAATTTTTCGGGATGTATGGGAATAGAAGACTCATTTAGAAGCGACTCAGCTAAAATTACTCTAGTGTTGACATTCCGCTATAAATAAACAACTTAATTGGAAACATGCATTAGTAAACAAACATCTTAGAATTAACTCGCAAGGGTGAGTATCCAAGTATCCACCACAGCTGTACAAGACAGCGAAGCGGTGTGCGAAGAAAAAAAAAACAATGTGCATTGCTAACATCGCTACATGTATTATTTAATACTTTTGGTGGATTTCTGCTCGCACACTGCTCTACTACCTTGCGCAACTCTGATGTTAACCATAAGGTAGCTTTAAAAGAGGTTTGTATCGTGCGGGCGATAGGCCCTTTTGACTTTAACCCACCGTACATTGAACCGAAGTTCATTAAGATAAAAGCTCTCGAAGCTCTTCCGGAGTCGCTCCCGTTTGCCGAAAGTTCGGCAGCTGTTTTACTGACAAATAGCGGAAGTTTAAAAAGCTTGAACAGCTGCGGGTCTCGCGCCAACGGAGATACACTTGAATGAGGATCTGTTAATCGTAGTGCAAAGACATAAGGTCTACTGTCGCCCATTTAAATTGTCTTCGATTGTACGAAGTTTCATGTGTGGATGTGTAGACAGAAATTTAAGTTAGAATTTAATTAAATCCCTCTTGAAATTGGATGATGACATTTACAGCTTCCTGTAACTGTACTCTACTTACCACCTGGCCTTTTTTCGTGACGCAAAAAATAGATAAAAAAGTATAGATCATTCAAAAGTATACCCAAATCTTGAACTGTGAGTGTCGTGATGTTTGTATTTGTGTATAAATGCTTTCTTAGGTAGCTGACTTTTAATTTATTTGTCGCTTAAACAAGACGAAATAACTACAACTTGAAAAACCCCCGACATTTTCATTTCAAAGTCCAATATCTCAAAAACGGCTAAACAGATTTTGATGACACATGGCTAAGAACACTCGGAATATAATTATCTATGACACAATTTAAACCGCATTCAAAGCAGTCCATCCGTTTGGGAGCTACGATACCACAGACAGATACACAGATAGACACGTTAAACTTGTAACACCCCTCTTTTTTCGTCGGGGGTTAAAAACCACGGAATTTGCTTTACAAAGAGTTAAGAAAGGTCGTTGTGAAAAGGTTCAACGATGACGAAAAATAATTATCGTGTTTATATTTTATGTTTAAACATGACTCATAAATAATTGAAGGTTATTATGGTGGCCATAATAAATCAACCTTCCGTATTCGATTGGCCACTATTAATTCATTATATGATTTTGCATATCGACTTGGACTGTCATTATTTACACTAGATTGCAATATCAATAGAAATGACGGAAATAACCTACGATGATAGCGCAAAAAGACTTAAGCGTTAACATTTTCTGTATAAAATGTGCCTTTTATATGCCGGCCAGATCTATAATAACTATTAACGGACACCCACATGTCCGCGACCTCTTAAAATTCAAATACTAATTCAATGTCCGATTTGGTGTGGTGTTTTGTCCCTTTCGCACCCGTTGTGTAGATAAGGATGGATGCTGCGCACGAGTGTCGATTTTGAGCCGCTGGGCAGGTCCGGTTTGCAAATCGGGCCGTTAACTTGGAAACACAGTGTCTATTGCAAAGACAGTATGATTAACGTTACTGTGTTTTTGTTTGTAATTGGTTTTATGATTTTGTGCGTATATTTTTTTATTTTATTTTCCCTCTGGATGTCTCGAAAACTATGATCGAGTGATCTAATCCTGAAATGCAGTACCAAAATGTATATCCATCAGTGGTTTATAGTGCCGTTATAATATTTACAATCACTTGCTTTTCCGCAAATAGAATATATAAATATATTTCGCTAAAGAAATCAGAGCAATACTCACTTACCGGTTATTAATAAAAATCGTTATATACTTAATAACGTTAAAATTTCATAGCAGTTCCGGTTACAATTGTAAAAAAAATTGACACATTATACCTCATCCCAGATAACATTAGATCTTAAGCGTACTATTTCGCCTGCGTTTCTTGGTTTATCCAGGTAATCATATTTTGTGCTATTTAAAGATACCAATAAAAAATATGATTACCTTGAAACCTCATGACAATTTACGCACGATTTCGCTAATCTTAGATGGAACGGGGTATAATTAGGTACATTTTATTTTATAAATCTAGACACACGGCAGTGTGTCCGCCAAGTTCGAGCAAAAAAAAGCGACACACCGGCCGTGGGTTATATTACACGAACCATTTCGGGCCAATTTCGACCACCCTATAACTCAAAACATATTTTATCTACGCATATGAAATTTCGAGTGTCTGTTGACATCCCCTTAATTGTCTAGAATACAAAATTTCATTATTCTACCTATAGCAGTTCTTGAGATATTGACGTCAGAAAATCGCTATTTTTACTATACACTCACTGACTCACTCACTGATTCACTCATCAAAAACCTAGACCACTTCCAATGGTCGTACTGACTTGAAATTTGGCTCGAAGGTTTGTCTTTAGGTCGAAATAAAGTAAAAATCTGAAAACGGCCAAGTGTGAGTCGGTTTCGAAAACAACGAATGTGTAATTTTGTTCTACTATAAGTAGGTATGGAGTGGAAATGAGATAAGACTTATTTAAATTTAGATACATACCAATTTAAGACGATACATGTTTGTCTTAAAGACAAGAACAATAAAACTGTTCACCACTCTGTGTGTGTCTGTTGCGGGAACCGAACCCACGATTTACGAAGTGCAAAGCAGGCCACTAGATACACTAAGTTTTAGTAGCAAAAGTGATGAAATAATAATAAAGAACCTACACCTAACAAAAATAATTGAAATCCCATCAAAAACATAAATGTGAAAGGCTGCCAAGTTCGATACTATGGGAATGCTTCGCCTATAAAAGAAGTGAGATCTGAATAAGTACCAAGTTCCATAAAAATACCTCAATTTATAATAGTCAGAGAAACGCACACCGGTTTTTTTAGCAGTTTCCTGATAACATTTATTATTTTCAGTACTTTTTAATGATGTAACTTGGCAAGTTTTAATAGAAAATTATATACTTGACACATTGCAGTCCAAAGGTGTCGATTCATTGCATTGAAAAGGTGTGTGGTGTGTGAAAACTTGCCAAGTAACATCATTAAAAAGTACTGAAAACAATAAATGTTATCAGGAAACTGCTAAAAAAACCGGTGTGCGTTTCTCTGACTATTATAAATTGAGGTATTGTTATGGAACTTGGTACTTATTCAGATCTCACTTCTTTTATAGGCGAAGCATTCCCATAGTATCGAACTTGGCAGCCTTTCACATTTATGTTTTTGATGGGATACATTTAACCTTTGCTGTCTGTCTGCACTTTCAAGGGTATTAATATACGTACATAAATATGTGTACAGGACTATAATATAATGTGATAAAGGCGTGTACATATATTTATATACGTATATGATTACCCATAACTGTACATGGATTTCGGGGAAAGCTTCTACAGCCTGGTTTCATGCAGCTTTGTAGCATGCCTCACTAAACTTAATGTACTGTTCTCAAACTGTGTAACAGACTGACCCATACAACCCAGTCCAGTGAGTCATAATGACATCAGACGCAGATCGGCGCAGGAGTGGCTAGGCTGGTTTTACCGTCCGCAGGTTCCTTACACCTACATACACACAAGTTTTAAGGTCGTGGGGTTGAATGAATCCTTGTTTATTTTTCGGACATTACTCATTGTTTTGAAGGACCTTTATTTATGCATTGTTTGGCTAAACAAATGATAAATAACTCATTTGTATGTTTTTGTTCGTAATTGTATTTTATGAGATATCTTTGCGAATTTATTTCGAGATCGGATTTTGAATTGACGAATTTCGTGAATCCGGGGGTCACACATCAATTTAGGTAGGTACGCAACTTACATAGGCAAAGTTAGAGGGTTGTAATCCTATGTTCGTTTTAATGTTTATTTAAGCAATATAAACGGTACAATTGTCCTTAAATTCATTACTAGTCATATCATAAACCAACAAAGCTGCCACAAATTAAGGTTGCGCAGCCAAGTTTTTAAGCTTGGTTAAAAAAAATACTGTAGTGTGTGTGTATGTGTGTGTGTTATTTATTAAACGTTTTTTTTTTCAATTTAAGTATGCTGTCCTGTTTGTACAAAACCAAGTGTAAGCCTCATTAATGTAAAGCACTATTACCTTTTGTACAATAACGATTTTTATTATTTCGCACTAAAACTGAATGCACTCGTTTATACACTGCATTATACGATTTTCGGCATTAGTTCTAACAAAATGTAAATATATTGTGTACAGTCAGATGCAGAGAAAAATGCCCCCCTGCATAGAAATTTGGGGTGGGAGGGGGGTATGTTTCTCTGCAGCCGACTATACTGACACTTTGTACTGTATTGTAATGACATATGGAATATTGTGACTAACTACACCTTTTATAATACACCTTTATCTCAGCTCGTTAATAGCACAACAAAAAACAATGCTCATACAACAAAAACTATGTTAACTGTTGTCGCTAACAAATAGTACGTTTACATCATCACGATCAGTTAGTCACCCGTGTACAGTAAAGTTTTAACGCGATAATGGTAGGTTACAGCAGCTTTATTTACTTCTGTAAGTGATATATCTGTGGTCTAGTATGTAAGCGACAAGCGGGCATGTTCACATAACCTAAATTGTTTTAGGCATAGAAAACAAAATAAACTGATTGATGGAACCTAGTTATGCATTAGTTCTATCTTTTTCATACCTTTCGTTACGTAGTTATAGACGATTGACCATTTGTATGTTGTTTTAGTGGTTTTATATAAAGGTTTCCTAACTATCATAATGATTTATTGCCGTTAATGATTTCGTACATTTACAAAAATTGAAATCGAGTTTTGAACTATAAGAAATGGTAATTAACGAAATATTATACCTAACACTTACCTTAATGAACTTAATTTCCATGTGCTAAATTCGTCATTCACCTCTTTTCAATTCACATTCAATCTTTAGTGTAAGTGAGTCCCGCTTTACAGTGTTTGTCCAATATGAGCATATATATTGTGCATTACATACTTATTCCCTTTT
This sequence comes from Epinotia demarniana, assembly GCA_945867215.1. NCBI lineage: Eukaryota > Metazoa > Arthropoda > Insecta > Lepidoptera > Tortricidae > Epinotia > Epinotia demarniana. The sequence goes on along the minus strand of OX244278.1, from coordinate 9,404,832 downwards.
AAGAGACATCATACAGGCATATTCACGTCTCTATCTATTATCAAAATATTCAAAATACCTCGTGTCTACCTTTAGTTCTCGATATGTTACCTGAGAAGTGCAACTTCGACTCGCATATGCCCTAGCCATTTGATAGAGAACCTGTCACAAGTTCAAAAAATTGTTTCTCCGAATGAGTCATTTGCCAAAGTTTCATTTGTCCGAATACATTTTGTTCAGGAACAATGACAATTCAAATCTTTTGAATATAGTTACCTATGGGATCTATTAGGTTAGGTTTGTTTTATTTAAAAAAACTGAAAAAAGTTAGGCTGATAGGACTGACAAAAAATGCATTCGGGCCTTTTAATTTATAAATCAACCCCGCCCATCGCTTATATCTTGGAGCAACAACTGTGCGCTGAGCGATTCTCCATTACGTTAATCACTAGTACTTCACTCATACATTTTACATCAAAGTAAATGGGCCAAGTCCTCATCTATAGAGAACAATTATAAACTCCATTAGCCATTGCAAAATGCATTTTAGCTCCACACAATAGACCCGATTTTGCAACGTATTGCGTTATTCATTACGTATTGTCGAAGTGAGATATAAAGTAGCCTATACCAAGGTCGTGCAGCTTAAAGGATACCGATATAATATGAACAATCGAGTGTGGTACCAATGGCAACTAAATTACTACTTACATATTCAATAAAAAAAACATACCTATGGCATTCCGGTCATATCATTCTCGGATTTAAAAAAAACGTTAAAGTGACAGATAAGGACACGCGAATTTCAACAGGATTTTAACTTAAGTAGGTTGGATGGACGTTTGTAAATAGGGTTAGTAAACTATTAAAATTTCCATCAATTCCGTCTCACTTTGCCTCGATTCAGTAAAACAGAAGAAATTATAGTCACAAAGTATTGAGTGTTCTGATCAGAAAGAAATACCTATGTCATTCTACAATATATGAAGTATTTTCAACCCTTAATTAAAACAATATCAATCGTATGTTGCCATTCAATCGACATGTGCAAGAGAATGCCGGCGCAACGCAATTATCTCTTTAATTATCAATAAATGCCAACAAACGGACTACGGAGCTAGCTTGGCATTTACTCGTAGCTGCACTTGACTCAGCAAATGGCATTTAGGGCGGTGTGACTTTTCCTTTTACGAACACAAAGGACAGTTAAAAAGGCAGCGTAAGGCTGAACATCCACAGGCTGTGCGAACCAGCGGAGCGGTAAGCGAGGAATAATTCCACCAGTAGGAAGAGACACGTGTGCGAGGCTAGCCAGAGGTGTCTCAAAGCCGCTCCTGAGCCTAACGATGCTATTGGCAGATTATTTTCCTCGCACACCGGCCGCTACCTCACACAGCTCTGATGGATACTCGGCCTTACATCGTGCGGCAGAATTCTAGAGGTCGACCGACCATCTGGAACATCTTTCTTCTGGGGAAATATTTTTGACCATCGCATCCGATCGTTATCACATTTCGGAGCAGTTCTTAAAAGTTGGTACCTACCTTTTGAATACGTCAAATAAGGCATGTTTCTTATATATTACATAACCAATACCTTTTTTGAAATGTTCTTGTGTGTTTCGTGTGGTAGAGAGAGAGAGCTAGAGAGGGTGAGTCCCCAGTGTCCTCAAATATTAAAAATAAATGATAATGCGATCATCATCATCAACCTCTACAGCACGGATAGCACAAGACGGGGCGCGAGCTCTCTCTCTCTCTCGCTCTCTCGCACTATCCGTCTCTCTCTTATTAGAAAACTTAGAAAGACAAAGATAGTGCGAGAGAGCTCGCGTACGTCCAACTGCAGGGCTGGTTCACAAAGTGTATCGATAATTCAGCATCAAGCGCACCAGTATTGTCTGATCTTCGATTATTAATCTACTGATTTTAAAAGGGATGATTGGTTAGGTTGACAGAGATTGAGAATCTCATAGCTAAGCTCAGTCCGCGCTTAAACAAGATAAAATACGTTAAATAAAACAACGTACCCAGTAACTTGAAGTACATACTGAACCGCAACAATAAACTAATCAAAACAACACCTTCAAATTGCGAAATCGTCGCGTCTCGCTCACGCATTCCAATTCGAACCGCTGCCCGGGAGACTTGACGCAACAAAACCTTTATTTTTTGCCGCATAAGAAACAAAGTCAAACAATCAAAACACATTCAAACAATAAGAACAAAAGTGGGACAAAGGCGAAAGTGAATCGATTCCAAAATTAAGTTTGGATTATTGAAATCTATAATGTGCGGTTTGGTCATTTAAACGTAAATGAACATTTACGTTGGTAAATGTATTGAAACCTATGGATAATTATTGTCAGTAACCACAATAGCATCGCATCGGCACTTTTTGTATTTAAATCAGTTAAAAAAAAGTTTAGATTAGTTGCAATACCGCCTACAATCTGTGTACTTTGCCTAAAGTTTGGCTTGTAGAGATTCATTCGACTTTACACATGATGGAATGGAGAATGTATATGTATATAATGCGTTTATATGCAATAAGGAGTATAAAAAATACTATCAATTAATACGTGGAAATAAAATAGTCAAATCAAGTTTTTATTTCACGTTAAGTGCCTATACGTCCCGCCATCCATTGACGATTAGCATTGACTCCTAGATCAAATGGGGTGTATTTCACTTAACAAAATACGAAAAAGAATTGTTGTTCAGTAAAGGTAGTATTTCCCGCAGATCATAGCAGCGAACGGTAAAACGAGTAATTTGCATATTAATACCTTCGTGAAAGAACGCAGCGAAAATGTTAAGTTTTAGTCCGGAATCCACAGATGAAACGGTTCCCGCGAGATTATCTGTCTGTTTTCTACCTAAGCTGGGAAAAATTCCAGTAAACAAGTAAAGGATGCTTTTGAATTCACGTGAACAATAAAAATATATAGTAAGTAACGTAACGACAACTCTGCACTGAGAATCTTATTTCTCGAGTTTCAGGCATAACGTTTGCATAGTTTCGGTTCTCATGCTCGTATTAATTCCAGATAAATTAGAAAACGACCAAACTAAATATATCACCATTCAAGGTAGACGTTTTTCTTGGCCCTAGAAAACTAGTTCGGAAGCCAGCTTCCTCTATTTAAGCTGTATTAGGGCATGCAACTGTGGCTAGACCAAACCGGCTATTAGGCTAGACTCGATGGCCTGGTTTTGATATTAACGGTGAATCGTGAGCTATATGCCTGTGAAGTCATTTATATAATACTAGCTTCCCGCGCGGTTTCCCCTCGTATTAATAAGAACTAATTCCGGGAAGGCCATTACACTAACACGCAGGTGAAAGAATCTTTGAAATCGGTTTTGGAGATTACCCATTACACATAAACTAACATTTTACAAAGCTACTGACTGCACCTCTTTATAATATTACTAGCTTCCGCCCGCAACTTCGTCTGCGTGGACCCGGGGTAAAACTATCCTATATTTTAATCCAGGCTATAAACTATCTTCGTGCAAAATTTCATTCAAATCGGTTGAGCCGTTTGAGCGTGATTGTGTAACAAACTATATTATAGTATATATGGATTATAATAGGATAGTATGTATAGACTATAGCTGTAGCTCTGCGTAGAACTTAATTGCACTTTCATACCAATTTCCACCCATTGCTTTCACACCTTTGGGGATGATTTCTGGGATGAAAAGTTAAGTACTCGTACCTACCATTACGTGTCATTCGCAAAAAGATCGCAAACTATTAGCAAAAATATCGTTATTTTCCTCTCATTGTTATAATTCGCGGATCTCTTGGCATTGTCCGTTTCCTGTGTCTAATTAAGGACGCAGGTTTTCCGTCTTCAAATATGACTGGTCTATAATTAGTTACTTTGTCATCGGGTTTTCCTACGAACATTTTACTATAAGTAGGTAATCGACTTTTGTACCTACATAAAACATTGCACACACATTACGGAGCAAAGCTTGTACCTACTAGTTATTTATTAGAGACTACTTAGCTTCCGCCCGCGACGTCGGCGTCGTCTGCGTGGACACGGTATAAAAAATATCCTGTATCTTAATCCAGGCTGTAATAGTACATTACGCAACTAGGGCGGTGAATTCGTGAATGCCCCAGATCGCAGGTGTTTGTGGCCCGAACTGAAGGTGAGGGCCATAAATATGCGCTCTGGGGCTTAACGAATTACCGCCCGTGTTGAGTACAAAATTGTACGTCTTCACCTGGCTACAATGCGAGTTTTCCCGTACGCGCAGCGTGCAGTAAAACTCGCATTATGGCCAGGTGTGACGTAAACTATATTTGTGTTAAATAAACAAAAAAAACTTTGATTTGATTTATAAATCGTTTTAATTTCATTTTCATTCCATTTCATTTATTTCATTTTAAACTACATTAGTAGTATTTTTAACATTAGTAGGTAAATAGGAAGTAGGATTACAAACGTGACACGAGTGTACCTATATTGTGTTCAGCAGTGTTTTATGGAATAAAATTCGCGAAGAGTGTTGCAAGTATCTCGTTTTCTCGTACGCGGAAAACACAAATACACGGGGCATGGTGTACAAGAATCGAGGCATCTCTTAGAAGGGAAACACCAATCTTTCGTATTCTAAATTCGGAAATACTTTACGAATACATATTTCCCATGATATTCAATTACAATGATGACATGTTACGTATATTACACTGACTTTTCCCTCGTTTTCTCCCTTGTGCAGTTACCAAGTTACCCAGCCGTTTCCTACGTACGAAACCCGAGCGGTTCCGTAAGACAATATACCGAAACATTGCACAATTCCGACAAATGGGTGTGCATTTCTTGGTCAGTTATTTAATACGGATTATAGGCTATGGCTGGTCTAGAACCTGGTGAAGTAATTTGTGAGTAAGTGTGTAATTATATTGGTATTTAGGTTGTTTATCTACTGTTGGTTCAACTCAAGATAATAACGAAATATTAAGGTCCTATGCAGACTGCGTTTTTTTCACGCGCCGTCGACGCGTGTTCCCCTACTACGTAAAGGATGGTAGTACCTAAGCCCCGCGTCGAGGCGCGTGAAATAAACGCAGACTGCATAGCTAAGGGCCTAGTCACCAGTACGCTTACCATGAGTTTGACAATGACGGCTTACGCTAACGAGTATCGAGTTTTCTATCTGTGCATCTCTATTGCACTTTGACAGTACGAGCGGGATGCACAGATAGAAAACTCGATACTCGTTAGCGTAAGCCGTCATTGTCAAACTCATGGTAAGCGTACAGGAAGCCTGACACAAGGCAAGCCCATTCAAACGTAAATAGCTTAGATGTCAAATAAAATTGAAAGTAGGTAAAGAAAGAAGTTAAGTATCAAAAACGTATTCTCTCTCAATTTTTTCTACGTCACTAAACAAACTAACTAAACAAACAAACTAAAACGTAAACTTTGTATACACAACAGGATCTGTCATATCTAGGTCGGAATTTTATAGTTTCTGTTGTTAGCACCAAAATATAAAAAATAATTTATTGAAATAGACTTAACTGTAGTTTATAGAAATTAGGCTTTTAGAGAGAGCTAAGAAAATTTGCGTTTAAGACAAAAAAGGAGGGTTTTTCCCATTTTAATTGCAAAGTGTGGAGTTATCTGTCTCATGAACTGAGTTGTTAGTGAACACAATATTGTAATTATATGGTACCATTTTGTCCCCTTTGCGTTACCAACATATATCCATTATTCCATTATATTGCAAAAATATTTGCAATCAAGATGCCAGCGGGCGGCGGGGCGACGAGCGGACGTTCATAGATTAACTGATCACGCCGCCCGCTGTCATCCATACCACGGCCTAAATCGTATAGTTTACTAGGTATGATACCTATCTAAGTAAATGGTTACATTAACCATTGTTCTCTAAGCTGAGAAGGCATTAGATTGAACATGCTCATTATAGGACCCTCGTATGTAGGTTATCTAGCTCAGTTCATCTTAATCTGAATCGGATCAAACTGACACTACCTAGCTAAAAGAAAGTCTGAAAACGAATTCACATGCCTCTTCAGACAAAATGTCAACAGGGTATTATTGCATCATGTTAAAAAATGAAATGACCGCACTTCTTTTGTTTATAAACTGACCCACAATTTCAATATTATTGACGAGAAAATTGCCGTAATTGGACAAAATTGGTTAAACAATTACTGGATTGGCCTTCCATCGATTAGGTATAAGGAAACGACGGTAATACACAAATTACAGAACAGGATTACATCAAGGTTAAGTAATGGTTTGTAATGGTGATTCTAGTACTTGGTCATATCGGAGAGGAGAGTAATCTAGATATTTCTACCGTGAAGTAGAATTATCTAGAACACTTAACAGCTGAAATATGTATTTGAAGTGCCTTTTAAAATGTATAAGTATATTTGGTAATAATTACATGTAAAAAACAGTTTTATTTTGGTAAGGTTAGTAAGTTTAAATGTTAGGATAATATGACATGAAACTATGAAACATTACACACACTTTACAACAGTCATAAAACAGACATTAAACGAGAACGCTCGTAAAATCGAGCATGTGTTGATTGTCATTCTAATGTAAACTGAACATATTTTTGAAAACTACTAGTTTTTATACCTACTTAAAATGAAATACAGTAAATTTCATTTTTTATGACTTCACATATTAACGATTCCACTTTTAACGACGTACCATGTTAAGTTTTTATAATGCACGGTCGACGACAAAGATATGTTTACATATTTCGCTTTATAATGGAAGAAAAATGTAGTGGAATAAAGTGCATTAATATATCTGGGACTGTATATAGCATTATCTAAGAACATTAGTCCGTTTTGGGCGCCGTTCCATTAGGGCGACAGTGCGACGAAATGTCACCGTGAACCCTACCTGTAGGTACCAGTTATACCATTGGTGCTTTATTGAGATTCTTATATTATTTATATTATAACATTTAGCTTACTGGCAAGTTTGAGAAATAAGAATCGTCTTTCATAATACCAGCTTGAACAATACCAGCTCTGCTTAATCTTCTGCTACTCATACTCAAGTGTAAGGTAAAAGCCGGTAATGTATAAGACAAGTTCAACGAGTTATAATATTGTACTTACAGGAAGTAAAACCGCAGCAGGATGGAAAGTGCAGGGTTTCTCAACAATTAAACGCGTGTTTGTGCCGTTAGAGAGATTATCACGTGTGATGTTATGGGCAGTGTTATACTTATTTGCCGGCACATACGTGGGTGTATCGTCCCCTGGCAGGGGCCCGGTCTAGGTATAAAACACTTTCCCGATTGCAATCTAAGAGGAAAAGTCAAGAAAAGCGTGAGATTTACCTATTCCGTCGTGTCCCGGATAGCTGGAGCATTTTGATCTACATTTCTTTTACACTGACCAAAACCACGCCATGCATTGGTTTTCATTGTCTGTGTATGTTTTTTTTAATAAATACAACCGAAGCAGCAGTATCTTTTGCCTACCAACGAGACATTTAAAAGGTACCTATAGTGTATTTTTTTCCAAAGGCCAGGCTAAAATATACATAGGTACTTTGACAGAGAAAAACAGTATATGTAAATGTGTTATTACTTTATCTGTAAATGTCTTTATTACATGCGGATCGTGAACGACGTTGTATGATAAAGTGAACATCTTATTGCACAACGTGATGATATAAATGAAGAAATAAATATTGAAGTTCGTTAGAAAACTATTAAATTCACCTGAGTCGTAAAACGTGATGGAAATTCCGTTTACTTGTTAGAACCTTATCAGTTTTGCTACAACTGTGTTAGGAAAGAAGTGTTTAACAAGTCAAATGTATAGGCTATTGTTTACACTGATTGATTAGGAAGCAAGGGGTTTATGTAGGTGTACCACATAGCTGACAGGGCTTAGTGACAACGACGATCCGTACTTATACTTATTATATGTATAGGTACTTACAAGTAAAATGGGTCAAAATCGCGACTTTCTTGTAATAATTATTACTATAATAGTTAACAGTTAAGCGGTTTGAGTGCACATTAACAAAGTTAGGCTTTACGGCCTTAAAACTTCATGGATGTGTCCACAAGACAGAAGAGCAACGTTATGGCATTGACAGGACCTAAATGCGAAAGAAACCCTCCCTGATGGACCGAAACAACCTTTTCGCGCTTAAAACGCTAAATGATGGAGATTTTAGAGGCCCGAAGATAAAATAAGATTCTTTGTATCCTGGAAAGCACTGCCTACGGCTATGGAGTGGGAATGGAAGTGTATATATAGCACAGCGATATGATAATCCAATTATACACGAACAAAGTCGTGAGCATTATTTAAATTGTCGATTTTAGCGTGTACGACCTATCGCGTATGTATAACGATCTGTCATTGTCACATGTCGACTGACACGGGTTTTGAAATAGTCGCTAGAAGTCTTGCACCTGCATGCAGGATGCGATTTGATTACGTGAGGAAGACTGAGGGTTAAGATGACTAGATCTTAAAGTAAACTAGGTATGCAATTAACATCCAAATAATGAGAAATCACAATTGATAATGTACAGAGTACTTTATGTCGCAGGAATAGGTAGTGTTGGACGTATATTAAAGATTTAAACTGTGCCATTGTATTGTACCTAAGTACTCGTTGATGTTATTTATGAGTTTATTTAAGTTGTTTACTTTTCTTTGTTTCTTGTTTTTTTAAATGTTTTATGTGATATCAATTACCTATAAAGTGTATGTGTATGTAACTGTAAGTGTAGTAACTATTAGTACCACTTAAGTGATTTGGTGTTATACTGTAAACTTTTGTGTGAATTAATAAATTATCTTTATCTTATGTCATAAAGGTTGCAAACACCCACAAACTGGGTTAACCCCACGTGTTACCACCAATTTATGGCTTATTTTTCTCTTCTGTGCCAAGTGAATTACCCAACAGATGGGAAAAATAAAAAAAATATTATCGCGATAATGGACGTTTACCGTACGGCCACACTACGATTATCGCGATAATTAATGGCATTTCTCGTTAGTGTGGCCCAGGCATAAGAAGTCAGTGCATATTTTTATTTCTCCAACGTCAGTTTAGTGTCACAATAAGTCACAGTGTCATAACCCTCGACGCTAAGCACGTTGTAGTCGTGCCCGGAGATCTTGGTGGATCGTCACGCGCGCGAGGCACGACCGTACGGGACTTCGCTAAATACGCCGGCAGTTAGCTTCGTAATGACGTCTTGATATAAATATTACGGGAACGTTACTGGGTAAATGGTTAGGCAATAATGTCTTGAAATAGTCTAGTTGGATTTAAAATTCTTAACTAAGGGCAGTTTGTTAGGGAAGATTGACGTTTCTCTATCTATAAGATGAGTAGCTGTTGTCCGTCGAAAGTATATGGTATGAACTCGTCCATAAAAATCAACCGAATACATAATGCTGATGACAACCGTGTTGGCTGCTGTGAATATTGTAGGTAAAGCGTTCAATAACACCATTGCACCATTTTTAGAGTAATTTCAATATTAATCAAATATTGACTAACAATCGTTGATAGCTAAATTTGTCACGAATAAGGTTGGCAACCCATTGTGAGAAGTAATTGGATGTCACTGGCCGGCTGCGAGCTACTGGCGTACGTTTTCGTAACTCATCTCGTTATACAATGCGATTACAAGATGGCGATTTTTGACAAAGTTGCGTTCGGCGCTCGAGGTCACAAATCACAAACTTGGACTATTCTTTTGGCCAACATCGTAAACATAAACAAGTTTGCAAAAAATCAGAACTACCGGACGCAAGCTCTGGACTTATAAGGTTACTGGACTAGTAAGGGCATTTATTTGTGTAATGAGCGTGAATATTTGTTCCTGAGTCATGGATGTTTTCTATGTATACAAGTGTGTATTCATCTATATAAGTATGTATATCGTCGTCTAGTACCCATATTACAAGCTTTGCTTAGTTTGGGACTATAAGATTGTTCCCACATATTTATCAATCAATCAATCAATCAATATATTTATTCGTTCATCACAGGTACATGAGGTGGTAACATAATATTTAAAGGAACAGCTATGACGTGCCTTCTGGCGTACGAAACAATTGGTTCTTAATTAAAATCTAATCTGAGTAGTCTAACAATGAAAAGCCTATATCTAATACTACATTACATGTACAATATATGTCAAAGATCATTCAAATAATCTGCTACACTATAATAACACTTAGACAGTAAGAAATTAAATAATAAGGATTTAAACTTGTGTATTGTGGCTAGTGATGTGCCGTTCTCGAAATTTCCCGAGAACAGAGAAATCGATCGAGAACGTTCTCGGAAACGTTCTCCCAATCGGAAATTATCGAGAAAGTATCAGAAATTCAACTTTTTCTTCTATTATTTTTCTTTTACTGGGTTTAAGAGGCTTTTATTAGGCACTGATTAATTGATTATTAATATTCGAATACCATATCACAGAAATTCTCTCTCTTCCCGGGAATTTCTCGAGAACGTTCTCGGAAATATTCTCTCGAGATCGGTGTCACGGTAACTTTCCTGTAGATATTTTGCTTGTAAGGCCAAAATAAAACGTAATCAATATGGAACTATATTATTTATTGTAAATATTTCTCATTTAACTATGAAGAGAGGTACTATTAATGTTTAAAAAAGTATACAAAGAATTTTTAAAATGTGCATATATGCAATTACCAATTACTAAATAATTCACAATTAAAAGCTATTAATCAAAAAGAAATCACTTCAACTGGGGATAGCGTACAGTTCTTGACGATGTGTTTGGCAAACCTTTTAACGTTTTTACAAGTATATACTGCAACCAAAACATGCACATATACTTTACACGATCGTTTTCGTTCACGGTTCTAAAATAGTCTAAAACTATATTTCTTGGTTTCATTTTTACTTTCTGTCTGATATATCTTAGTCTGTAACTGCTTTAACAGATACTGATACATCGTCAAACTAGGTGCTTACCTGCTTCTCCCACCACCATGTTAATAAGTGACCCTTATCGTATACGGTGCATGCCCTATTGTCTTTGTCTACTCTATACTTAGACCGAACTAATCGAAAAATACCACGCTAAACGTGAATACATTGATGTCTGACCCTTTAAATAAAAAATAAAGAAGTTAGCATACTCGTACAATGTAATTGCAGAAATCTCTGTGAATGTTGCATCGCAGATAAATACCTTTTTAGATTTTAAAACTCATTTGTTATCATTATATAAGTAAGTATAAATATAAATGTAATAACCTAAAAACAAATCTACTTTTAAACCTTCTAATTTTTTCCGCGGAGAAACGTTCTCGAGAACGATTGAAATTTCCCGGAAATTTCTCTGGAAAGGAATTCTCGAGAATGAGAACGTTCTCGCTGGCACATCACTAATTGTGGCCGTCTGCCACGCTTCTGGCAATTTATTAAACAATTTTGGTGCCATTACAAGTACACTCTTTTGCATCAAAGCTGTCTTAGTCTTACTAACTACCAACGCTGGTTTCCTTGGGCGAAGGTTGCAAGTTTGCTTTTGCTCTCTAAACTGAAAAAAATTCGAATTACTTTTGACAAAAATACAACACTCGAAAATGTATAGACATGGAAATGTCAGTAACTTTAGGGACTGAAAATAAGGCATGCAGCTTTGCTGGGGATTCAGTCCACAGATAGCCCTTACACATCGTTTTTGAGCCCTGAATAGTGTACCTCGATATGTAGAGTTTCCCCAGAAAATTATTCCATATCGCAGGGTTGACGAAACAAATCCGTGATAAGCGGTTAGTACAGTATTGCGGTTGGTGATTTTAGCCAATTTGTACAGAGCATATGAAAATCGGTATAGTTTCTTGCATACTTCTGCCGATTGCGACTTCCACGACATGTTGCTATCTAACAAGATGCCTAAAAACGTATACACTTGCACCTTATCGACAGTTTTGCCTTCATGTGTAATATTTAGTGTTGGAAATTCATTTCTTTGGCTAAACTGCATTAATTTAGTTTTTTCTAAATTCACTTTTAAATTATTATAATCTAACCAGTCAATAATATGTCTTAAATTAGTATTAATTGCATTCTCATAGTCTATGTCGCTATTTTTCTCTATAAATACGGTGCTGTCAATCGCATATAGCACCATTGGATACTGGCTAGATTTAATAATGTCATTTACATAGACCAATAATAGTAATGGGCCCAGAATGCTACCTTGTGGTACCCCATATAAGATATGTCTTTTATTAGAAGTATATATAATTTCACGTTTAGTAACAGGACATATTTGTATAATTTCTGTGAATTGTACTCGACTTTCTAAGTATGACCTCATAAGATCTAGAGCATTACCCCGAATCCCATAATGATTCAGCTTTTCTAACAGTAGTTTATGATCTACGTGATCAAAAGCCTTCGTCATGTCCATGTAAATGGCACAAGACGGCTTTCTTTTGTCAAGACTATTGACAGCTCTAGAGACCAAGTCGTAAATAGCTACGTTTATTGACATGTTTTTTCGAAATCCTCTTTGCTCATCGATTAGTATCCCGTATTTTTCAAAAAAATTGTATAATTTGTTACAGATGATCTTCTCAAAGATCTTTGACATTACTGGTAACAAAGCGACGGGGCGATAATTACTGGCATTCGATTTATCACCCTTTTTGTATAATGGTTTTATAACAGCAATTTTTAAGTCGGCGGGAAAAGTGCCTGTAATGAAGCTAAGATTTACAATATGAGACAGCGGTAATGAGATGAAGTCACTTACATATTTAATGACTTTCGTGTTTATGCCATCGAATCCAACGCTATTTGTGTTCCTTAGGCAAGCAATGGTCTTTATAACTTCTTCGGGTGTAGTTGGGTTCAGAAAAATAGAGTTAGAATTCATAGGCATGTTTATGGATTGTTTGTGAGAGTCATTATGTGTGATTTCGTCTATGAAGAAATCATTAAAGCCATTCACAATGTCTGATGGCTTTGTATAGGATATACCATGAGCTATTAGCTTGCTAATAGGCTCCTTTGGTTTACAAACTTTGGCTTTGTTTATAATTTGCCACGTAGCTCTCGTTTTATTTCTAGATGAAGAGATAAAGAAATGATTTTGAGCTCGTTGTGTCAGTTTTATCACTCTCTTTAGTCTATGAGCATACGCCTTATATGCATGTTTATTTTCATGCGTTTTATTTAGTCGGTAAAGCCACAGTGCATGCCTTTTTTTTTACAGCATAATCGGATTCCATTTGATATCCACTTAGGCCTAGCTTTTAGAGATTTTTTGATTAACACATAAGGAAAACAAAGATTATATACAATTTTAAACATGTCCAAAAAATATTTATATGATTTCTCGACATCATTTGACGAGTATACATCATTAAAAGTTAAACATTTAATGTGTTTTCGGAATAGTTCAAGGTTTTCTTGGCTATAGTCTCGGCGTCTGATACGCCACGATGTAAATGAGCCACTTTCATGAATAGGGCATTTCAAAGTTTGGGCAGAATGGTCTGATAAAGCTAGCTCTAATACCTCGCCTTTAGCGTCTTTTATATTGTGGGCAAAATTGTCAAGGCATGATCCACTAATACTTCTCGTAGGTTCCTTTAGTTCAAGTGACAAATTATAACTAAGTAGCAGATAAATAAATTATCGGCTAGTTGGCGTGTCTTTCAAGATGTCTATATTATAGTCGCCACAGATAACAACCTTTTTATTCCTTAAAGTACATGTTGACTGTAATATAATTTCTAGGTTTTTGCGGAAGATATCCATACTAGAACCAGGAACCCTGTATATACATACAATTATCATATTAAAATCAGTGAGATCTATCGCGCAACATTCGATGACACACTTTACGGAGAGATCTTTGATATTTTCTAATACTTTATAGCGAATTCCGGTCCGCACCATAAGACATGCTCCTCCTCTTCTCTTGTCTCTACAGAAACTGGTGGCCAGGGAGAAGTTAGGGATAGATAAGAGTAATTCATTATCAGCTGTCATATTGTGTTCTGTTATTCCAATGATGTCTATTGGCATCTGCTGTATTTCAAGGTCTATTCTAGGTTCTATTTATATATACATACATACATTTTGAGAGAGGTAGGGCACAGCGTAATGTCATCACGCTTGAATCTGGAGCAGCCCAACTGGGGGAGTACCTCCACCTTACAGAAGACCACAGCCATAATAGCACTGCTGCCTATTCCGTAGGTATTGTAGTGTTGTGTTCCTGATGGTGAGTAAGGTTCCCAGAGCTCCATCCTTAAAGGCCGGCAACGCACTCACAACACCTCTGGTGTTGCAGGTGTCCATGGGCGGCGGTAATCGCTTACCATTAGGAGATCCGTCTGCTCGTTTGCCTCCTATAACATAAAAAAAACATACATTCACGCCTTTATTCCCAAAAGGGGTAGGCAGAGCACATGAAACGTATGTTCCAGCGCCACTTTTATCATAAATGTGGGTATAAAATATCAACAAAATATATTTATATATATTTCTTTATTACTGTGGTTCAAGTCAATATTCAACTGTACCTTTAAGTGTAGACAACACGGTTAGCATAACCGACCACTAACGGACAATCAGAATATGTGTCACATATACACAAATGGAGTTAGGTCTTGAATATTTGAGGCCCACCGCAGACCGCGGGCCGCCTATATCTCTCACATACCAAACAGCGTAAGCCATTTGTGATTTCGTGCGAATTCAGACCCAACGTATGTATTTTAAGATGTTTTTCAAGTGACATAAGATTAGAGTTATGTTCTAAATTGTGAATAGTAATGAGGAACGTTCAGTTATAGATCTAACGAAATTTCCCTTTCTGTATACTGTAGTATGGTTTCATAACATCATTTCACATCGGTGGGAGCTGAATGGCAATGAATAAAAACGAATATACGCAGGGAATACGTCGCGGTTATAGGTAGTTGGTAGTCACATTTTTTAAAGATAACGGTCCCAGTTATAACAAGAAAGTCAGGAAATACGAATGCATTTAAAAGATTCTTATATACATAAAGGTTTGATCTGTACTTTGTTGTACTCTGTTTGAACATAGAAAATCATGACTCCACTTGTTAGCATTTCCCTACAAACTGCTTATTAACGGAGCGTTTTTGACGTTTCAAATAATGGCGAGGATGACTAACTTCGCTTCAATCTACGAATTCTTACTTACCATTGCTTCGGATAATACTTAACTTTATTTGTTACTAAAAGAGCAATGTTTTGCTACTAGCTAGAATGCACGGTGACGTCCTGACGTCGGTGACCGCTCTTTATTACAAGCTTTATATTAACTTGACTCGTTCGTATGTAAGTATGTAAGTAAGTTGTCCGTCAAAATTTTTAGGTTACAGTCACCGTTTGTGTAAGCAGTTACTATAATTATAATAACTGCTTTTAAGTTCTGTTATTATACCCGCAATGCTCCATAAGTGTTTTAATTATGTTTAGTTATGGTATCAACGGAACTATTTGCGTTATTTCGTTTTGACACAAGAGGGTTGTGCTCAGCAGTGGGCGATTACGGGCTGATAATGATAATGATGATTGTTGTGGCAGATATTAAGTAATGGCAGTGACTGCCTACACGTGAAGTTCCATTCATTCATGGATACCGTAGTTCGCAATATTTTTTACATACATTGTGGATAAAATAGTAACTTTATGATTTGTGCAACGTCGTCCTAATTACACCATCTTTCCCCCGTATTTATCATGGTTGTGTATGGTTTACAATTAACGTTAAAAGATGAAGAGCCTGCATCATACTGAGCCAAAGTCCGGTTCACTACTGCAGAGGCACACGTGTTTCATGTTTTATGGGTTTTTCTTGTTTAACATACTGGGTGTCCCTTTATTTATTTCTTTTCTTTCTTTAGATGCCATAAAACTGATCGAAGTATACTGCCCGTGTACTGGAGTTGCTACTGTTTGTTCAATTGTTTATGCGTAATTGTTTTAACACCCTACTCGAAGATAACAATGTAACAATGATGTTGGTTTTAATTACTTTTCGACATTTTATCTGGAACGGAATCTAATGTGCATACGGCCGCTATGTCATGCGTTTTGGAATCCCGCTCCTCGAATGCAGGCACTATCGACCAGTGAACACTATCTATGAACCAACATGTGATGTGTGTAAGAAACTCCATAGACGGACTTAGAGTAGTCGAGACCCGCCATAGACGAACTGCTTAGAGCAGTCGAGACCCGCCATAGACGGACTGCTTAGAGCAGTCGAGACCCGCCATAGACGGACTGCTTAGAGCAGTCGAGACCCGCCATAGACGGACTGCTTAGAGCAGTCGAGACCCGCCATAGACGGACTGCTTAGAGCAGTCGAGACCCGCCATAGACGGACTGCTTAGAGCAGTCGAGACCCGCCATAGACGGACTGCTTAGAGCAGTCGAGACCCGCCATAGACGGACTGCTTAGAGCAGTCGAGACCCGCCATAGACGGACTGCTTAGAGCAGTCGAGACCCGCCATAGACGGACTGCTTAGAGCAGTCGAGACCCGCCATAGACGGACTGCTTAGAGCAGTCGAGACCCGCCATAGACGGACTGCTTAGAGCAGTCGAGTCCTCATTTAATATGACGACTGCTCTCGTGCCGTTGGTCTCGACTGCTCTAATAAGCAGTCCGTCTATGGCCCGTGTTAAGGCACAAGTTGAATACATAGAAAACGGGAATGTCGCTGCGACACGTCGTCTGCTGTCTGCGGTTGCGGGTACCAACTTGTACCTTTAGAAGAAACAGCCTTATTGATGGCCATTATAAAACCGACGAACAAAAATTTACAATCTGCAACAACTCATTATTCCGAGCATTTCCCATCACTATTAATGTAATTCGGACAACACTATAATCTACACACATGTCATAATATGTCACCGACTTTGTCCATACTCGTGGGAACATGACATAATGACACATTGGTACATATCACGAAGTAATTGGATTTGGTACTGTTTACAACACGACTTTACTCCTAATGTCGTGATATGTATTTATTTTCGCAAGTATGTGAAGGATTCATAAATTACAGCAAAGAGTATTGTGTTATTGGTACTTAAGGTACTTTGATATAGCCGTAGGGGCATTTGTCACATAAATACAGTTTCATAAGTACCTTTACCACTTAATTTATCATTAACAACCGAGGAAGAATCGAAAGGCACCTAGCCAAAGGTTTCGAGAGAAAATCCTTGAATAGCTCATAACAGTCCTCTGCTAAGTGCCGATAACATTAAAAACCAATTCACATTCAATTAACAAAATTGAGTATTTTAGGTAATCAGTTTCTGATTTTTTGTAACGACCTAACTATTAAAAAAAAGTGTAAAAAGCAAAAAAAGACATACCTATATTTTGATTTTATGTGGAATGGCTTTGTAGTTTCGAAAACTTCGTAATTTATTTTTATGATTTTAGGTATAACCGTTAGGTTGTCTATTGTTTGCCCGACATTCATATACTATAATAATCATTTGCCCGAACTTCGCTTGCCCGAACTTCATTTGCCCGAATGTTTCGTTTACCATAATAGTTAATTGACATACTCTTGTTTACCCGAACATTGGATGCCATAATGATACGAATGCCATACGTATTGTTTTCCAGATTATTGTTTGCAATAATATTATTTAATAGAATATTTAAACGCCATACTAAACATGCATTCGGATTCATCTTTGTTAATTTGCTGGATTTTCCGCTCTTTTATAAAAAAAATAACCTCGTAGACGAAAGCGGGAGCAAAGCTCCCGCTTCCGTCTTCTAACCTATCCGCGATTCGAGTCGGTTTTGCCACTAAGCTCCTGTTCCCTACTGCCTACGATACAACACTACCTTGGCATCAGGTAATCTCAGAGAAAAGTTCATTTTTACTTAGTGGCAAAACCGACTCGGTTCGCGGATACGTACCCACTTTATCACAAAGAATATTATGGATGTTGAGATGGATGGCACATGACATTATGGCATGTGATAGTTATGGATTACAATGATTATGGAAAATGAGATTATTGATATTGATATTACGGAAAACAAAGATTCTGGCATATAATTAATATGGTAAACAATGAGTATGGCATACAAAATTATAGAAAACAACATTATGGCAGTTGTATATTATGGCAGATAAAATTCGGGCAAATGAAATTCTGGCAAGCAAGAGTATACCATAACCGTTATTTTTATTGTGAGGATACTTACTCCTGTATATTTATGCGTGCAATAACACCTTTCGACCGCTCGAAAATCAAATAAAAGTAAATACGTTTGTAGTGTCAAAATGGCCGGCACTTAGTTTCTACCAATAGAATTGAATACGTGTGGTCAATACCACTCGCTTTTATTTTTTAAATCGCTATTTCAAAATAGCATATTTCATAATCTTTATCAGTTTTTGAGTGAAAGAGTCGAGCGCTCGAAAGTCAAAAATCGGTCCCCTGTTCGTAATAAGCAAAACTATATGTGATTTAAAATTAAAGTAACATCGGACACAAGACGCTAAAAGATATTCACACGTCTGCTCACCTTTAGAAAATATGCAAAAATATTTTGCCATCAATGAATTCGTCTCACACAAAATGTCAAGAGCGAGCGTCAACATACCACAATACCGGGTTACCTTTGTTTTACCAAAAAAAATTGACAAATTATCACTTCCCAAAACATTTTTCGTAGGATTTCATTTGCCAAATAATCGTTTGCCAAATGAACACTCGACAAATAATTCTTACGCAAACCTTATGTTTGGCATATTCATGTTTAGGATATATCTCGTTTACCAACTGGTACTTTGACCAAATTTCATTCAGTCAAATATGTTAGTTGGCATAATATGTTTTAACCAAAACAAAATAAGGCAAATTATTTGTATCGTCAATATTTAATTGACCATTTCTATTCCGTCGGTTAATCAGCAGAGGAACTCTTCAATGACAAATCATTTGCATCTTTATTTCAATGGTGTATAAGATACACAATAAAATTATAACTTTTTTTGTTATGTCGGTAGGGAAAATTAATTCGTGTAGAGGTCAAATTCTAACCTAACTGCCAGCGTGTCGACGTCACCCCGCTTCGCGGGGTGCCTATTTCCGCTCTGAGGGACACAAGCTAACCCTAACCTAACCTACCAAATAATACAATTTTTACGATTCTTTGTTTTTTTACTGCTAGGAGGCTTCGCCCCCCGAGCCCCCCTTTTTGGCTGCCCTAACCTAATTTAACGCCTTTGCCTACCGGCCTACTGAACTGTGCATTATTTTATTTAAGGGACCGTGCCGTTTTATTAATAGTATTTTGGTAAAATGTCATAACCCAAACAATTGTGATTTTTATCTATTTATAGTTTGCCATAACATTAACTTGACGAAATGTTTATTGTCTAATGTTTTTTTGCCTTATTAAAGCATTTGCTAAAAGACCACATGTCATAATGTAATTTATCGTAATAATATTTTTCTGAATGAAAATTTGATGTGATGAAAATTTTCGTATTAAAATTGTGCCAAAGTTTGCATTGGCAAACAAAACATTTGCCAAAAATTGTTTGGGCAATGAAATTTGACCAAAATAAATTTGGTAAAACAACAGGATCCCCACAATACCGTGTAATGTAAGAATGTCGAAGCCGGAAACTCTTGCTTTTGTTCCGGGTGACAAATTGTCCATTACACTCAGCTGATCTGTATGACGTTTGGGAAAAATCTCAAGCAACAATCAACCTTGAGGATGCCTGTTTAAAATTCCTTTTCCTTCGCAAATCACATCATAATAAAGTCATGTGTTAGTGTGCTATTAGTGCTATTACGTTTGAGTAATAACTTAATAAGGTATCGTTTAAGTTGCTTTCGACTAGTTGAATTTGAATCTTAATATGTTGGGATAGAGTTGAAAATAATAGCGAGTGGTCGCTATTAACAGATAGTGTCATTTAGTAGTTTTTAAAGTGTCGTTAAGTCTAAGTCGACTCTTGGGCCATTAAAATTTATATCCCAATTAAAGTTGTCATAAATGCTTGTAAAATTAAATTCAAGTGCCTTGTTTCATATCCATAGAGCGGAATTTCCACAGCCGAAAATAGAAAAGCATACTCATTTATTCGTTAACTAATAACTATTCTTTTACATTACATATTAAAATTACCGTGGAGCAATAGCAATCAAATATGTACTTAAGTAGGTATTAATTGTAGCCCCGATTTTCACTTAAAAACTTTTAACACTTATTCTGCGTAAGAGGTTCAGCATCAATTCACAGAATAAGGATGGGTTGGACCAAGCCCTCTGTAATCGTAAACGATGTTCGTTAAAATCGGAATCTATGAAAAGTTACTATTGTCCACTTTAATCCCCTAGCCTGATCCCCCCGGGGAAATAACGAATACTTAGAAAAGTTGAAAAACCCCCGACATTTTCATTTCAAAGTCAATATCTCAAAAACGGCTGAACAGATTTTGATGAAACATGGTTAAGAACACTCAGGGTAAAATTATCTATGACACAAAAAAACCGCATTCAAATCGGTCCATCCGTTTGGCAGCTACGATACCACAGACAGATACACTGATACTCAGAGAGACACGTTAAACTTATAACACCCCTCTTTTTTCGTCGGGGGTAAAAAAATGGTTAGGTTGTTAGGTGAACTGCGACCCGACAGCGATAGGCCGAGCGAGCGAAGCGAGCGTGACGCGGTTAGCGTCCGGCGAAGCGCCATAAACGAACATTATCATTTGTTTCTAGTTGAATATAAAATAGTTGTCGCTAGTTTCCCCTGGGTGATCAGGGTCAGGTGATTAACCTGGAAAACGTGAACATTCTGCGTAAGAAGTTCAGCATCAAGTCCCAGAATAAGGATGGGTTGCACCAAGCCTTCTGTAATCGTAAGCGATGTTCGTTAAAATCTGGATGGATGAAAAGTTTGGCTATAGTTGTTATGGAATGGCGCCATATTTAACGTTGATCGGTCTGTAATCATAACTTGGTGCAACCCGCCCTAGGTAATAGTCCTAATCAAGTGCCGTAAACCAAGCCTCCGTTGATTGTATGGGTGACCACCATGTGTACTGTACCCTCCCCTTAACCACTCACTTCCTTGTGGCAACCACAGTCGCCTATTTCACGGACTCCTGAACTGACGGTGGAAACTGTGGTTGCCAATCGAAGTATGGGCTGCTTTGATGATAAAAATTAGAAGCTAACTTTTTTTAAATCCGAAATCAAGTGAGCTGTTAAATGCCACATCACTGGATCGCTATATGTAACAATGATATTCCTTTTCAAAATAAAAGTCTTCTAATTCTAACCATGCTCATCGTCTCGATGAGTGGTACTCAGCTAGCTGGGACCATAACCACGAATCGATTTGACAATATTACATGTATCTTTATAAATAAATACATATTATACATATTCAACGAACATCAACAACAATACAGAAGCGTGCCCAATTAAAATATTACACCTTTAAACCAACATAAACCTCATCTAAAATCAAACATAATCATCACTCTAATTTGAACTTTAATACCACCATACCATACCATACTTTAAGTTTGTACCACTATACTAGTTTGTTGTGGCTGAATAAAGTTATTATCTATCTATCTATCTATCTATCTAATACAGAAACATAGAAATCCAAATAAGTTTCACATTTGAGTTGATTAAATCCATTAAGGTTTTAATGGTAAGATATATTAATTATAGCTCGACGTAACAAAACCAAGTAGGAATTGGGTTTCTACCAAGGGTTCTGTCTGAAGCGATACATCAAACGGAATAATAATTTAGTACATTACTACAGAAGCTGGGAAGTAAGGGCTTGCCGGCCGAGTACATATGGATATATGTAGTTATGAGGCTGATGGCAACCCTTTGGCTGGCGCCAAGTCCGCGGCCTTAACTTCCCCAAATGGAAAATGCTGTACCAAGAGCGTACTAATGTCGCCCAGATTTCCTTACTTGTTCACTAGGCATACTGTCTGAGACTTAGCGGACGCGGCGCGGTACCCATTCAATCGTACCACCCGTCCCCGGCCACGACTTCGAGCGGCGGCGGCAGCGGGCAGCGGTTTTTCTAATTAATTGCGAGTGATCCTTAAAACGTGATTAGATAAAAGGCTTGCCGCGCCACAATTCGCGTTATGTGCATTCTGCGCCTCCCTTTCAAAAGCCGCATAATTATGGGCCCGCACTAAAGAATCAGTATGGACCCGACTGATAGCTTAAGGCCTCCGCCCACCGAACGCGTGTCGTGCGCGGCGCGTGTGCTGCACGGGCCCGCGCAAGTTGTAAAGCATTGAAACTACACTTCAAACACGCATCGAACGCGGTCCGAACGGCCCGCGTTCGCGGCGCTAAAGTTGCAACTCCGCAGCGCGGCCGCGTGTCGTGCGCATCGCGTGTGTCTGAAGCGCGGGCCCGCGCAATAAGTGTGATAGAGATAGTGAGATACATATTAGATGTGTTGGTAGTGAGAGAGATATAACGCGCGGGCCCGTGCGGCAGCGGCGCAGCTTCAGCGCAGCATCAGCGCGGGCCTGCGCGGGCCCGCCGCGTACCTCCGCGTTGCTAGTTTGCTACACGCCGCCCGCTTGCGGTGTGAATATACCGCTTCAACCGCGCCCGTCACGCGCCACGCACGACACGCGTTCAGTGGATACTGCACCGAGCCCGCCTCGAGAAATGTGGAAACTGACTTATATTTTATATAGTGAACGACAGTCAATCTTTTACACAAGGGAAACATTATGAGATTATTATCTAAAATGACCGAAGTATCAGTATAAGTAGTAGTAGTAAGAACCCTAATTTGTTATTAAAATAATGACGCAAGACGTTATAAGTTTTCGGCATTGCACTCGTCTAATAATGAATAACCTACAGAGTACAGGCATATTTCAAGTGTAATTATATTTAATTAGTGAAACACGCACGAGCGAAGCTACATAGCATTGAATGGCAAATGTAGAAGCTAGAATAATATGTTTACGAGAAAGCGGGGTCTTTTATATGAAAAGTATATAAGAAAGTGAATGAAGTAATAAATAAGTAATAGCCAAGGTAGCCTAGTGTAATAGCTACGTACGGTAGCTGTAATAGCTACGGTAGGCTAGCTATTACACAGAGTATTTTGATCATTAATAGGAATGGGATCGCAAGCCATTACAAAAAATCGTCAAATTTGATGATTTCCTCGCCGACTGTACTTTTTTTCAGAAATCTGTGAATGTAGATTGTCATCACTTAAAAAGTTAAGAATAAAATCCTGGCATTAGGATTTTTGCGTGGCGGCAAGGGATCTTGTAGCTGCCCTTACTGCCCCGTTTTAACTTTCCGCCCTGTATAATTACATATGTAAACACGATTTTCAGCCTTCACTGCACATGTCCTAATTGTGACTTAGGGTAATGTGGCTGTCGGATTCACAGTTCCAAAAGGTTACCCAATTAACCCACTGATCGAGTCTGTAAAACCATAATAGCATCGCTATGAAGATTAAAATATCAACAAGACACTATAGAACTTTACCTATAATGTTGGCCTTCACTTTAGACCATTGTTGTCTGTATTTTATAACTTCTTTACCGGTTTAACTTTATCAAACGTAGTCTCATAAGTCATCGCACAGATTAGAAAGAAATTTTCCCCGATCATTAATTACATCTTTGTTCAGGCCAAACTCCCAGTGTTACCTACTCGTAATCATTCGTGGAAAGTGAGAAAATCATGGGAAATGTAACATTACAGCTAACAATATGTCGTTAGGGTTTTGTCGGCTTTATGTAAAAGAGCTCGTTAGACATTATTATTAGCTAATACCTAATACGTTGCTTAGCGTAACTGATTAACTCACTTCTTTCGGTATTGCAACGAAGGAAATGTTTATGGGAAAAGTAGTATCTTAATGATATCCCACGTGCATCTCCCGTGTTTGAAATATGTCTGGCAACAATAATTGATCTCTGTAGAGTTTCATCAGTACCTAAGTATACCTATTGTTATCCATTATTTGGGACTTTTTTTTTTATTTATCGTATGGCAAATCAGTATTTAGAACCGTGAGATCTTGGAAAAGACAGTACGGTTGCCAGGTTGTTGCACTTTTAGCACCACCCAGGGGTCACGTGTAGGGTAGCGATGGGTAATTCCTACGGACGTGGTGCAACTTCAACCCCCATATTTGGGACTGCTAGTCGCATTTTATTCTCAATGGTAATTTAAATCATTTTTGAAGTGAAAACTTCTTTAGCGGAGCTGAGCACTTTTTGGGATGGGCAAAAATTTAACTCGACACAGATTTTGTGGGAGAGATTCGGGACGAGACTTGGGGGCGGGGGTTTGACTAGGGGCACATAGTTATATTTTGTACTTTATTGTTAACAGTATAAGGTCGTAACACATTTTCCGTAAATTTAAATTCGATTTTGTTTTATCAAACTTTTATATTTTGCTGTTCGCCGATTCGACTTCATTCAAAACTGAACACTATTCGTAAGAGTATAAAGCCGTTAAACACTTTTAGCAATTGCAAATTCTGCAAATTCTGCAAATATATTTGTAATTTAGTCCACGCGTCCTTAACCGTTTTGCTATTGAGAAATTCGAATAGTTCGAATTTGGACGTTATTCCTAGAGCTTTGAAAAATATTTGGCAATGGCAAAAACAAATTGGTATTTTATTTCATCATCTCCTTCATCAATTTTGCTGAGTTAAGTTGAACTAAAGCGTACTACTAATAAGGTTGTTATTAGATATATTGGCACGCAGAGGGAGGGATGGGGGAGAGGAAGGGATTTTGTTTTGCAAAATTAAAAAATTTCAAGTTTTCACTTCTGCCGGCACTCCTGGAGTGCAATCCGGTCTTTTTTTTTACCTTGAGTTGGATGGTGGAGTTAATTTTTCAATCGACTACTTTGATCCAATTCAGCCAACTTAAATAATCTCAACATCTCGAGTTTAAACGGGGATGACCTTTAGAAATCACTCGCACCCTGAATGCGGACGCTATCGACCATGCAGTCAAAACGGTTGCCCGCTTGTGGGCCCTATGGCTGGCCTTTTACCGTATGAGTTGCAAGAATTTGACATCCTGTCTGTCTGTCTGTTACCTCTTCACGCTTAAACCGCTGGATCGATTTATCGATCGATACTTACATATATTATGAAATTGAAATTGAAATTGAAATTGTTTATTTCGGACATCATCCATAGTTGGTTAGTAATTACATGTTAGCTTACGAACTAGGTAGGTTAGTAAATACAGTTATTAACATTAAATTACATTAGATTAAAATTATTGTTTAGCCTCACATGCATGGATATCCAATGCTTGACCATAGGGCTATCCGTTCTCTCGGCGACCACCTTCAGGAGAGTGTTAGGGCTGCCCCGCACGCGCGCCCACAGGGACGCCACGCGCTTGCGCAACACGGCGGTGAAGCCCTCCGTGCTGCTGTCGGCAAACATGCCCGACGCGCTGCAGCGCCAGGGCAGCCCCAGCAGTCCCCTGAAGGCGTTATTGTATTGGACGCGCAGAGCGCTAAACGCCCTATTCGTGTAATTGCTCCATAGGCCGCACGTGTACAGCGTCTGACAATAAGCCTTAAATAAAGTAATTATACTTCCACCGTGCATTCAACCAAACAAACACATCCGACGTAATTGAGTTATGAATGAAATAGTATAGTAGTATTAGTAGCTGCGTATTGCCAGTATACTCCTTTCGCTAGAACTAATGCGTAATGTATGGAATGAATCGCTTTCTCCGTTAAGCCATAATGTCCTCACGTCTGCTATGGCCGATTTATGGACGCTCTGTAGGTAACTTAGTATACTGCATGCTCCTTTAACGACGTCTGCCGAGTCACCGCCACACAAATCAAACATGCATAGTTATTAACACCGCACAGACGCATGCACCCCGCTATTATTCTGTACCTAATTGTTGTTTTGTTATTGTTCAGCTCTTTTTGTTGTTTGTTGCTTTACCTCACCTCAACGCTGAACCACAATCTTACACAAATCGATCTAGTCCAAAACTAAGCAAAGCTTGTACTATATAGGTCCTAGGCTACATTAACATACTTATGTACGAGTAGAGAAATAAATACTTAAATCCTTGACTCAGGAACAAATAAATCACATCAGTGTGTCATCAAGTGCACATCACACAAATAAATGATTTACCACCAGGATTAGAACCCGAGACCTCACGCTTCGTAGGCAGGGTCACTACCAACTAGGCTTAAGCGGTCGTAATGTTTGATATATTTGCTTTAGATACAGGACACTCCGCATATAACTCGCGTATGTACGTAATATACATATAACAGTACCATCACAGTGTAAGTACTCGTCACATTAAAAGGCTTTATTAGGCTTTTGTAATATTAAAAGGCTTTTTGCATTAAATTATTTTATTATATCTTGATATGTATATTCTATTCTATTACTATTTCATGTGTTTTGTTTGTCTGAAACAACATTGTTAGAAGCGGTCTGCGGACACGTAGGTAATGTATTGCAATTCAGCAAGGAAATGCCGCCAGCATCCTCGGTACAATGCCTCGAGGGCCTTTTTTAGGTTTAACTTAGCCTTTTTTAAATTTAACTTAGCGAGTACCTACAGACCAGTAGTGACCTGTTTTTATTTTAGTTCTACTTACAATTCCCGTAAGTATAATGACATGAATATCAACATAAAATTATTAGGTAAGTAAGAATATAATCGAAAGGCAAACACCGATGAGAAACTATTCTAGGTACTCGTAAACACAAAACGACACATATTTCTAACACAAAAAGAAACCAAACAGTTGTCTTCGTGTCTATTGACAATTTAGTACCTAATCAGCAATTCTCACCGATCGAAACAAAACTCGCGCGCATGTCGAAATTTTTTTTCGCGGTTTTTGCGGAAATCGTTGCTCAAGCGAGTCGGTGCGACCTTTGGGGTGTGGCCCGAGGCGGGGGAGAAAGCGGTGGAGGATTTAATAAATAATATATATTCATATATATACTCGTATGTATATGTTTATATATGCTGAGTTGAAAATAAGCTCCTGGTCGCGAAAAGAAAAAATCTCCGTAAAATACTAGGTCCGGTGAAGAGAGCTGACGGAAGCTCCAGAATCCGGAAAAACGTCAAAATTAAGCATCTTGTGACGCACCTAACAAGATTGGAGGAACGAAAGCTCACCGTTTCCACTGGCTCGGCCATGTTGAAACTTGAAAGTATGAAGGCAGATTGGGGTGCCAAACGGACATATTTGGGACATCCAGTAGAAGTCGGCGGCGACCTATCGGACGTCCCGTATCGATAGAACGACGTCGTCGAATCAGACCTGCGCGATGCTCAAGCCATGAATTGGAGGGAGATGGCGCAATATCGGGACAAGTGGTACCCTGAAATTGGACGAGATAAGAAGTAGCATAGATACTGCTCTCCTTTGCTGACTGTGTTCGTTTCTCGCCAAAGATATTATATTGTTTGGAAAATATCTGTATTCTATTCCCACAAATGTAGGATGGATTATGCATATTTGTGCGTGACTCTTGGCACTTGAAGTAGGTTTCTTTGCCTGATCGTATTACTCGTTATTTCTTATGCCTTAATCCCCATAACATTATTATATCGGCAAGATTAAATCTTTATTTCGGCCTTAATTTTAAGATGCAATTATACTAATATGAAGTGCACTAGAACGTGACATTCTTGCTCAAACGAAAGCACCATCATTTCAGCCAACAATCGTTGTAGGTTAACATTCATTTACTAACGGCTAATAATTATGACATACTTAACAAATTAAAATAGTTTTATTGACGATTGTGCCGTGATGACCCATGATGAATGATGTGGGAGAATTTCTGAAATTTTGGTTTAATTACCGACTTTAAGTAACTACAATAAAATTCTATACCTACTAGTTGATTAAAACTAGTATCACTAATAATTATCAATACCTACCTACTGATTAATCCCAAATAAAGGTAATTAAATAAAATAAATAAAATAAAAATGATTTATTTCAGACCTTGGTCCATATATTGTTATTAGTACATTTGAAAAACTTATACGCTATGTTAGTTAGTACACACCTACACAATGTTGAATGTCAGGACTACTTGAAGTAAGTTAAAGTAGTCCTGACCGTCTGGATCCAATGCCACATAATCGGGCAGTTAAATCTTCCAGCAATCACCTTCAGAATGCCGTTCTGAGTTTCCCTGACGCGACCCATCAGCGACGTGATTTTCTTTCGCATCACCGCTAGGAAACCGTCCGTGTGGGTATTGGCGAACATTTCCGACGCACTGCACCATTTTGGGAGTCTTAACAGCATTCTGAAGGCGTTGTTATACTGAACGCGTAGGGCGCTGTAGGCTCGTTTGGTATATCGGACCCACAGACCACCAGAGTAAAACGAGTGACAATATGCCTTAAATAAGGTTATTTTTACGTCCACTGAGCATCTGGCGAATCTGCGGGCCAACATATTACCTCTCACCGACAACGCCCTACGTTCTCTCTCTATATCGCCATCATCACATAGGTCGTCTGTTATAATGTGGCCCAGGTACTTAAAACGGTCCACCACTTTAAGTACAGCCCCACCAAGAGACACCGGAGGGACAAAGTACGGCCTAACTTTACCCGCTTTGAACACCATAACTTAACTCTTGGTGGCGTTGTACATAAGTCCATGCGAGGCAGCGTACTCCTCGCACTTGGCCACTAACTGTCTAAGGGCCCCAATAGATGGACTCAGCAGCACCATGTCGTCCGCATAACTTATATTATTTACACATGTGTTTTCAATGTAGCATCCGGCATGCATGCTGCTGAGTTCACCTATCAGGTCATTCATATAGAGGTTAAACAGTTTTGGAGATGTCAGGCCTCCCTGCATCACTCCACATTCCAGTCTATACTCGGACGACAGAGTCCTTGCCCATCTTACCTGGTTTGTCTGGTTTTTGTACCAATATTTTAGCAGATCCGTACAGTCATCCGGAATGCCTGCTTCCTTCATGTTCTTCCAAAGGATATTGTAGCTGACTCTGTCAAACGCCTTGGATAGATCAAGGAAACAGGCATAGATTGGTGTTTTTCTGTCCGTGTAGTAACCGACAGTGTGCTTTAGACACAAGATAGCACTCTCAGTTGACAGCCCAGCTCTGAAACCAAACTGGGCGTCGTGTATATCTACCTATGTGTTTATCAAGTCACACTGTCGAGCACTTTCGCGGCAGTTGTGGCAAGAGAAATTGGTCGATAGTTCCCTTTGTCTGAGAAATCCCCAGTTTTGTTTTTAACAATGGGGACCACAATGGTCCTCATTAGGGCTGCAGGCAGATATGAATGACCCATACACAGATTGAGGAACATGGAAAGCACCCTAGGCAAGTGTACGCCAGCATACCTGTAGTGTTCAATACTGAGGCCGTCGTGGCCAGGCGACTTCCCTCTTGGCATTTGTTTAATTACATTAGCAATAACTTTTGCTGTAAATAAAGTCTTCCTGGGCTTAACAATTGCCTCCTTAATTAGTACGTAAGAGTTTTATATTTACATTGGAATTGAGATCTCTTTATTTCTAATAACATGTCAACTAGGCTGATTTAATAAATGCTTCAAGGGCTTCAACATTGTTAGAACTATTATTAAACACCTGTAAGCGTATTGCTGGAAAGTGTAATTTTAATCAACCTGTATACAATACACATTTGCGAGAAAAAATACAGACGGTTGTATCTGCTCGATCGTCGTACCAGGATCGATGGTCATTGAGCCCGTGTCAGTATGGAGAATGGATTTATGTTAAATGCAAATTCTTCTTAAAGTCATTCAGTTCTTGCCCGAACCGTCTCTCTGCTGGGCAAAGACCTCTCTTTCTTCCACGCGTCTCTATCAACTACTAGCTAGACTAGTCCGGAAAAGCGTCATACCGCTGTGTATCCCTTTTTAAATTAATTTTATCATAATATTTCGGTCAAGGGAAACGAAAGGAAACCGGTACGGTACGACAAGAGTTGGCCATGTAATTTCCCTCCTGTCGCGTTGACTTGCAAATCGGGTTGCGTAGCATTTACCCTATAAATCAATGTTACGTTGTTGCGATAACAGGTGAACCGCTATGAAGATTAATGGGTTCCTTCCCTGCATTGACTTGACTGATAGTTATACTTTTTTTAGTTCAGTAGTAGAAGTTAGAGCACTCAGAAACTCACAACGCAACCAATCTAATTTAGCAAATATGAAAACTACTCGTATACAAAGTTCAAAGATTTCTGTACAAGATAACCATCTTCTTAAGAGTTTTAGCTAACTAGGTTCGCATATTTCGTGACTCTGGCATTAGCGAACAATAAACCTATTATGTCATATAGTCACAACGGCCATTTTGAATATCATCCTCACTTGCCTTCACTCCAACATTTTGGTAAGTTGTCTCATCAACTTGTTTTGTAATTTCATTGTTGTTTTTCGAGAGGGTATTATGTGCATGAAGGTTGCATCAATACAACTTTTCATACTTATGACTGTGTTTGAAGAAGTTCGGGTTCCCAAGCCATAAGTATCAGGGCTCACGCCCGAAGTATATAATAGGCAGAGGCGGATTAAATGTCTAGAGGCGGATTAAAAGTAGGCAAGCACCTCATCGGCGCCCCTCTAGCGGCCATAGGATAAAAATTATAACGAGCGCCCCTTTGGAGCCCCGCGTCCCTAGGGACGTGTCAAGTTTGCCTAAGGGCCTAACGCGAAACGGAAACGAACTTCGTTTGTGTCTCCCTCTCTGTCGCACTTGCTTATTCGAGCAACAGAGACGGAGATAAACGAACGAACTTGGTTTTCGTTTCGCAGTAGGGCCTCTGTATGGATATTCCGCGTCTGTTAATAGGGTCGCCACGGTGTGAATAGCTAAGATATGATTTTCTTATAAATATGAGTGGTTGCATTGGTCATTAATACTGTCATTAGATATTAATACCTGTCAATGCTTTTGCTGTCACGTGTCCTCGAGTGCAATGCAGCCATCAAAAGGACCTTAAATCGTCCATAGACATTAGGCCACGTAATTACGGTGTGTGGGCACGATATAAGCAGCGAGACAGTATCGTAGTCGTCGTGTCGTATGTCGATGACCATTTTGTCTTTGAATCCGAAACGTGAGCATGTACTTTGTCACCAGCTGGAAGGAGAGAACATTTTAGGAAAACCTCATTGTTCACACGTACTTGTACTATTACTTATTCTGTGACACGGAGTTTGATCTTGACTTTAAGGAACCTTGAATCTTGTGGTATTGTGATATTCCGATTATAAAAGACTTATTATATATACCTTATTCATGAACGTTCATCTAAGCTATTTCAACTAAAATGCCGTTAAATTTGTTAATTGTGTAGTAGTGAAAAAGGGACAAAACACAATTTAAATCTTTGTTGATACAGACAAACATGGATAAGTTATAAATTGAACCAATCCATACTATCCATACTAATATTATAAATGGGAAAGTGTATGTGTGTGTTTGTTTGTTTGTCCGTCTTTCAGCGCAAAACGGAGCGACGATTTGACGTGATTTTTTAAGTGTAGATAGTTGAAGGGATGGACAGTGACATAGGATAGTTTTTATCCCCGAAATCATCCCCTAAGGGGGTGAAATGGAGGGGTAAAAGTTTGTATGGAGCTGCGATATAAACTAGTTCCACGCGGACGGAGTCGCGGGCAGTAGCTAGTTATATATAAATTGGTTCCTGCTCCTTGAGCACACCAACTCAAGTATTTCCCCAACGATATGAATGTGCAACAAATCTGCCATTCCCATTAAAATGAATGTACTGGCAGTCCTATTTACGTCGTGTACAGACGAGCGTACATGATCGATTAGGATGCACACAGTGCCATGCGCAAGAGTCTGTCACGATTGCGCCTAATGCGCGCAGGCACGGACTCTGGCGATAATGCACTCATGACGTTGCGGTATAAAATTTTAAATCTACCCACGTAAAATACGTTACATGTTATACGTTTTATTTTTACTATGTCTGCGTCCGAGAATTTACACTTCGTCGTTCGCCGTATGCTGCATGCGTCGACCGCAAAAGTGTAAAGAACGCGTTAGGGTGAAATCACATCTATCAGCATCGAATCGCGTTTTGTAATACAGAAACGCAATTTTGTATGAGATGCGTACGCATGCGGAACGGTGAATTGATGCGGACGCATCTTCATACAGAATTGCGTTTTTGTATTACAAAATGCGTTTCGATGCTAATAGATGTGATTTCACCCTTAGTCGGCCACATTCGGCGATCAACAGTTGCCAACGCTTATAAGTGCGGACATACGTAAAGACGAAGTTTGTTGGCCTAAGTAGTTGATTGAAGAATTCGGCGACCGCATTAGGTGAACGACGAAGTGTAATTGCCGCTTAAAGTTGCGTATTTGTTGAGTCAGATTATAATATAATATACATATTATGTATATAAAGAAATTGCCTCTGGTCTAGTGCACAGTATTTTATCGAATCCGTTTAGAGTCCGCGCCTGCGCGCGCAGTCTGCATGATAATGCGCAGCACACATGGGCAGCGAACTATCAGAACACTTTCACTCGTTCAGCCCAGCCTGGCCCGCCCCGGTGCTCGTCAGTTTGTCTTGCAGTATAGGTGTACACCTTTAAGTAAATAAATAATGACAGACAATATCACACAAGTTGAACTATCTCACTGTAAAGTGTCCTATACCATATGTTACACGGTATAATTAATATGGTACCTGCACAGTATACTTATATCTGAACAATATTACAGAACAATACACCATAATAATGTAAAAGATGACAGTCACGCGCTTAATAATATACAATAAAATGCAATCCAAGAAGAACAATGCTTAACAAAATAATTAGAAAATAGAAAATTTTACATTAGAAATTCACCTTTTGCCATATCACCGTACGCTTGACGGGCGGCCCACTTACCATTCATCTTGTGCATCACCAACTTATGTGAATATCTGAACCAGAAACGGAGGTCTACAAAACTAGGTCGTTTTCTCAAGTCTTGTCTGTGGTACGTCACTTTTACTCATAACAATAAGCTTTTTTGTTCAAATGTCAACTCTTCCGGCTGATGGGAACTGGTCTGAGAATTTGGAGTCATAATATTATTGTTAGGTACTGAGCTTATTATTGTATCTTGTTTCTTGGCGGATGTTGCACATTTGAAAGTATCTTTGTTATTTTGTACCTACCTAAATTGAATGAGTAGGTATGCACCTCAGTGCATCTAGCATGATAGGTTTTATGGTCATGTTTAACGTGACAAAGGCCATTCGAGCCGTACGTACGTTTGTCGATAAAACATATCGTGCTAGCTGGGCAGTATCATACAGAATGTATCTATATACCTACGTATAGCCAAGACCACGGGTATTGTTTGAATAAAATTCAAAATCGAAATGCTAATGGACTAACCCACCTCTTTTATGCGTAACGTTTCTTGCAAAATAATGCTTACCTACATCCAACACGAGTATAAAACTCATAAAAAAATCACAATATGCGGGTACCATTTACCTACTCTTTCTTAGATATATTATAGACGCAAATAGTTACATATAACGCTCACAACTCCGTGATACATAAAACCTTCATAATATTTCCTAGATCAGTGTTCTTCAAACCTTATTCCGAGTTTACTCAAATGCATTGTTAGCAAACATAGACAATGACGCATATTCTTTTGTTTTATATTGAAAGCCTGTGTTTACGAAGCCTGCTTGAGTTTGCAAGAATTCATGTAACGAAAATGCTCTTAATTATGGCCATTGTGCGTGCGTTCATTTGTAAACAAGTTTAATATGTTTATTTTAATGGCAACGCATGCATTTTAATGCGTAATGTTCATGTTGTTAATATGTTCGTAGCCAAAAACGTAAATGTGCTGTGTTATTGGTTAACAAAATATTCTTCTCGTTAACCTTTGACATCACTAAATTTCTCCATCACAAACTTGCACTGGGTACCTATTGGCAATATTCTGAAAACAATTGCCTTCGTTATTTCTTATGCAGGTAATAACATAGCTAAAAATACCTCAGTGCGTGAATTATTGATACACCCAGAGGCTAGTACTAATCTTATATACTATACTATAAATTCGAAATTGTGTCTATCTGTCCGTCCGTTTTAGATGAAATTTGGTATTGAAATAGTTTGAGTCCCAGGAAAGGAGATAATACCCTAAGGGGGTGAAATGGAGGGTGAAAATGTGTATGGAGCTACCTACGATATAAACAAGTTCCACGCGGACGGACTCGCAGGCAGAGATGCTTGTAAACTATAAATGAGTTTACCGGGGTTTCCAAGTTTACAAAAATGTACGAAGCTGTTTTCCCGCTTATCGTATAGCGCCATCTTATGAACATGATCGCATTAACAGTAAGAACAGAATTTATAATAGGGTAGTGATCTCATGTTAAAATTGATAATGTAGTGCTGCTAAATAGATAGTAAAACATCATATTATTTTAATATAGTATGAATTAAAATAAAATTAAAATCATAAAAAGATATACCTTGAAAGTTTAGAAAAAATACGCATCTATTAGTAAAATTAAAGCTACCAATAGAATCCTTACGCTTTTATACTATGGACCATAATAACTATGGACCTAAACGCAGTATTTCGCTACCGAAACAGCATGTTACTTGATTTTCAATACAACGATTAATACAAATAGCAAACCGTGACGCCATACTTTTATCGTTTATTTCAATAAGTATGAAGCGTTTCGAATGCCGCCAGCGAGAGTAGGTACGTCTTTGACATTTTTTTTGGGTATTGTTCTTTCATTGTAGTTGCTCCCATACAAACATTTTATTCTCACCAAAAAATTGTTAAAATGGCATCGTAAAAAAACTTAGGTCACACCTCTATTGACTTGTCTTTGATACGTCTGCGCGTGAGCGGGTTTTAGAAACAGCCATCAATAATCTTGTCTATGTAGTTTGTATCTGGTGAAGTAATTGCCTAGTGTAATTTATAACCGTTAACTTGTGACTACGGTAACGAACGAGCTAATCTGCCTCCGCGCCCATAATTGCACTGGGACTTGGGAAAATTACTTGCATTTCTCCATTTCTTTCGCGTCTTGATTAATATCGTTAGTGTAGGGGTTAGTTTCCAAGAATGATGATGATTTTGCATATAGGTGATCCTTTCGCAGATGTAAGGCAAGTTTTATTAACGATACTTTTCTCCCTTTTTGGTAACTAAGTGAGCAGATGCCTTATCACATGACAAATGTCGTCTTTATCCTTTGATGTATTCCAAAAGTAACCATCTTTCTAAAAAGTTATATTAGTAATACTAGAGTCTGGCAAACTAAAGCGTGACCTGGACTTTATTAAAAGTGGCAACATTATAATCTGTCAAAGGCACGTCAAATTCTTTGGTTAGAGTTTTCAGTATTTTGTTTACACACTTATTTTGCATTAATAATTGCCGTAATATGGGTTAAACGATAAAAAGTAATGTGTGAAAGCTGCAACATACTATGATCAGTAATTTCAAGCAAAAACAAGAGGAGAAAGAAGTTGTTTTCCAAGAGAATCAACAATGTTTAGATGTGATGTCGGATTTTTTAGGTTGTATGACTTTGTAATCTTAATCCTTGTCGGCTGATTATTTGTTAAGTATAATAATATTGACGATAATGATGATACATTTCTTATGTATACAGATAATCTTGAAAATATTCAAGGAATCCGTACAAAACAAAAAATTAGTAATACCACATGTAATTTTTTTGAATTTTCCGCGTTTTCTCAGGTCACGCTTTCGTTTGATAGACTCTAGTATGTATTTTCTTGCGTAGCCGTCGTAGGTAGTTAGTGGACATCGTTAAACTCGTTTTCATGGGAGAATTTTCCGGATAAATATCAGTTTCGGAACAATCCCCACATTATCTTACGTAAGTTACAATACAATACAATACACCTACATAAATACATATATATATAAACCTACATACACATACAATAACTAAATGTCATAGAAACAGTATCACTTACAGCCGAAAACAAACAGCACACACCAAGTAGGAATGACTAGTTACGGAAGAGATAAATAGTAATCCTTAAGTCGAGTTTTAAAAATGGGAAGAGACTTAGCACGTTCAATCTCACTAGGCAAAGAATTCCACAATCGAACAGCTCGAAAAGTAAAAGAATTCTTGTAAAATTTAGAGTTTGATTGAGGAACCCTCAGAAGCAACATCTGAGCACACCTTGCAGAAGAAAGAAATTCAAAGCGTTCCTTTAGGTAGCGCGGGGTTGCAGGGTTAAAAAGAATTCCATGAAGGTGGGCGAGAATGTGAGAGTTACGTCTGAATCGGATAGGAAGCCACTTGAGTTGAGAACGGAAACTGGATACGTGGTCATATTTGCGTAACCCAAATATGAACCTGATACATAAGTTTTGAATACGCTCAAGCTTGTTAAGTTGCTCCTCAGAGAGATCAATATAGGACACGTCAGCATAATCCAAAATAGGGAGGAGAAGCGATTGAGCAAGCGCAACTTTGGTAGCAATGGGAAGGAAATTACGAAGCCTTCTCAAAGAACCCACAGTTGCAAACATCTTCCTGCTAACCTCATTCATCTGTGGCACCCACGAAAGAGTGCGGTCCACGCCAAGGTTCTTAACTTGCAGAGAGTACGGGATCAAAACGCCATCAAACAAAATCGGTGGGCGATTAGCATAGTCAACTTCAGAAATCATCTTAGCACTACCAATGATGATAGCCTGGGTCTTTGCTGGGGAAGTTAAGTACGTATGATTTCCAGAATTAGCCATTTCGAGAAAGTTTTGTGCACTATAATATACTTATGAAGAAACTGTAGTCAAAATATTTCAGTTCCTCACGGATAGTTATTCTAATTGAAAGTTTGTCAAGACCTCAGTGTCGTGAACCTTGATTTAATTAGTCTTGCTCATAAAACAACTAATGCTCATCAGATCAAATCGACAAACCGATTGCCAGGACAAAAAACCCGCTTCCACCGGCAGCGGAAGAAACTTTTTTACTTTGTGCATTTCCCGTCTATTGTCTATGGTAGAAAGAAAGGTACTGTTTATGTGGTATTCAGGAATTTCATTAAGTTATGCCCCATGTTGTGACATTGGTGACAATTGTTACAATGTGTCATTGATACCTGTGCGTTGATTTCTAATGGCGATTGTGTTTTGTTTTCTTTAATTTACTCGCCGACACAAAAAGCGAATGCATTGTTGATATGACATAATGGATAGAATGAGAAATCGAGTCTAGCTTGTAGAATTTTGATTAGGGTTTTGAATATTGTTCTAAGTTTGTTAATGTACGGAGTCAGTATAGTGCGTCATATACTCTTCTATAGAAATTTCTATGCCATGGGAGAGGAGGGTCACCAATGCTCCCCCCCCCCCCCATCATCCTGTTAATTCATTGAATGGACCCTACATACATTTATTTCTCTTTCGCCAGGACTTGGAGCAAGAAAAGCATCTGCTGCGCAGGCGGCTGGACACCACCCAGGGCGAGTATGAGGCCCGTCTCCTGGAGCTGCAGAATGACATCCGAGAGCTGACCACCAAGATCGGCTCCCGGGACACTTCTGTCAAACAGGTAACACTTTGACGTAACTTTTTTCAAATCTGTGACACGTTTCGCGAAGCTACAAGTTACGATTGTACAAATCAAAACGCATGTTGAGTCAAAACACGTCAAATTACCAGCAAAGCTATCACGGGACGCCGCGCGAGCTCTCCTTTTTTCTCGCACTATCCGTCTCTCTCTTATTAGAACACTTAGAACAAGAGGTATAGTGCAAGAAAATTTATACAGAAAAGTACAGTCGGCAATAAAAGCTTGTACCAAAACTGAAATTTTTGACAAACTTATTCTCAAACGACACGAGAAGCACTGTACTTAGTTATTCATTGTGAATAAATGGTTTTCCTGCTCGATCAAGCATGGGCGGATTTTTAACGGAATGTAGAAATTCTATTCTATTTGATTGTAACCGATTCAACATCAGAAGAACAAGCTGGGCAAGAATAACAGAACACAGCAGGTAACTTAGGAAAAAATTGATACGCGAAACATTTACGCTTTGATTTTTTGCTTTGGCCAGGCCCGAAAGTGTTTTTACGTACTTTTTTCCACCCGAAGACCATGTTCGTCGCATACCGTTCCTACCGAGCGAATTTAAGCAAAATAAAAAATCGACAATCATTATCTTTATTTTCGGTTATTTTGTCAGAACAGTCTTGGTTAGTAGTAGTTAGTAGTTAGGCTGAAACTTGGTTACTTTTTTGATGATCAATCGTAGTCTAAAACCAAATAACATTATGAAATAGAAATGTATTGCAAAATAAATCTTAACATGACCATTTTAGGCTTAAAATTTAGAGTTTGGTCCGGAAATTGATTTATGTCGTTATTTAAGTGTGCACTGCCGGTAATAGCAATATTTCACGCTTTTTAAATTACTAAGGGAAATATTTTTTTGTAATATAACAATGAATCGAAAGTTTAATCCGTTGACTGGTAACTTTTTACGAAAGTGAGAATGTCAACATTTTTCAAACGACAAGAAGTGATAATATTTATTATAGGTACAGTCACCAGCAATAATATCTGCCACAACATAGCACGCATAAATATCTGACACGACTCTATGTCTAATGCCATAAGGACGTGTCAGATATTTTTGCCGGCTTTGTTACGGCAGATATTGATGCCGGTGACTGTACTTATCATGCCGTGTTTTATCTGTATGCTAACGGAGCATACAACTTTTAACTGCAGTCGCAGTGCATCGTCGGGAGACCTTACTCATCACCAGGAACACACCACATACAGAACCAATTGTGGTGTTATTATGGCTGCGGTCTTTTCTAAGATCGAATAACTTGCCTAGCTATGCTGCTCCCACGCTGCTCCAAATATGAGGGAGAGGATATTGCGCTGTGCCTTACCTCTCTAACGACCGTCGTTATTGGTTCCTTTCCTAAAAAAATATTTAGTCCGTCAGTTGATTATAAAAAAAAACAGGTTTTTTTTCAATAAATTAAAAATAGATGAAGATATAACCCGTTAAACTTCCGTGTTATGGTACACTTTTGCATGCGGGACTTTAACGGGCTACATCTTCATCATGTTTGGTATAATTGACAAAAAAATACGTATCCAATATTACTTGATAATCTAATTGACGGACCGGTTTTTTTTCCCAGGTAAGTACCTAATTATCCGTCAATACTTTAGCATATCAAGGTCATATTTTAACACCATCTTAGAAGCGTTACTTCACATTACTTCCCTTCTCTCCTTTTCTGAATTGACTTTGGAAACATAAACCACAATTCTCGATTGCAAGATGAATCCAGCATGCCAACTTCATTAAGTACGTTGATTCATTCAGACTACAATTTAGAAGATACATATGTAGTCACAATCATTAATTTTATAAAAAGGCACATTGGATTCTTGCTAGTTTTTTTCTATTCTCGAAATTTCAAAATAGATGATTGTACCTACAGTAGAGTTCAAAGATATATGTATACCTACACTTTTGCACCTTATTCCATTGTAATAACGCGAAAGTTAGTAGCAGCCAAGGTAGCCAAATATTTCGGTACACGTCTTTATTACTGTAAGAATAAGGGTGTATTATGGAATATTTGCCTACTCTGGCTGCTTCTAACTAGGTACTTATTCATTTTTTTTTAACGAGATTTTTTTACATTTGTATGGAGCAGGTCTCGCTAGTCGGCCAACGCTTCATTAAAATGTAAAACAAACACGTCAAAATAGTACATTTTACAACTAGTATGAAAAGAATGTCTTTTTACCACTAGTACCGAGGTATCTTGCCACGAGCTGAATGCGAGTGGCAAGACTCGGTACGAGTGGTAAAAGACATTTCACACGTGTTGTAAACGACGTTTTTTAATACAATTGCGAAAAATAATAAATTAATATATCATTGCGATAAAATATGCTTGCTTCGAAGTTATTTTTGAACGAACCCATACTTTACAAATGACACTGACAGTGACAACATACTATTGGAATCAGCGCCATCGGCTAAAAAAAAAAAAAAGCCAAGTAAAAAATCTACCTAATATAAAATTACTGCGTTTAAAGTATAGTTTGGAACTAAAAAGTAAAA
This sequence comes from Epinotia demarniana, assembly GCA_945867215.1. Classification (NCBI taxonomy): domain Eukaryota; kingdom Metazoa; phylum Arthropoda; class Insecta; order Lepidoptera; family Tortricidae; genus Epinotia; species Epinotia demarniana. Next base: position 9,364,535 of record OX244278.1, on the reverse strand, counting down.
AGCACTAGTTCGAGAAATTGAGCTTCTCGTACGCTACGCAGCCACAAAAAGTACCACTTTTTGAGCAACTGTATTAAAAAAAATCTTTTAGTTTTTTCTTATCAGAACACGATAAACCTTATCCATATATTACGTCCTCGTTTTTGTCAATTTGGACCCCGTTTCCCCCTATCATCATCCTGTTAATTCCTAGAATGGACCTAATTGTACCTAAGTAGGTACAATATAACATTTTCAATACGACTGGGTACTTAGTGTCAACAAAGAGAACGCAGTATGTGTCTTTCTTTACCTAGAATAATGCTATCCTAGGTAAACAAAGACGTCGCCCTGGTCGTGTTCACGCAAACGGGCCAGTCGCGAGGGCCAGAGTAGAATGCGTCAAGCCATCGTCAAGCGAACCTTTGGCCCTCCTTAGCAGCGACATACTCGTAGTTGGACAGTCGTTGAGGGTTTAGTGGGTAGTCTGGGCCTTCTGTCCGGGAGTCCCACACACCCGCCTGGTCCCCCCTGACCGGGCGGACGGCGCCTCAAAGCATTCCCCCAACGTAAAAAAAAAGGGTAAACAAAGACGCAGACTACAATAAAGTTCTAATTATGTCTCATTGTCCAAAACTCACTAAAACAATGATCTATCCTTGGCCCTTGCATCGACAAAAACCGAGTGTGATTACCATCGGGCCTCGGACCATATCGCGAACCGAGACAAGGCCAGCGGTGGGTATTGTTGGCTGCGGCGAAAACCTCTATTATAAACGAGGTTACATATATTTGGGTTTTCGGTTACCTATACATTAGACCCGCTTTTTCGTGACGTGACCCCAAGCTCTTTGAATCTGCGTCCATTATTTACCAGTACTTATGCATAATAAAACAATACAAATCAATACAAATGCTCTTTATTGCACACCTCACAAACATGAATCAAATCGACATAACTTAAAAATAGATGTTAACAACAGGCGGTCTTATCGCTAAATAGCCATCTGTTCCAGACAACCTTTAGGTATATGAGAGTAAGTATAAAATATCGAAAATATGAAAAATCGCAGTGATAGGTTGCTAGCCCGTCGCCCACAACACACTTCCACCCTGTTCTCTTAGTACGACTCTTACGACAACCACAGGAAGAAAGGGGGTGGTGCTATTCTAACCCGACACCACACGGATTACTAATATTAACTTTGACTAATTATATTTAAATCTGAATTAAAGCTAAAACAAATGCGATAGTAACTCTGTCTATATGTTTCCTTTTCGCGCTTAAACCGATTTAGATGAAATGTGGAGATAGTTTGAGACTCTGGGAAGGGCATATAATAGTCTTATCCCGGTAATAATCCCTGAAGGGGTGAAAAAGGGGGGTTGAAGTTTCTATGGGAGTCCGACAATTGATGTTGCGCCTTTGCGAATTCTAATAGCATATTTGCTATTAAATGGTGTACAGTTGTAGTTTTAATTACTTTTTAAGGTTTAAATTACTACCTAATTAACGAGTACGTGGAGGAAGCCGCGGGCAAAAGCTAGCTAGAAATGTAATGCATGCATTAAGTGGCTCGTACGGTACGATTACTGTTAGTTAACCACTGACAGATTGTTTGCCTTCATTTAATTTTCAACTTTAATGGCACAAATAAAGCAATTTTTACCCACGTCTACCGATTTAGAAATAACTACTTAATTTGTATGAGGTTAAAGTAGAAAATTAAATGAAGGCAAACTATCTGTCGGTGGTAAACCCCAAATAATTCTAATGTATGTACATACAGAATCCGAAATAATATAATTATTAATTAAATATAACAACGTAAACCTAGCTAGTTAAATTTCGATGTATATCACTAAAGCAGTATGTTAGCAAGGGTTCTTAGAAAGGATTACCGTAATATAGTCGATAGGGAAACCCTTGCAACGTCCACTTTTCCACCTAATTAGCATTTCGTCGTGTGTAATCCCATTTTTAGCAGTTGAGAGGATTTAATGAGGCCAAAGTTAATTCGCATGAATCAGACGGTGTGGTTAAAGCTGTCTCGTGTTTGTAGAATAGTTCCATTTATACTCTACTAGCTTCCGCCCGCGACTTCGTCCGCGTGGACTCTCGTACCAATCCCCAATTGTATCCGTTTAGAGGATGGTAATGGGGATAAAAAGTTTCTTACTTAAAATTTCCAGGTTTCATCTCAATCCGTTCAGCCGTTTTTGCGCGATCGCAAAACATCTAAACTTTCGCATTTATAATATTAGCAGGATTAACTGTTATGCTTCGTAATTGAATATAGAGGAGAAGTCTATGTGATTGTATCTTTATTGTAAGTTTGGATGTACCCTTGGAGGACCCTTTTCCGACTTTAAACTAGAGTAAACTGTAGAACTCGAGTCTGCGTGTTTTGTTCTAGATTAAGTCATAAAACTGAATACCCAAAAAATTACTATATATATGTAATTATCAAACCTCCTCACAAAAAACGCTCGCTCCTTCAAAAAAAATCAGATGTGTGTAGAATGGACTAACCCTACCTCCTAATTTCATCACGTGGAGTTCAAAATAAAGTAAGTACTTACAATACGTATGTAGGAGGTAATACTTTAATTTGATTCTCTATTAGTCAGAAACGAAACCACTTGCTTAAGTTTTAATCATTTGAAGTCCCGCAGTATGCGAGCACGTAATAGATGAATTGTATAAGATTTTTGTTTCCAGTATCTGGCATACGGGCTCGAACGGTGTTTAAAATTAATCAACATCAGAATCAAACATTATTCGTAACACAACAGCACAACACACAGTATTACAAGACAAAGACAAAAGAAAAAGTAAATATGTGCCGTGTCACGAAAAATGGGCCCAACTCACCATGATGCTGGCTTTGCAGCTAGCGCTGGGGACCGATTTTTGACTTTAGAACGCTCGACTTTTTCACTCGAAAACTGACAAAAATTATGAAATGCTATTTTGAAATAGCGATAGAAAATTGAAAAAAGAGTGGTATTGACCACTCGTATTCAATTATATTGGTAGCATGTAAGTGCCTGCCATTTTGACACTACAAACTTATTTAATTTTATTTGATTTTCGAATTCTCGAAAGTCAAAAATCGGTCCCCAGGTCTTCCGTTGGCGAAAGCAGTACTGTTGTTTAAATAAACATCTGTCTGATCTGTCATATTCATCACGTAAAAAATATATGCCGTGTAGGTACTTACGTGGGGTAGGCAGAGACCACGGATTTCCACTTGCTTTCATTGGCTTTTCACTGGCTTTCATGACATTCTACATACATGCTCCTCGTCCTAATATATGTAGTGAATGTCGTGTTCTTCGATTTTTGACTTTAGAACGCTCGACTTTTTCACTCGAAAACTGACAAAAATTATGAAATGCTATTTTGAAATAGCGATAGAAAATTGAAAAAAGAGTGGTATTGACCACTCGTATTCAATTATATTGGTAGCATGTAAGTGCCTGCCATTTTGACACTACAAACTTATTTAATTTTATTTGATTTTCGAATTCTCGAAAGTCAAAAATCGGTCCCCAGGTCTTCCGTTGGCGAAAGCAGTACTGTTGTTTAAATAAACATCTGTCTGATCTGTCATATTCATCACGTAAAAAATATATGCCGTGTAGGTACTTACGTGGGGTAGGCAGAGACCACGGATTTCCACTTGCTTTCATTGGCTTTTCACTGGCTTTCATGACATTCTACATACATGCTCCTCGTCCTAATATATGTAGTGAATGTCGTGTTCTTCGACGTAATATTAAATTTATCGCGTATTTACCATGGACGATGTCCACGCAACGTAACATTATTTCAGTCACGCAAACTCATAATTTCAATGGCGTAATCATTTCCACGTACCCGTCCCCAAAATGGTCAATGTCAGTGTTGCCCGTAAATTAGCTTTTATTTAATGGGCTTGTCTAATAGCTCCATTGGGAATCATTCAATTAAGTTTACAGTAGGTGTTTTACGTTTATTTTCATCACCTGTGAGTTGATGATTAATTTAGGAATTGATTTTAATCAGTTCTCTTAAACACTTTTTAGTACCTCTTTTTCTACCTTTACTTATGTATCAAGGTTTTTCTAACAGCCAGTTGCAGATGTCAAGATCTGAATTTCGGGCCAAGAAGTCCCCCAAACTACCCACTTTTATCCTAATCTGTCAAAAAAAGTCGAGAAGAAGAACTGGCATTTCTACTTTGCTTTTAAGTAATAGGTATAAATACTAATATTACATTGTCACTGTTGCCTCTAATTTAGACTCGGACTTCGCGGATAGCTTAAGTGAGTAGCATGAACATTATTAAATTGTGGAAATGTAGCAACAACCGTACGCCCCTGAAGGTTGACAATCAACAGAGGATGTCGATGTCGGAGCATTTGATTTCCGTCTACACATCCTTAATCATTAGACACCGGTAGGTACTTTTGTATTTGTTTTAAGGGTTTTAAGCGAAGAGCGAAGGAGATTTGCCATTGTCTCTAGGATAACGTAACTTGCATTTTTCATGCAGCCTTTGTTCAACAGCTGGGGCAGTTTGGTCGCATAATGCTTCTATGTAGCATTGTAATCATAATCATTTATTTGCAATCTTGTCTACCTACTTATTTCTAAGATACAAGGACCCTGGTCGCAACATGGTTATTTTTATTTTACTTACATAATAATGTACATTTTTAGGGTTACTGTAACTTTTTCCAAAACAGTCCAATTGGTTTAATTTTATAAAACAAAAAAAAGTTTAAAATTCGCAATGCCATATTGATATCTGAATGATTTTTACGGAAGATAAGCGATTGAAACTATCTTACATACCTAAAACTCAGATAAAAATTGTTAAACCCTACTACCACGTAACCACTTACGACATGTAGTGTGTGTATCTGACCAAAATAAAAATCATAATGTTGACATGACAATGTTTTTATTTACCTGATTATGCAATTCGTCTATATCTTGTACCGACAATGTCGCAAGCCGTCACGGCGCGCGACGTCCTCCAACCCGTCTTGTTAAAAAACTCTTTCGCAAAACAAATTCATAGCAAAATAAACATTATCAACAATGACGTAAAGGTTAGGTTCCCCTGGCGAGCGCTGCGAAATTAGTTACACCCATTAATACGATTAACCACGCTTGATGTTTAGATCAAAGAGATTTTAAGGTTCAGATCTCGGATGGACTTGCACAAACCAAGTTTTGAAATCAAGGGCTGTTATTAGAAATCTTTTAACAGCCTCCTCGGCATTACGACTACTATCTCAATTGGATAATTAGAAACATTTTGCTGAATCTTAATGGGAAAATCCGGCAGTTATTCTCGTTATCTAATGATCGTGCTTTTTGCAAGGTCCTACAACGCTTCCCAGGGGTACACTTCGGATTTAACGTAGTCACCGCGAAAGCTGAAGACTTTGTCACACTACAAAAGACTGTTTATCAAATCTAAAGGTCCGTTAATATGCAATTTTACGAGAGATTTGACAGTTCTAGAGTTACATTAGTTTGTGGCATAGTTAAAGCTATGTAGGTAACTGGTCCGGGAAGGATTTTTTGATGCAACCTGATACACTAAGTGTTCCATTGACCAGAAACTCAACGACCAACGCACTGATTATGTGCATTTATGAATGCCGCCGTTAGCATATGTATCATGTTACGTAATTTTACGATGCCGTATTCTACGGCCAGCTTTTCATAGGTGACTTAAAGCGTAAACATTTTAATGATGGCGAAGCGTTGCCAAAATCCTATTTAAAGCTAGCCTTGACTTTGAAGCGGATAATCTGAACTCATAACATAAATATGGATTACTTATTAAAATTTTAGAAATAAAAGATCGATATTGGATATATTGAAATAGTTTACAGAAGAACACACTCATTGATAGATACCCTAGCGGGCGGTGCCTACGCCGTAGCCGTTTTTCAATACTTAGTGGGAAAACCACGCGATCGGCTACGATACGAGAAGACGTAGCACGTAGCGATTCTTGACAGTGTTAAAGTTAAGACACAATAAAAGATGACGTTGAATAATGTTTAAATATTTAATGAATTAATATTGAATAGGTTATTTTCGTCTATCACTATTAAATTATGAAATTATGTTATTTATATTTTTGACTTTAGGATATACGAATATAGGTAATAACTATTTGATTAACAACTTATTATGTTATATTTAGGTCCATTTCTGCCTATAGTGAATTGTTAACTGTTTTTACTAGTTCGTAATTCGTAACTGCGTGTGCTCCTAAATAAATTACAAAAGGGTTTTATTTCTTAGGTCTACTAGCTTCCGCAGTTATCCAATTCAATTCTAATACCGTATTTTCCCCAACAGCGCGATGAAGAGAAAGCCAGCCTGATAGCGGAGCTGACGGCCCAGAACTCGCGGCTGACGGCCCAGCTGAAAGAGTCCTCGGCGACGGAGGCGCAGTTGATGGCACAGCTGGAGGGCCTGAAGGACCAGTGTTCGATGAGAAAGACTAGTCTACAGGTAAGCAGAAAGAAACAGTTGAAGAGAATGTAACATAAAGCCAGCCTGATAGCGGAGCTGACGGCCCAGAACTCGCGGCTGACGGCCCAGCTGAAAGAGTCCTCGGCGACGGAGGCGCAGTTGATGGCACAGATGGAGGGCCTGAAGGACCAGTGTTCGATGAGAAAGACTAGTCTACAGGTAAGCAGAAAGAAACAGTTGAAGATAATGCAACATAAAGCCAGCCTGATAGCAGAGCTGACGGCCCAGAACTCGTGGCTGACGGCCCAGCTGAAAGAGTTGTCGGCGACGGAGGCGCAGTTGATGGCACAGTTGGAGGGCCTGAAGGACCAATGTTCGATGAGAAAGACTAGTCTACAGGTAAGCAGAAAGAAACGGTTGAAGAGGATGTAACATAAGACAGTCGAACTAATCATTTCGTTTTGAGGAGCTTTATTTAAAAAGTTTTCGCTGGGTAATTCCACCGCCGACAAAGTGTACTCATGGTTTTCGTGGGGTTATGTTATTCTTGATGTGTAGTTAACTGCAAACTTGTGTCATTACTAAGTTCTGGAGAATTAGTCTGTATACAATTGAATGTAAACTTGGGTAATAATGGTGTTTACGTCACTGAATTTTGTTTATTTATTTACCTCACTGAGGTGTGGGATGTGTTGCAACATTATTTCCATTCCCACAATTTTCTTTTCAACAGGATCACGTCCACAGCCTGTCGTCGCTCAAAGCGGAGCTGGCTCTGGTGAGTGACAAGAAGGCGGACCTGGAGCGGAGGCTGACGGGGTCCCTGCAGGACAAGGACAACCTCGCGCAGCAGCTCGAGGAGGCCAACGACAGAATCGTGGCGCTGGAGAGGCAACTCAAGGAACAGGTATGTGGTAGATTAACCGCTAGGTGTCGTCGTAACGTTGTCGGTGAATCCTGAAATCCGCTAACGGATCCACGGTGTAAAATTGTAGATAGGTTGATCCTTTCGCTTTTCTTTATGTTTTAGTTTTTGTTACCTTAAGAATAGAATGGAATAGAATAGAATAATAATGTATTGCCTAAAAACAAAGTACTTACATATACAAACAATAACAATACAGAATAATAATATGCTAAAATAATAAAGAGTAAAGAGTACAGCTCAATTGTTTTGGGGCAATAGGTCCCTGCAGACTCTAATTTAATGTTTTGATTTTCCCATTACGAGCAAGGAGCCATTCATTTTCCATTTAGGAAGTCTTATAATTTAGTAAGTATTTTAATATCCTCTTGTGTAGGTGTATCGAAATGTTATCTAAATCATTCGTCGCTTTAATGTAACAATTCAACTTATTGTACCAAATAAAGTCGAAGTGAAATAGTCATACTCAAAGTCGAATGGCAACTGGCTTCCACACTCGACTACAAAATATAATATCATTATTAATATCCACAAATATATATGAAAATAAGTTTGGCAATGGCTAAAGTAACAACAATAAACGGTACACACAAACAAAAACATTCATTGCAATTGACAACATGTCTTGTTCTTTTTGGCATTTATGCCCGTCGTGCCCTCTTTACAGAATAAAGTTCAATATTCATTAGTGCACACGTTCATTGCAAATTCAAGACATTTGTATAGCGTATGATCTGATATCATTACGTTTATCTCAAGATCGAGGCACGGACAACCACGCTCCGGCTGTCAGTGCGAGATCAGATAAGATACTGTTGATTTACTAAAGATATTACGAAATCAATAAACAGTGTTTGTTACATGACTACTTAGATTGGCGAGACATTTTGATCATGGGATTTTCTCAGAAACAGAAGTTACTTTTGGACCATATTTACAGAGCTAGAATCCTAAAATCATGCATATATATATTTTTATTTATTTCATTTTATTTATTCATTTCAATCAGGCAACAAGGCCCATATTACAAATACCTTAAAGACTAACATACATATCAATATAAACTTATTAATTACTTCAAAACACACAATTACTGCGTCGTGGTGTCAGGTAACCGACCGCGAAAACGTCGGAACTTGACTCCCTTCAGGCAAAAGGTATTTGCAAATTTTATGCAATCATGGTTTCTAAATTAGATATTTGCTTTTATTCCAAGATCTACATAACACCTATACTAATCTAGTTCTATGAATATGGTATAATTAGAAGTATTTTTGTTAGTAATCAGTTTTTGCTGTGCCTCTTTCGTTATCTTATTACCCAAAATTTTAGTTCAACTTTTCTTTATCTTTCTCTATTTATTTTATTCTTAGTACTACATACGATCATTTAAAGCGAGAAACACAGTAATTAAAACCTCATCTGTAATATCACAGTACATTAAAAAGTGACATCATAACACACTAATTGACTGTTTGTTCTACAATCGACTTACTTTCTTATATCTCACTCCAGTGTACAATTGGAAAAGGAACTTTACGTTCCGCTTAATAAGGTTTTTATTAAGATCATAGAAAAATAGGCAATATGTGTTATGTAGTTTTTATCTGATCGGGCGTTAGCTGAAACAGAAGCGTATTGCCTTGACCGAAATTTGGTTTATCATTCTTCAAATTGCAAGTCGAGTGCAGCCTTTTTGCTTTTACTGTGATTGATTTTGCTAGTACCATCCTTTTTAATGTACGGTTATATTTTTTTAGTTTATATGGGTTTTGGGGTTATTAATGTGCGGGTCATCCTATATAGATTGTTTATTAAAAATCTCTTATATTTATGAAGTCTACATGTCGCTAGTTAATAAGTACGCTGTAGCTAAACTAAGTAGCATTTGAAAATATACTTAAATAAAAACGTTACCCTTTGATTAATCACACAAACCCGCCCAAATATTCACCGTTAGGTGTCCGTAGACATCCATACCATTTTACATGGTTAATAAACAGATCATCATCATCATCATCATATCAGCCGAAAGACATCCACTGCTGGACATAGGCCTCCCCCAAAGAGTGCCAAAGTAACCGGTCCACCACCCGCATCCAGCGGACTCCCGCAAACTTTACCAGGGCATCAGGCCACCTTGTGACAATAAACAGATGTATATTAGAATACCATTTCCCATTTACTCACCCACGTGTCCATCCCCAGGAACACCTATACCACAACACGTTGAAGGAGCTAGAGCGTCTCCAACGCTCCCATGACACTCTAGCCGAGAGGATCGGCACCCCGGATGCCACTGATGTGGCGGACCCGGCCAGGTCTCTCCATGCCGAGATGGAGACCGAGCCGGAAGATGATGACGACAGCTGGCTGAGGAAAGAGGCTGTGCAGGTGTACAAGCAACTACGAGCGCTGTCACTGCAGCTGAACACGGGCCATGATGATGATTCGGGTAAGATTTTTGAAGCTATGATCGTGATAAAACGCATTTACATGTGTGTGTCATGCACGTTGCCGACCCTTTAAAAAAAGGTTACGCTGACAGAGAACAGGGATATGATTATGTTCTGTATAATGCAGAGATGAGACGTCTCTCCACCGACATACCTATTTCAATATGTTTTGGCTTTCCTTGCAATCTTAGAAGAAAAATACAGCCGATAGACTGAAGTTTGCTGAAAGGCGCAATTAAGTAGCAATCAATTTAGTCAGGTACCTGCTTCCAATATCGACATATCGAATGCTGTTATAGATTAAACATCAAATGAATAAGTCACTGAATAAATATAAATATGTATCTTTGCAAATTAGCACGCCATAAGAATCGGAAAGCTATTCGGGCCGATGTTAAAATTCAGCCCCAATAGCGGTACCATCACGTCACGCCATCGATCCGAGCTGTACGTCGTTGACACGCAGTGGCATTACGTACCGGACGGACTGTTCTGATTTTGTAATTGTATAATTCCTTTTCCTATTAATAAACGTTGTACAGTTACCAGCAATAATATCTGCTTCAACAAAGTGCGCATAAATATCTGACAATTCTATTTCAAGTGCCGTTGGGACGTGTCAGATATTTTTCCCGGCTTTGTTATGCCAGATATGGCTGGTGACTGTACGAATTAGCGATAAGTTTAAACAATTATATAAAAAGCCATAGCCAGGCCTATCCCACTGTAGACTTGGCGGGAAACGAAGATTATCTATGGCAACCTCCTGGTGTAGGTCTAGCCAGCGCGTCAGGGCTGTGGCTGAACAACGTATCGCAAACAACGTTTCTTATACAAAGTGTTAATAAAATAACGCAAAACCTGAAAACCGTTTTCAGAATCGAGAATAGAATGTGAAAAAACCGGGTATTTTTTTGAAGCGATTTCTTTTTTGGATTTGTATGGAGCAGGATGTTTTACATGCGTTGGCCGACTGGAGCGACAGTCGGCCAACGCTCCATAGAAAGGTAAAAAAAACTAGCCATAAAAAAACCTGTTTTTTTCCACATTCTACTCTCGATTCTGAAGGAACGGTTTTTAGGTTTTGCGTTATTTTATTAACACGTTGTATACGTTCCGTTGTACGTAGTACTTACAACTTAACTTCATTGATAATTTTTACTTCATTAAACTTTTATCTTTATAAAGCCTCTCTATTGCGGTGGCATCACACATGACTTTACGGCAGATAAACTTAGCAATTAGGCGTGTATTCCTAATTTTAAAAAGCCATTAAAGAACACAATACCTACTCGTAGCTTAACAAATTTCACTAGGAATATTTTCACTTATCAGACACCATGCGGTACTGTGTGATCATTATAGTTAAATTGTTTTTTATCTTTCTTTCGTGTTTATAATATTTATATCAATGTCACAAATTCTTTTCCTGTTTATTTCTAGGTTTACTCACCAATGACAAATATTCACGTATGCTAAATGTAATGATTATGCAGTTTAATTCACTCCATCCGTATTCATAAACTACAAAGCACAAGGAAAAATATCACTCCTTTTTTGGACTATTCATTGCGCGCATGCAAAGGTTAGAATAATATTATCCGACTGGAAATTGCAGAAAACCTTCAAATTATAGTCATTAGTTTAGAAGAAAACCCTTAAACGAAAGGAATTCTGTCCTAATTCGTTTCCAAAATAATACTTATAAATGGCCGGTAACAAAATTCTCGACATTGCTTGCAAAACGTTAATTCAACATTGAGCAATCGACAGACAAAGCAAATCGCAATTGAGGAACCTTGATTACTTGTGACTTCGAATACTTACTTGCTAACAACGAACGATAACTTATTTAAGTTATTATTATTAGGTAGCTACCACAGCCGTAAGATGCCACAAAAACTGCACGTATTTTCGCCGGGACTTAACAATACAAGGATCTTCAAAAGAAGAGTGTACTTATATATGAGTACACTCTTCTTTTATATTTTTTTAAAGGGTCGGATACGCACACGTAACTTCCCATGGACTTGCAAGAGTCTATAGGCTACGGTAATCGTTTTCTATCGAGCAGACGATATATATTATGATTGTTTGCCACTCGTTGATTACGTTTTAACTAAAGTTTTAAATAATTGTAAGTTTCGTGGTCTTATTTTCCTAAGTGATAAATTCAAGGCTTTTATTGTGCCTCGGTCATAGTTTGTTGCTTCCTTGTTTTATAGTCCGACACACACACACATTTACTTAACTCCAATCCTGGATGTGAGCTCCGAGACCGCTATACTTACGCAGTATTACATTTGTTTTATTTGCGTAGTGTTCTTGTCGTTGTTTTTCTGAATGGACTATACTATGACGTAGCATCTAAGTGTGAACAGCTGCTATATTGTTAGCTTTTTCAAGTACGGGCCATTGTTTCATGAATTATACACCGATTTTAAAAAGCACTAAAATGGTATAAACATGTTTGGCCTATGTTCCATTTTAAATTGTACGACTGTTGTTGGCGTTCTGTTTGTTCAGATTCTTACTGTCACCATTAGTAATCTATGTATTGTTAAATTGCACAATATAAATACACCTGCGTAGGCGTTGATAGTCTAGATAGTGGAGAACAACGCAAGAACACACACATATAGGAACAAAATACAAACGAATATTATAAATTGATAAGATTTGTTTCAAAAACAATGAGTGCATTACGCAAAAAGTACTTTTCATTATTTTCCTTTCTCAAACATCAATAGCAAAACAGTGGTGGTCTGTTTTGCTACCAAACTAAACCTATAATAAGGTCTTACACATGTTTTTTTAATTCTGGCATGAATTGGAGACCTACGAATGCCAGACATATCAACATTCAGACACGAGCTTCAAAATATTTTATGTTCCGTCTTGAACTCTTGATTAAAATAGTAATTCGGACATAGCATGATATGAAAACATTTCACACTCAAGTTGTAGGTTCCGATCGATGATAAAACCGGGTTACCGAGCAAACACCATCAAGTCGACTTCCTTGGTTTGTTGAATAACAATGTTTCGTAGTTTTCCATAAGCGGAACGCACTGAAGTCGAACAGCCAATAGAAATGAGTTAAATTGGATTGTAAGAGGTAGGCATTTGTGCATCAATACGGAGATACATGTGTACGGTGCTTATTTGTCTTACCGTACGTCTAGCACAACTTGCTGACAAGCCGCTTGTCGTGCGACTGAGCGTCCCCTGTCACACTCGCACCGTGCAAATTAGAACGAGGACGGTAGATCCTTCTCGACTCGCGTCGCGGCGCGACGTTAGTTGTGCTAGCCCCCCAGATTCAAATAACAAAAGTCATGTATTATAACACAGTTGGGGTATAGAAGCATCGAACACCACGCGCAATTTGGAACAGACCATAACTACGAGTATGCCTATATGTAGTATTATGTAGGTGCTTCAAAACCAGAATTGTAATTTTAGAACCCCTTTGCTTTCGGTAAACTTAAATTTTATATTTCACCGTGTCGCTGCGACACAAATAGACCTGACACTTAATTTAATATTGAACCTACCTGAACCACAGAAGAAGCAATAGTTTATGGAGCATTCGTGTTTTCACTAAATACATTTTAAAAAATCGTGCGTTCAAGCCTCTTTGTTACTGTATAGACCGCGAAACATCGTTCCACAAAAAAAATGTGACTAAAAATGTGACTAAAAATGTGTGCATTTAAAGATACACTGTCAAGTTTAGGGAGAACCGTCTTGTTGCGCATAGTTACATACGTCTATAGTTGTCATTGTGTACAGCCAAACCAATTACGTGTGCGTAGGTGTGTAAAACACGGCTTGTACTAATATGGGGCTATAAAGGTGAAAGGATCCCTCAATTTGGCTAAATATAGCTCGCACTCTGCGTAGAACAGAACCTACATAACTTGATAGTTGATACACTATAAACTCACTCTCACAAAAGGCAGAGCTTTTTATGCTATATAGACTGATTTACCATATATAATCAAAGCTATAAAACAAAGCCGTGTTAGTTACACTCGGGAATGTTTGACGTTTGATTTGTTGGGGTTGTCTCCGAGCAGAATAGCAGAATGACTACAAAAAATCTCAACAAATGAATGAACTGAAAGATGATTTTACGTTCTCATAGATTTTTATGGCGAATGTATCGATACGAAGTTCGCGGGGTCAAATATAGTATTTGCTTTGTGTTAGTAAGTTGTGTTAATTATAACCACCATTTATAACTCAAGCAAGGCTGGACCGCTTATTACGTTTCCGTAAATCCGTACCCTTTACCCTTTGGGTACGGAAACGTAATAAGGGGACCTTATAACTAAGACTCCGCTGTCCGTCCGTCTGTCTGTCTGTCTGTCTGTCTGTCTGTCTGTCTGTCATCAGGCTGTATCTCAAGAAGCGTGATAGTTAGTTTACATTTTCACAGATCATGTAGGTATTTCTGTTGCCGCTATAACAACAAAATACTAAAAAACAGAATAAAATAAATATTGAAGTGAAGGGGGCTCACATACAACGAACGTATTTTTTGCCGTTTTTTTGATAATGGTACGGAATCTTCGTGCGCGAGTCTGATTCGCACTTGGCTGGTTTTTTTATGATTTTGGGTTTGTTGGATTTGTTTTTGCTCCGAATAGCAGAATAATTAAGTATTAAAACATGGGAAAATGTGCGATTTTCTTTTCTCATGCATTTTTTATGACGGAACAAAGATCGCGGAATCTTCAATATGCAGAGAGGAATAACATCAAAGAATTTTCGAAAATAACTATTTATTTAATCGTATAGGTAAGGTAGGCAGCATTATAACCTGTGACTCCAGATGCACTTCGGATATCATCGCACGCATAGCCGTGGCTAAAAAAGCCTTCAATGCTAAAAAGCAAATATTAAAAGCAAACATATCTCGAAATATCAGAAAACGATTTATTAAGACCTACATCTGGAGCATAGCACTGTACGGAAGCGAGACGTGGACTCTTACCCAGCGTGATAGAGAGAGACTGAACGCATTGGGAATGTGGGCATGGAGAAGGATGGAAGGTATTAGTTGGACAGAAAGAAGAACAAACGAAGAGGAGGAGAGAAGTTCTAAATTTGATAGGAGAAAAAAGATGTCTACTAAACACGATTGAAAACAGAAGGGGAAATATGTTAGGGCACCTGATACGACATGATAATTACATAAAAACTATAATTTAAGGAAAGATAGAAGGAAGGAGAGGCAGGGGGAGACCAAGACGTGCGTTTATGGACCAAGCTAAAGAGAAAGTTAAAGTAACGTCGTATCAGGAGCTCAAAACGATGGCTGAGAGAAGAACAGAGTGGAGATTACTCCACCGACAAGAGCCCGGCTCTTAAATTTATGATGATGATGATAGGTAAGGTAGGTAATCGTATGGTATACATTATTTGGCCTTTTTTTTCAAGTTTGTCACTCTTTAGTACCTTCCAGGGGACACGTGCAGGGTTGTGGTAGGTAGCTCCTGCGGACGCGAGTAACAGTTGTCCCCCCTTTGTCAAGTGAGTGAGCAACTCGACTGAGACGTCTGTTCTTAGAAGTTCTTAAGCCGCCCGAAGGCCTCTTACTCGGTTTAACGACTACTGCCAAAAAGGATATAGGTTCGAATCGTATTAAGTCGCATTTTTCGCATTGTATTTGATTTTTGTTTCAATAAAAACATACCATAAAAGACATGAGGAAGTGCGTTAACCGAGCCTACTGTAATTTCCATGGCTAATGGTCGCGTGAGCGGTTTATAGGGCAGTGGAAGTTATGACGTGATCCAAATAGACTTGCGGCGACCTTTGCTGTTCTGCGGTAGAACAAGATAAAGTGCGGCGCGGCACGAAAGAGTGATAATGTTTGCGTAATAAAACGGTTTAGATTTGGGACATCTCGCTTCCTGATTCTTGCATTTGTTAGAGTAGTTACTTGTACTTACAGGACATTTTTCCTGTAGTCTCGACATCCAGTGTGTCTATTTTGCGTGAAAGAAGGGAGCGGTCGTTCCCTGTTGAACACTGTGCCGCTTGAACGTTAAATTTATATTTAGCCAATTCGTGAAAAGGCGTAGACGAGACTAAGAATCGAAAAAAAAATAGCTAACATCCCGGACGACCCAGGTCAGACCGAATCTAATTAAACGGAAATTATGTCTGTTAGAAAAAGAGGTGGCAATCTGTGACAATAATTTCTCAATCTCTGTAAGTCGATGAAAGAAAGAAAGATGCATTAAATTACCTGTAACACAGGGCATCCTAGCTCAGGACCCAACGACTAGGTAGTATCTGACTGTATACAAGGTGTAAATCATATAACTGAAAACCTGAAAGTAGTTTGTTCAGAATCGAAAGCTGAATCGATTGCACCATCTTTTAAGGCAGGTTGTATTTTTTTTGAAAAATATTTTTTTATTGTGCCGGATCTAAAAGTTACGAAGGCAACATACGCGAATCAGAGAAATGTTGGAGGATGTTGTTGTGAGGTTGGATGTTGGAGGTAGAATTAATATTAATACTGGCCGCTTTTCTGAGGATAGTTTTCGTTTTGTCAGTTGTCATTTGATTCGTCAAAGAACTCTGGCTAAATTCAGATTCCTTTCATTTCAAGTTAATTAAAGTAAAGAAAAGAAAAGTTATCTCATCACGATGGCATTTAGATACACAAACATTCAATATTGTGAAATGGCTCGAATGCTGGCGCGTTGCAACGACAACGTTAGCTTGGCCGTGCGACGTTTTCAGGAAGAGTTTGGTGTTTCTGTGTCGAACGGGACAATGTCGGCAGCTACGCGGAGGTTGCGTGACTATGGCACGTTTCGTCCGCCAACAGCCGTAGAAAGAGGCGTTGACGCCGCGGATCCTAATTTGGAGGTCGCGATTTTGAACTACTTCCATGAAAACCCCACAGCAAGCACGAGACAAGCAGGAAGGCGATTGAACTGCAGCCATATGCTCGTGTGGAAAACACTATCTAACGACAATCAACATCCCTATCACTATCGACGATGCCAAGAATTAAACCCCTTAGACTATGAGCCGCGTGTGACGTTTTGTGCATGGTTGTGCGAAAATTGGAATAGGAACATTCTTTGGACCGACGAATGTACTTTTACACGACGAGGGTTATTTAACCAGCACAACCGGCACATGTGGGCTCACGAGAATCCTTTTTTAATGGAGGAAGACTCTTTCCAACATCGGTTCTCTTTGAATGTGTGGGCGGGAATAATAGGATCGCACGTGCTGGGGCTGTTTTTTTACCGCGCTTAAATGGTGAAACATATCTGCGGTTCCTCACAGTCACTCTAGCTGAATTGCTGTTTAACGACGTTCCTTTGGCAAGCACCAGGCATATGTACTATCAACACGACGGTGCTCCGGCACACTTCCAACTAAATGTCAGACGACATTTGGATGATGAATATGGACATAATTGGATCGGCCGCGGAGGTCCAGTCCAGTGGCCTGCCAGATCACGTGACCTCACACCATTAGACTTCCATTTGTGGGGCCGCGTGAAAACCATAGTGTACGATGATGGAAACGGCCCATCAACTGAGACTGAACTGAGGAGCAAAGTTATAGCTGCGTTCCACACAGTCAAAAGTGACACGCAAGCGCTAAACTCGATCAAAACTAATTTGAGGCGCCGTGCATCGCTGTGCATTCGTCAAAATGGGAGGCATTTTGATTCATTACTCAAATAGCCAGATGGTGCGAATGATATTTTGTAAATAGCTTTTGTAATTTGTTTTTGTAAATGTAGTGACATTAAATGACTTATTTTAAAGGGTGTGTTGGATTCGTTTTAGAGGTGGCTTTAATAAACTGAAAATAAAAGTAGCCGTATTTAAAATCATCCATTCCAAACTTGATAATCTGTGGACTAATACGATAAACTGCCATGTTTGTGTCGTCCGGCGAACTGTTAATCTGTGGGACCCTTTAGGCAGGGTGACTACGTCAGGATCTACGTCACTGACAAGTACTGATTAGTGATTACAAGTGTAGAGTTACGAATCAAGTAGATCTGCTTGATAAAGAAAACCAACGAATATCTTTTGAAATAATTAACGTATTTGTAAATGGACGTATTAATCTTATTAAGGATTAAAAAACTCAGTTGGGGTGTCTGAGGTTTTCAGTATAATAAAATACACCTTGTATAACACGTGTTCGTCAATAAATTTCATTTCAATTTATTCACAAACACACAGGCCACACATATTAAACAATAAAATAAACAAAAAACAGATAAAACATAAAACAAGTGTGTCTCTGCGGCAGTGAACCGGACACACTGGCTCAGCATGAGCCTCATGATGAGATATCTTATGCCGTACTGCGGGGAGGTATCGAACTACCACAACATAACTTGGAGATATATTTGTCCTCAAGGATGAGGCAGCATTTACAGTCTTGACACATTTTTACTTTGGTCGTCACTCCTTAGTCGAACCCAACGTTAATCTTCCAAACTGCATGCACAGTAAACATGGTTAGCTCTGCGTCAACCTTTGGGTTTCATACGTAACTTGCGGCGGTGGAACATCGAACGGAATAGGTACATAATGCCGGCATGCGCCGGAGATGGCTCGGGGTGGTACAGTTGACTGTTGGTAAACATGTAAATGCGTGCTTTTGGACGTTAGTTCATGGGCTTCGGAAGGGGTAGTTCAGAATAAACTTTTTCATAGTTCTGTTTCTGTTCCGTAAGTTTTGGAACCTTGAAACTTCAAATGCCGTTCCTAAAGCCAGTAAAGGTTCTGTAAAAAGTTTTAACGCTTAGGTGCTTTAAATATTTCTTAGAATTACTTTCACAAGTTCTTATATGATTAGCGGAAACCATTTATACGTGCGTCAAACCAACCCGTGTTGCTGATATTCCGATATGTTTGAAGTAGGTTAAGTGTGTCCTAACCTTCTAAGGAGTTTATTGTTGGCTGTTAACTGTTGCCCTACATTTAGATATCGTTGTTTTTGCAACTTGTTTGGGGAGAAAGGATAAAGTTTACGAACCACTAATACGTGTACGTATATCCTATATTCACAAAAGTGAAGACATACTTAGGTAACATAACGCCAAGAATGCATAAGGTCTACATTTGGCATCACCCCATTTTATTCGACTATGATACAAATTAAATCTGATATCAGTGCGTCGCTCGCTAACATATAACTATGCTCTAACACAAGCGAGAGAGAGATTAGGTATAACAAACAATTAACTTTACCTAAAAAATGATTAAAGAATCCTCATAATGACAATGAAATATACCTGTTCAACGATACCCAACATGACATCCCAACAAACAAAAAATACTTTTGTAGTGGCTTACAATGCCAAAAATAATGTTCTATTATGAGAGTTTAATCCTTATAGATTTAATTTTATAAGGCTAGTTTGTTTGTTGGGATCTTGGGATATTTTTTACAATATGGCGTCTGGTGGCCACCATTTTGAATTTTGATTACTGTTATGTCTTCAGTGAAACTTGCAAGATTAATACGAATCGATTGTTGTGTGATTTATTACAATCGACCCACACGTTTGATCTCTATAGTGCCACTCATTTAGTTACTACTCCACATTGTATTCGCTCAAACCCTCAGGCCGGAACTGAGAATGTGCTAGTTCTAATTTCGGAGTCGCACAAGCTCGTAAACTCATATTAACCGCACAATGACTGCATTAACGTGTTGCATAATGCCGTCCAGTGTTGCAACTGCACTATTGGTAAGCACGGGATAAGCGCGACGCGAGTTGAACGCGCAAGTGGAGTGCTATTGGCCAATGAAAAGTTATCGTCATCGAATATTTATAAAGACGTTGATGTCAGTGATTTTTTATGTATTTAATCTTATTGAACAAAAGACGAACTTAATAATAGTCCACAACAATGTTGTAAAATCCCATGATTTTATCATGCATTTTTTGACTTTATCATCAAACTATGAATATATACTGAATCATATTTAAGTACTGAGATTTTACAACACAGTGGCGACGCGGCTTATCAAATGCATGGAATCGTCTTTAGTATCGCTTCAATTTCGTTGATTAAACGAAAGAACTAGTTTTCAGTACCATCAGTTTAATTTGGTGAGGTGGATGGGATTAATTTATTCATAACAGGTGCAGGTTAAATTACTCCAGAATAATCACAAAATGTTGCTCACACACAAAACTCCCGCATACATCTTGTGCCTTAAACGGCCATCTCGCCCCCGATTAGACGCGGTTGACGACGCCTGTATATCGGATGCACATCGCGAAAGTGAACTCGAGAAAGTTCGTAATCGAAACGTAATGTACTGAACGAATCTACGAAATGAATCGCCAATAACAGCCGAGAGGAACAGTGGTAGATTACAATACCTATAGGGTTACTATAGTGTTCAAAATTGGGTCCGTAATAACATTGAGCAAGCGTAGAGTATACAACTCGTTGGACTGATAACGTGAAGAGGACTCCTAGCAGGAGAAAATTATGTACCGTAGAGATACTACGGTATTTCACAAAAGTCAAAAACGCTCCGTTAGGGTCTCCCCACACCTATCGACGCGGAATGTTTGTGACGTCACAATCAAAAACCGTCCTTAATGTTCGTTTTTATGAAATCTTTAAACAGACAGATGAAAGATTGATACTTTCCGAGTATTTTCGTAATGTTTATCTGTTGCTTATGAAAAATAATTAATTGTCACTGTTGTCAAATACCCTATTAAAATAGCGCACTATCCTCCTGGATAGGCCTCCTGGCCTATACGGCACTCTACGTTCATCGAAGTGGATGGATTATGACTGATGAATCATGCTTGTAGCATCCCGGTTACCCTAAAAAAGCCGAAGGTCTGCTTTGCAAACTACCACTAGCGGTAACATCTGGGAATAAGCTTCCTTAAACATTATAGTTTGTATGGAATATAACCAGAATATTCCCTTACATAAAGCAGATGCTTTGTTTATTCTTACAACATAGCGGATTCATTATTCGATCTACTTCGTTATAAAAGAAACCTCACACGCATCCTGCCCTGAGATGAAACCGAATCTCGACCGCAAGGGCGTCGTCTGCGCATTGCACAATGCGGTTTCTTTCCCGTATCGAATATTGAATGCAACTTACATTCTTACACTTCAAGTTAACGTTATGTACCTAACTTCTAAGTGACGTAAAGATAAGGATATATTCTCAAACGATATTAATAAACCTAGCATTTGCCCGCGACTTCGTCGGCGTGAACTGTTTTATCAACTGCAATCCATAATTTCACCACTTTGAATTACTTCCGGGATAAAAAGCATTTTCTTATATTTTAATGTCGGTTATTAAGGATGTTGTCAAATTCTATCTAATTCCATTTAGCCGTTTTTGCGCGATTGAGCAACAAACATACAAACGTATTTTGTATACTTAAAAAGAGATGCCAACCTGAATTTTTGTAATAGCTTTTAAGTTAATGATTAAATCATTATTTTTTATTTTATTTTTCATTTATGTACATCTTCAATAGGTATAGCTTCCGCGCGCGACTTTACGTAAGAACTATCCTATATTTCAAACCAGGCTAAACTATCCTCGTGAACTACACTCAAAAGTTTCAATTTTTAGACGGGGAATCCGTAATTTCTTGCTATCTTTGTTGTTATGTACATAATTTCGTTGATCAGTAGAGTAAATATCCATATATCCGATACACATAATAATACGTAATGAAATTAGTCCGCAATCAACGAAATACGGCTACTTTTCTTTTATCAAATTGCAATGCTACAATTTACTGTAACCATACATGCCCACAGTTCCCATGGGTAATGGGTATTGGGCAACCGTGTGTGGCTGCCCGAATAATGGGCAGTCTAGTGTAGGTATGGGTAGCTTTACGACCTATTGTTTGTGATAACAGTTAGGATATGATTTGTTTGGCAAACTTTGATTGATTATGTTAACAAATTTGGAATCGGAAAAGTAATGTATGAATCATTTTCCAAGCCGCCGCTTCGACTAAACTGGGCTCCCGCACATCTTCCAGGGCAGCTAGCACGATAGCTTTTATCGTCTCATTTTACGGAGAAAACTAACGTAAACGTGACGTTAATACCTTTCGTACGTATACGTTTTTCGTCATAGTGCATTGAGATTTGAAAGTTCTCATGTTCAACAAATGCGATATCTTGAGGCTTCTGTCAATCAAGACAGTCGGAATCGCGGCCCAGAAAGAGACATATTAAACAAAAGCGATAATCTAGGGATGTGATCTGTGACCTAAGACTAATAGAATTGTAGCCCTATAAGTTATACCGTAAAACACCATAACCTCCTTGGCACAAGTCGGTCAAGCTTGAGCCGCGCTAATTGTTCATTGTGTCGACACGGCATTCCCATGTTTAGAGCCAATCACTATGGCGAAACAAGTGTGACGTAGGCAATTATGAGGAGAGATCAACTGGAAATAATAGCTAAGTAGCTAGGTCAAATCAGTTGGTTTTTATGAAATCTTAATTACTGGTACATAAGTACCTGGTCTTAGGTGTTTTAAAAGATTGGTGTATCGCGGTAAGATAGCTTAGGTACAGCCAGGGGTAGTAATATACGTACATAAATAAGGACATAAATATCTATATATATGTGTTGTGTATTAGGTAATACCCCTGACTGTACTGATGCGATACAGTCAGAGGGATGTGCCCAAGCGAGGTATCATTTCTTCATCTTAATAAACGTACTGTTTGAGGGGGTCAAAGAGAACATTTAGAACATTAAAAAAAATAAGTTGCTCTACCGACATGAAGCACGGTGTGTTATCAAAAATTAATGGATTCCTGTTGATATACTGAGAAAACTTAAATGTTAGAGTTTTTGTGACCAACATAAGTATGTACGAGTAGATGATTAGTAAACTGAATTCCAAAAACAGTAGACATTCATGTGTCAACATATAGAACACAACATTTTATTTATTATATAAAACTTACAACTGTGATTAGACTTCAGTCCCAACAACCTGCCTTGCCCATAGATTTATACCAGTTTTTTTTATATTCCACAGGCCTCCACTCTGACCTCTCCATCTCCTCCCTCGACGGCGACGAGGCCGAAACCCTACGCCGCGGAGCGCTGCTCGCGGCCTGCGCGGACGCAGTCGCCGCGTACGCCACGCTAGAGGGATCTAGAGTACGCGACTCCATTGCCTCGCACGCGCGCCGGGCGATGGATAGAGAGAGGCAGATAGATGAGAAGAACGAGATTATCGCGGATCTGTCTTCTAAGGTGAGTGTTGACTTATATAAACTGTTACAAACGACGCTATGCCATAGGCCTTACCGCACGCGCGCTGTGCGCTGGAGGGGAAGAGGCATAATATAAGAAGTACAGTTTTTGCTACTCGAAGGGCTAGTAGAATCCGGCCGGAGGATCGTGACAAAAGCATTTTTTTAAATGATTTATAACAAAATTTACAAGGATTTATCTACCTACGCCGTCATACATTTCGTGTTATCAGCATGCATTTTCTCTTTATTAGCCGCCATTTTCTTCTGACTTCGTCTCGCTGGTCAGACTAATACGTTTAATCGATTACGTATTATGTCATCCAGTAGAAAATAACCTGGAGTGCGATTTTTGAATCTCATTGGTGAAATCAAAGTCACCGGTGACTAAAATTATCACCGATGACTTTTATGTCACCATTTTCCTAAAGCCGTATTTTTGAAAGTCACACGCTGTTTACCAACATGCAGAAATTTTACAATGTCAGTCAGAGACAATTTTCCCGTTACGTTCCTTTTTACGCAGATGTTGTCCTTGATACCGGTTTTTTATTTTCTCATAATATAAGTTAAAACAGATTCAAACGTAAAACGTAGCGTAAGTGTCAGTGTCACGTAACCGAAAATTAAAGTTTTGAAAAATTCTTTGCAGATGTCACATACGTCAACTGTCAAAAACAATCGCATGATGATTTCAATTTCGAGTGGGTAGGGGCACTCGTAAATCGATATCATAGGTATGACAAATGTAAGTCACCGATGAGTTTCAAAAATACGAACTTTCGGCAATCACTCACATCGGTGAGAATTAGTCACTTGGTGAGATTAAAAAATCGATCCCCTGGTGTCAAGATCGTATCCACCGTGTGAAAATTTAACAAGAGTCGGCCGAGTCGATGTCGAATCGATTGCGCCGGTTGACGTAAACGGTATTTCAATCGACTGGCGTGCGGAAACCGAGTCTAACTCGACGATATTTTACTTTAATGCCTTTCGTATTTTATTTATAATCGATTGTGCGGTTAATGCTGACTTTTATTTGTACATACTTAAAATCAGAGGCGGATTATCCATATTGGGCAAGGCAATTTCATTAAAAAAAAACCTGGTAAAAGAACAAAAGTCGTGTTTTACCCAGAGCCCCTATTGGATTTTTGCAATAATCATGTTACTTACCTCTTCAATAATCTTGTTCAATATCAAATGAGAATTCACAAACAAAATGTTTCTCTTACTTATACCTGGCTCTCGAAAACTGTATGCCGAAACAGGGGCCAAGAACCCACAAACTTTATCACGAAATGGGGTCCAAATGCGAGGTCTACAAATAAATTATAAAAAATTGTTATTAAAACTAAAACTATACATTTCTCGCATTAAATAATAGGCAAGATATCAAATGTCCATCACAGTGATCGTAACTTTTGTAACATTTTTGGTGCAGCGTAGTGTTGCTAACGGAATTGGTATCGACAATATCAATCAAAATTGTTAATTAAGGTTAATATTAACGTTTTTAAATCCTTTATACCAATTCCGTTAACAACACTACGCTGCACCAAAAATGCTACAAAAGTTACGATCACTGTTCATCACACAAAAAAATTCAATGCGATATCATGTTCAGTAGGTATTGTCTTTAAAAAATACTAATTCATAAGAGGCTTAACATGCCGAAACAGTGGACGTTTACCTTACTTATTTGAAGAATAATGCTAAAAGTTGGGTAGGTTTACATTTTTGGAGATGTCCGTTTTGAACGCCAGCTCAATCATTTATCTGTGTCCGCCATACGCAACGCAATATCTTACCTTAGTTAATAATTCATGGAAGGAACAACACCCATTCAATGTGAATTTTACTTTGTATCAAATATATAAAGTTCAATTTCCAACGAACTGAAACTGTCTCGCGACAAATTTGGCTTGCAAGGCGAACGAGCAAATTCGCAAAACGTGAGCCACAGCTTAGGAAGATTACGCAGACAATATTTGTTAATCTGGCTGGCCAGGTAATCCGTATTAGGAAAACATTGTGTCACATGCAAAAGCATGTGAACATATTTGACAAAAAAACCGGCCAAGTGCGAGTCGGACTCGCGCACCGAGGGTCCCGTGCAAAAATTTACGGTTTTCGCAATTTTTCCTTTATCTGTGCTATAAGGCGTTGCTTCGTGCCAAATTTCAAGATTCTGAGTTCACGGGAAGTACCCTGTAGGTTTTGATTCCCTTGCGAGTTTCGAAAATTTGCGGTAATATGCGGCATCAAGGGCTGTATCTTTTGATTGCGTTGGCTTAGAAGTTTGATTTTTTCACAACTCCAAGGGACAGCAGACTTGAGTATTTGGTATAAATTTTAGCTTGATACCTCCACGCGTTCCTGAGAAAAAGGGTCTTGACAGACGGACGGGCGGACGGACGGCCGGACAACAAAGTGATCCTATAAGGGTTCCGTTTTTTCCTTTGAGGTATGGAAACCTAAAATGGGGAAGACCGCCAAGTTTAGCGCCGAGGCTGGTGTAACAGGTTTTCCACTTGTTAATGTTGGTTAGCCCAATGTTCAACTGTTGTACTTATTTTCTACTGAAGTGCAAACAACAACTTGAAATTACAAATCTCAAAAAACAATTGCACAGAGTAAGTAATGGTAGTTTTAGTACTATCTATGTCTGTATATTTACATCATAAACAATAGTGAATAGTGAAAATAGACAGGAAAATATGGTTGTCGGTAGGTAGATGAAATATACCTATGTACATTCAAGGAGATCATTTTAGTTTTTACGTTATAATAGTATTATTATGGACAAGTGACAAAATGAATCATATTCTCACTTAGAATGCTATGAAGAAAATAAAATGCCCCTAATGTTTCTTGGTAAAGTTTACAACACAATTAAGGATATAAGAGCTTATGCAATAGGTACCTACCTATTTAGTTGTAACTATAGACGTATAGGGTACACTAACCGAAACGATATGTATAATTTCATGGTCGTAAACCAAATTGCTGATGTTATCGCCGATTCACATTAATATTTTCTGCCGAAACGAAATATGACTTAAGCGTGTGTACCTTACCGTATCTGCAATTCTGCATAGTGTGTAGCCCGCTTGAGCCATTTATGTTCATAAAGTTTCATAAGTTTGTACCAAGGTACCTACCAAAGTCAATACAAGTAGGTACTGAAAGCAGTGCAAGGAATCTCTTGGGTAAAATTGGTCGGTTAAGTATATTGAATTATCATAACTTTAATTAATCTTGTACTTCATACAAAGGAAGTTTAGGAAACACGTCTAATTCAATAATCCGCTTATTGTATTGAAATAGTTAAATTACTATACTTACAAGTGCCGAAAATAGGAAATTCGCAACAAGTGGTGATAAATTAAAACACGACTGAAGGGAGTGTTTTAAATCGACACGATTTTCGAATTACCTATTCGCACGTGTATCGTACAACGTTTTACTGTACATATGCCTATTTAAAGTTTTGACATATGCACGGAAAGTGCTCTTTTCCGCACTAGTGCGGGAAAGTAGCAACATATGTACTGTAATCATAATTATAGGGTAGCCCGGCGATATCTGAAGTATTTTGACATTAGAGGAAGTTTGGCCTACTATTATATCCAACAATAGTGACAAATAAGCGTACGGCCTGCCTAATCAGGTATAGGTATACATTACATTTAGAGGACGATAACTTATAGATACTTCCAACTTACCCTTACCTACCCAACAAACAACAAAGAATTGCGTTCAAAACATTGTAATTGATCAATATTTTTTCAATATTTCCTTTTATGCGTGTGCGCCACTAACAATCATTGATTCAGGCGCAGGTTTTAATCAACCAGAAAATCGCTTTTGGCACCAGCCCCGCTATTCTGTAATTTCACCTCGCGTGTCGCCTCCTACAAATGTATCTTGACGCCGAAATTCGTAGTAATAGTAACTAAGCATAATGAGAAGGCCTATCGCGAACCGCTGTCGTTCGAACTAGAAAGTTCGTTTTCGTTTCGCGGTAGGCCCTCAGAGATTTAGTTTCGTTAGCCGTGCCCGTGACGTATAAGGGGATGGGAATAAACGCGTTCTTAAGGCCGCTCCACATTCGCGCGCGATTCGCGGTCATAATCACGCGTGAATCTTTCTTGGGTCCACATTCTCAGCGTTCACAATTGTCTCAGTGTTCGCGTTCGCAGGCCCATGAGGCGGGCCAAAAACCGACAAAAAGTGGTTAACAAGGCGCGAAGGCACATTGGCGTTTTCATTTCACGCGTTCGCACATAGTTTTCGCGCATTACCGCGCGAATGTGGAGCGGCCTTAAAAACAGCCTGGATAAAATATGAATAAAAAATAACCTAGTAACATAATCTGCGGACACAAGAGTCTGTTTTGGTATGGTTTTGGTAAAACTGGTCCGAATCTAAAGCCTCGGTGAGTCAGCTCGCCCACGCCGCCTCCGTGTTGTGGTCATCATGGGCACTAACGAGTGGCCACCATATTTGACCATAGATTATAGAGCGAGCCATAAACAAAGAGGTGGGAATTGCGTTCAAGTTTATGTTATAACTAGCTTTACGGGATAAAAATAATCCTGTATCCTTCCCCGGGACGCAAGCTATCTCTATAGGGTAGACTGGGTACAGTTGTGACAATTTTGGTTTGATCGCCACTCATTTTGTTAATATTTAATTTACTAGTTAGCTGGGAGGAAAGTAACTTGACTCTTAATTTGTACATTTTTCTACGTAAATATACTTAAATAGTTTCTCTAAATACGCTGTATTAGTCATAGCGATCAAATGAAAAAAAAAAGGAAAGTGTCACAACCGGCCACACCCCAAGGACGGTTGTGACAGTGGTTGAGGTCGGTAGTGACAGGAACAAAAATACAACAAAATGGTTTATAATGACTTTTATTCTTAGAAATATGACCATAACGCAACATAATCTTCATTAAATTTCGTATAGAAAGTTCATTAAATTATTTATTATTTAATTAATTTTTAATAAAAAAATAAATTACGAAAATTTAAAGAAGTCTCGCTTTCACGTCTTCATAAGCATCTTCACATTTACCAGATCAGACATTTATTAGACCGCGCTCTTTCGGTATTCCGCAGGCGTTTTCTGGGTATCTAAAAGCAAAACAACAAGAAAATATATGTCACAACCGTACCCACAAAATTTGTCACAACCGTACCCGACGCATACTTTCGAAAATAAAAATTCGCCATGACTTTGCCTAATAATCTACGTAAAAAGTAACCACCCGTAATTAACTACTAATGTTCAACTTATAACAAAAAAAAACCGAGGTAATCTATCTGTATACAAATGACAGTGATTATTAAAATTAAACGAACAAAACAACTTACTTTTGACTGTTGAAAAGCAATGTGGGCCCCTGCTTACGTTAACACTGCGCGCTGGGTGACGCAATACCGGGGAACGCGTTCAGACTTGCATGCCGCTTCTCTCTCCCTTAGAACCCTTGCCCGCATTCCGTATAGTTTCGCTAGTACGAAGACTGTCACTACCGTAACCTGGCACAACCGTACCCAGTCTACCCTACTTTTCATCTAGATCGGTTCAGCGGTTTAAGTGTGAAGAGGTAACAGATAGACAGATAGACACACTTTCGTATTTATTTAATATTGGTATGGATTGTTATGGATTCCGGTTAAAATACGGTCACACATTTTGGATGCAATTAATTAATTCATTATTGCATTGATACACAACTATGTTTTGGGTGACTAACGGGAGTCCGCTGGATGCGGGTGGCGCAGGATCGGTTATTATGGCACTCTTTGGAGGAGCCCTATGTTCGGCAGTAGACGTCTTTTGGCTGATATAGAAGAAGAAGAAGAGAATAATAATTAATTTACCATAACTTAAAATAACAATTTTCTTTAGACAGGTATAGTGTTTGCCACACTGGGCACAAGCTGTATCGTGGTCACACAAGTCAGATCGAACATGAGAGTTACAAATATCATGCGGCTATTAAAAGAAATGTAAAAATATTTTTTTTATGAGATGCCAAATCTCGGGATTATGTGTCAAACGGACCCCGGGCTAGGGTAAAACCGAGAATAACGCTAGGAGGATGATGAATGAACTTCTATTAACTGGTTGAATGCAATACTCTTGCATTGCGTGTTATTGCGAGCTGTATTAAGCCCAGGCAATAAAAACTTTAACTGAAATGGTACGAAATATGGTATTTTATAACATTTATAAGGTTGTTACCGTGGCATTTTTGATGTATTACAATTCCATTTATGCTAAATGATTCGCTAAACCGTGGCTATATAATCCATTCGTTATAGTGTCTAAACAAAATTCTGTTGTTTTTAAAAAGTCGACAGTTTTTTCCTATAAAGACATGGAAGAAACACATAAAGAACAAGAGAGACGAATTGAATCATCGGTTCAGAAATCTCCTCTGGCTCCTCGGCAGACAGTCGGCCTTATCTCTAACCAATAAGCTGAAAGTGTATTGCTCAATAAAAAAACCAATATGGACATATGGCATCCAACTGTGGTCATCAGCTAGCAAATCCAACATACTGTGTCTGCAGAGAGCCCAGATTAACATCCTACGAGTTTTGTCATCAGCGCCCTGGTACGCTCGCAACTCAGAAATCCAGTACCTGGAAATCCCAACTATACTCGAAGAGGCAAAACGCTACACAGCTAACTACAAGGAGCGACTATTAGTAACTCATCCAAACCCTCTATCACAGATGCTTCTCAAGCCAAACCCAATGAAGAGGCTCAAGAGAGCCAATGTGCTGCCTGACTAGGGGAAGCTAGGGCAATGGCCCTACCTTGCCAATCGCCAACCTCTTCCAACTCATCTGCTCATAGTTGTTGTGACTGATCGCAGATTAACAGAATTATAAAAAAAAAGTTTTCTCCTATCCCAGCAGAACCGTATTTAACAGCCGTAAAGGAAGTTAACGTCGCCATTAAACCTCGTTGGATATGGCAAACGGTTGGGAACAAATTTAAACGCTTCCGTTATCGCAGCCGGAGATATTTCTGCATTCAAATAAAGCGGTTACGTGACGTCAGAGTTTAGTACGACGTGTTTGATGCAAGTTCCGTGACTAATTAATGGCTTAGACATAGTCTGAACTATGAATGATAGAACCAACTTTTTGGCTTATAATGTTTCTAGGAAAAAGCTACGGTAGCCCAGGGGTTCAGGCATGCGGCTGTCAAACGGTGGCGGTCGTGGGTTCGAATCCCGGGTCGTACCAATGAGTTTTTCGGAACTTATGTACGGAATATGATTTGATATTTACCGTTAGCTTTTCGGTGAAGGAAAAACATCGTGAGGAAACCTGCATACATCTGCGAAGAAATTCAAAGGTGTATGTGAAGTCCTCAATCCGCACTGGGCCAGCGTGGGGACTACTGCCCATTCCCTCATACAATGAGAGGAGGCCTGTGCCCAGCACAGCAGTGGGACGTATATAGGCTGATGATGTGATGTGTGTTTCTAGGAAATGCAGCACTATTTTTTTCACACCTTTCATTCGGAAAAGTAAGTTTTGCTCCACGACGAGAGGGACCAAAACGCTATTTTTCTGTTCAAGCTACTTTTTTAATTTATACATTGGCATTGGAACATTTGTACGCAATGTGCCAATTGAACACAGATGTTAATAAAATAATCGATTGTAATTTCATCGTAGTCGATTCAAAACGAACATATTTCAAGTTTTAACTATAACAATGTTGTATAAAAATTTATAAATATTTCGTAATATTTAAAAATTAGTAATAAAAATTAAGATAATTTAGATATATTTTAACAATAGCTTTTTTTAAATAGCCTCATAGTCGGTGTGAAAAATAGTATGTGTCACTCGGTAGCAAAATTATTTTCGTCTCGGGCGTAAACACTTGTATCCCTCACTACGCTCAGGATTCTACGTAAGAATCCCTCGCTACGCTCAGGATTCTATTGTAGGATCCCTCGCTACGTTCAGGATTCAATACACCGCCCTCGCCGTAAATATACTATTTTGCTCCCTTGTGACACAAATAACTATTTATTGCTATTCTTTCTTATATGTTGATATTTATCGCAATTAAACCATCACTTTCGTATATAAGAATTTGAAGCGTTGATGAATTTATCATCTACTTAGTTATGCCCGCGTGTCCTATAAAAACTTCCACCCCCCACCTTAAACTTAAAATATTTTCAGCAAGTTAGCTACCCGAAAACTTTGTTTTTAGTGTTCCGTACCTCAAAAGGAAAAAACGGAAACCTTATAGGATCACTTTGTTGTCCGTCCGTCCGTCCACCCGTCTGTCAAGACCCTTTTTCTCAGGAACGCGTGGGGGTATGCAGCTAAAATTTATACCGAACATTCAGGTTTACTGTCTCTTGGAGCTGTGAAAAAATCTAACGTCATCAAAGGCATCAACGCAATCAAAAGATACAGCCGTTTATGCCGCAAATTTCCGCAAATTTTCGAAGCTCGCAAGGGAATCAAAACCTACAGGGTACTTCCCGTGAACTCAGAATCTTGAAATTTGGTACGAAGCAACGTCTTATATCAATAAAGAAAACATCGCGAAAACCGTACATTTTGTACGGAACCCTCGGTGCGCGAGTCCGACACGCACTTGGCCGGTTTTTTTTAAAACACGCCCGCGAGTTCGAGAGAACGCCGGCAAACCCGCGGGATAAAATATAACCTATAACTGGCTATACCTAAACATCCAGAAAGTCCATTCTACACACAGATGAAAGAATGTTTGAAATCTGATGGGGTTCCGGAGATTACCTTTTACATACTTACAAACTTACACTAGGTATACAAGCTAGGTACAATCTCACAGACTATTACCTACTCTTTATAACATTAGTATAGAAGTATGGCACATGTAAAATTAACAACGAAAACCCATAACCAAGTTAGTTACGTAAATAGGATCTTTCTCGACGCGAACAAGTATTATTGGACTAACTATAAATACCTACAGTAGAGCGGTACCGCCAAGGACGAATAAGCCTTGAACGTGAAAAAATGTCCTCGCTTCTTTGGAGGGTTACCCTTTTGCATTTATCCGTTCAAATGCGAGATATATCATAGGTTAAATAATTAGGTAGGTAGGTAGGTACCGCCACCTCGTGTAGTGTTTGGATTCTAGTTGCAACTTTAATCTTCGTCGAACGAAACAAGCTTTTCTTACCACGCGAATCGTAAAGATATGAAATGGAGAGGCAGGCGATTAGCCTTGGTTGGCGACACAAGGTAAAAATAACGCTTTTCAAGGTTGTAACTTTCACGCAAACGCTGGCCGATTATAAGATGATTAGAAAAAGTAAAAAACGGCGGGAAATTGTCATAGAGCGGTAATGTTTGTTTATGATTTGTAAATTACGATTATGCAACATAGATCAAAACTCTTGTAAGTAATATTCCGCGACTTAGTCTGTGTGGAGCAGGGATAAAAACTATCCTGTATTTTTATACAGGCTATAAACTATCTTCGTACAAAATGTCATCCAAATCGGTTGAGCGGTCAGTTGACGCATTTATTTATAATATTATATTAATAGGATTTATGCGAAACCCTGATTTTCTATTGCAATCAATGAAATCAGTGTAAATGATGTATGTACTTGTAACAGCGAAATGAGTGTGTTTATGCATGGATAAGGTTTTATTTTTGCTTATATTCGACCTAAAAACAAAAATAGAGTTAATGGAAAACCAGAATTTAGGTAAATACCATTTTAGTAATTTAAGTAACAGGTACTTTAGACAATAAAGTTCATAATCCAATTAGCTCGAATGGAATGAGACCTAACCTAACCTTAGGTTAACTTTAGGTTAGGCGTCAACGGTCTTCTTGCTACACAAAATATGCCATAATTTGTGTAGCAAGGAGACCGTTGTTTAATTTGTTTATGAGTTACAGACGTCCTACGACTATCGATTAATCGAATTATCTATTATACGGATGAGTCGCATTTTCGCTCTGGTTGGTAACCTCACGGGTCGATTGCTATTCAGGGTGAAAGCGGATGGGTGACCTCAGGATTATGTCATTGGGAACGGCTTTTGTTTCTTTCTTATGTTACAACTTTCTTTATATTTATTCTATTTATTAAGACCTGAATCACACGGTCTATATTCAATAACTGTCAAGCTTACTATTGACCGCCACCGCAGGCCGCGCCAGTCTGTGAGAAGCTTAATCGGTATATACAGGTTGTCATTTTAATCAGTGTCCAAATTTTTTGTAGGCATAACACTAATAGACTCCATTTAAAAAAAAAAACTGGTAGGTATGTTTTAAATTGTAAATTGTCTATCTTAAAAGAATTATCACAGCGTAGTTACTGGGCACTCAGTACCGCCCGGAGCGGGACGGGGTCGAGGGAGGGGAGGCGTGCCGTGCGCAAACCTTACTACCCGCTGAGGTGCCCGCGCGGTAAGGTTTTATTGGGATAACTTTAAGCAGCAATTACTAATTTTTTTTGTACTGAATGATATGAAACAAAAAAAAAAACGTATTTTATAATTTTGCTGAAGAATATACTTGAATTTGGACACTGATTAAAATGTCATCCTGTATAACTTAGACGTCTTACTGCCTGACACTGGCCAAATACGTGACACATTCAATCTTATGTCTCAAACAATAGAAATGAACAGCAGGTGTCAACTATTAGGCAATAAAGTGTTGAGAAAACTTGTTTTTATTTAAAGTAATTTCTTCTGAATGTAAAGTCATATTGTTCGATATCACGACAGCGCATGTCAAGACACCTATGGACGCTCGCGCCTCGGATGAGTCACAAGCGCGTTGCCGACGCTATATTGATTTGAGGATTCGTTGTAATGATAGCTAGACTCAAATGTAGGTCTCGACATAGCACATCCTCATGAGCCATGTAATGTTTTAAAGGAAATAAACTCAAGTAAAGCAAGCCATTCTTGTATATTAGGTGTGACTATTTGTGACCTGTTCAACTAGGCATTCGTTTAGTTAGTGATAAAAAGAAATATGTGATGACTATTCGAGTAGGTCACAAAAAACTACATACCAGAAGTTAAGTTTTTACCTATACCATTGTTGAATTTCATGCTTCCCGAAGCCAAAACTTAAGTATCTACTTATCCACTACACTACTAAAATAGGGCAGTAGGTGCTTCCATATATAGATTCCATAGAATGTATACTAACGGTACTTATCTTCAAAGGCATCAGAGTTGAGTGTACTGAATCCACGGCGAATACCAAACAGGTACAGTCCAGGTCATTAATCTGGGCGGAGTAGTGACCGAGTGACGTCACCCGGGTCATGCAATGTTGGCACGGTAGTCGGGGCGATCCACATCAATGTCTATAGGTATAGTCAACAGCAAGAGTAGATGATTATTGTATTACCTTGTCACTTTCACTACTTTGTTGACGCATCCCAACTGTCGCAGTATTGTTCCATTAAGTGCGACAAAGTACCAAAATGTTCATCTATCTGGTGACTGTACTGTGCTAGCTGTCCGTGAGACTTGACGCTCCCGAGTATATAATAGTTTTTTTTATACTACTTAGTGTTTTTTTATCGGATGAGTATAGTTTCGTAGTTTACCGTCTACATACAAACTTACAAAGCTACTAACTTACATTTCACTGGCGTTATCTCCTCATTATTAGGATAGATGTATCTTGCACCACACTGGCGCGGCCTGCGGTGGCGGTCAATAGTAAATTTGACAGCTAGTTACTATTGACTGCCGCGGCCAGGCCGCTCCAGTCTGTGAGGCTTAAATTGAGGTTTTAAATAGCCTTAAAAACTGGGTTCACTTTTTATTTTAATCGAGCATATAGTTCTCACATTAGCCGTGTACAATGTTCTAAACGGGCATAGAGCACGCAACGCTCTACTTTCTTTTTCTTTCCGAGATTGTGGGCAACGATCAGTCTAGATTGCTGCATGTGAAAGGTCATTAGGTTTCTATGCAGATGAATGTTTGAGATTTGAGTTGGCTGTCACTAGGGAATGCAAACCGGTTATAACCGTAACCGAAATAATCGGTTATAACCGGTTATTTGGCCAATTTTCATAATCGGTTATTGAGAGTTTAAAATAACCGGTTTCGGTTATTATCGGTTATTTCTCGTATGACATTTTTGCCTATAACTTGCTACAACAAATACCAATTGACATATAAATCCTGAATTTGTTAATTGTAATAAACATATACGCAATGATTATTAAATAACTTCAAATATATTTCAAGTCAAAACTAAATATATGCGGGTCTACCGGTTAACAACAGACATAATAAATAGTGCCAATACTAGCTGCTAATCCCGAAAATACCACGATGGTCGTCACCCGGCAACCGACCCAGCGCCGCTTTCTCTTCCTTTGTTTATTACCGTCTTATTGTTTAAGAATCTTATGTCTCTTTCGCACTGATAAGGAAGGGTGGTTTAAGCTAATGGAGATCCATTAGCTTAAACCACCAGCTTAAGCCACCTGAGCGGCTAAGTTAGAACGTCAGTCACCAATCTGTTTATCGGGAAAAAGCACACATGTTAACGCATTCGTAGTGATTTTTTTTAAAGTTATTATTATAGTATAGGTGTTGAACTGTTGGTGTTGGTTGAGTGAATATTGAACTATAATTTGCCGTTACAAATGTTCTAAGGTAAGAAAGTGTTTTATTTACTATTTTTAATCATTTATAATTTAATCTATCTGTGTACCTATTTAACAAAACTTATTATTTTACATCATGTCAGGATACTTATGATAATCATGTGTCTATGCTTAAATTCAACTTATAATGTAATGCTAACCAAAGACAAAAAAACTATTTTACATTGTATTAATAGTATTTCTAATGTTTTTATTAGTTTTTAGCCCCTGGGCTCGAATAAATAAATATATGACCATAAGTTAGAGCAATCTAAAATGATATGTTTTTCTATTGTTGAATGTACAAAAATTTAAGTGCAGTTATTTATTTAAACTTATTTTGCTTGACAGAGCTTGAGGTTGTCCTCAAGTATGGAAGAATTCAGAAAATTTACCAGTAAAAGTGAGGTTTGGAACCACTTCTTACGTTCTTCATCGGGCCAGAAAGCCAAGTGCATACACCGATATGTGATATGAAACGTGTAGATTTTAACTGTTAATATTATATTATATTATATGGTTACTTTACTAATGTTGATTGTTAAATTTTAAATAATATTCATAAATCTTTTTAAAATTGATAAACCAAGTCTAAATTAAGCTTTTGTTTCATTTGCTATGCCCGATACCTAGTTTATACCGTTATTTAGTGATATTTACCCGTTTTATTCAGTAATGAAAAATAACCGGTTATAACCGAAACCGGTTATTTGTCGGTCATAACCGTAACCGAAACCGGTTATAGAATTTGACCGGTTATTGCATTCCCTAGCTGTCACAGACAGACAAATTTTACGGTGATGCATAGCCAATGAGTGTGCGTTATGGCCGCTCCACACGATGGGCCATCCTGTCCTGACCCATCATACAGGACGCGGCTATGCGGTAGAACGAGACATACATATGTCTTACTCCCTTAAACGCATAGTTGCGCCCTGTATGATGGGTCAGGATGGCCCATCGTGTGGAGCGGCCACTAAGTAGCACTATAGTTATTTGTTATGCAAGGCTGCAAAGTTGTTGTTTGGCGCGAGTGTTCGTATTGAAATCCGAGCTAACGAAGGATGCTAAGGTTGAACCACGAGCGAAGCGAGTGGTTCAAAAATAGAATCCTGAGAGTAGCGAGGGTTTCAAGAAACGAGACGCAAAACAAATTTTGGTGCCGAGCGAAACACACCACGTTTCACCTCACCGCAGCGAGGAAAAAGTTAGTTGATAGTAAAACAATTTGAGTATAGTGTTTTATTAATTTATCTTTTATAGGGTACATCATACATATT
The DNA here is from genome assembly GCA_945867215.1 of Epinotia demarniana. Lineage (NCBI taxonomy): Eukaryota > Metazoa > Arthropoda > Insecta > Lepidoptera > Tortricidae > Epinotia > Epinotia demarniana. Next base: position 9,327,412 of record OX244278.1, on the reverse strand, counting down.
ACAAAAAATCTAAGTATCTACCTTATTAATTATTCATACATTTTATCTATGATACATTACATTTAAGTATGTTAAAAATAAAAGTTAAATTGCTGCAGTTGGTAATATTAATAGTTACATTTTTTTTGGGCCCTGTTATGCTAGTGTTTGTTACTTGAGTACTATTGTTTTGTAAATTATGAGGAGATTGGTCATTTGAATCTAATACTGTGGTAAAAGTTGGAGACTGCGAAGGACCGGCTGAGTTCCGGATGAGTTTCTGATATGTTCACTTTAGATGTTGATGGATCTGACACACAGGAATCTGAGCAAGACTGGTTCAATGTTATTCCTCCAACTATTCCCTGGCATATTTTAGACTTGTTCTCTATCCAGTCTTCTATATACCCTTCCGCCACGGTACTAGACTTCCAGCTTCCGTGACGCTTCAGCGTGATTAAATCTGCTCCCGAGTCGGCTAAAAGTGTGGCTGACGTCCTCCTAAAACAGTGCCCTGTGTATTGTTCTGGTTCTTCCAGGCCTAAGTGTAAGGCCTGAGTGGACGCCCCGCTCAGAGCGGGGCGTCGAGCGTCCATATAAATTGCATTTGTTTTATATGGACGCTGCACGCCCCGCTCTGAGCGGGGCGTGCACTCAGGCCTTGCACTAAGAATGCCGCGATTTGTCGTGGTAAACCACCAATTTTAGTGCTGCCCATGGGTTGCCTAACACACTTTCCCTGGCGATATTGTAGAAAAAATCGATCAATTGGTGTATTATCTGGGCGCAAGGCTCGATACTTTTCGACAATTTTCATATATTCGTCACGTATAACAAAATTCCTGTCCATATTAGTCTTCGTGTTTGGTAGCTTAACCAGAAGTAATTTATCTGAATGGTGCTCGACGTTTTTAATTGAAAGGCATTGTCAGCTCATTCGTCCGGCAAGCCCCACTAATGCCTATAATTAGGACAACCTGTAAGGTAAAAGAAGAAGATTAGTTTTACAGAAGATACTAAATTTATGCCTAACTAAATACACTGAATAAACCGTACATGAAAAAATTGCGAAAAAACTTACCTTGGTAGCAAGGTATACGGAGTCAGGCGCTTCATTGAGGAACTTTTCAATGTTATATGCGGTGAAAATCTTGGATTTTTTGGTTTTGTGGCCACTCGACTTGTTTTTCAAAAACGCCAATATTTTGGGATATTTCTCGATGTGTATATCTTTTTTTGTTTTAATAGTAGATTTCAACATCGAGTATATACTCAAAGTGTGCTTGATTTTCTTGTTTTAGATAATTCTATAAAGTATGATAGTAGTATGGTCTCCGAAAACGTCTTGGCGCCTTTGGAAAGTCTCCACGCATTGAACGAATCAAACGCCTTTAAATATTTCTCGCGTGATTTTTCGGGCAGAAAACTCAAGTCGGCATTATTTACAGTTTCCACCAATTCCACAGGTGTTATATTTATATCTTCACTGCTACTGGAGTCACTCATTTTGTGTTAATTTCCGTAAATAACCAAAACAAATTTAAATGTAGTGAATGAATTTAATATTTAACTTTTTTAAACTTTTCGTTTCGGGTGCGTTCTGAATTTGCCCCATTAAAAATAATTTGAACTAAAATTTTTCTTTTGAATTGAAAAATAGCCTTCTTTTAGTATTTTCATAATGCAAAATAATAAAATAATGTAATGAACTATATTATAAATCATATCATACCGAAATAAAATAAAATAAAATCAAATATCGGATCATGCATGCTTAAATACTTCATGGCCGACCCATGATTCTGAACGCATCCATAGAAAAAAGTTGGTCGTCGTAATACTACGGCACGTTCCAAATTCAAAAACTCTTTCCACGCTAGCGGATATAATGGGCTTTTGGGCGCAGATTTTGAGCGATAAAGCAAGCCTTTTCGAGCCGGTGAGGTGAAAAATATTTTATTCAAAGTTCATCTGCTCATAAGCCACGAGGTGAGCTAGTAGACTATACTAAATCCCAGCGGTTATTCATCATCATCACAGCTGAAAGACGTCCACTGCTGGACATAGGCCAAAGAGTGCCCAAAGAGTGCCAAAGTGACCGATCCTGCGCCACCCGCATCCAGCGGATTGTAGCGGGTTTTAATAGGTACAATTTCAAAACGCTTTTATTTTACTTTACCTACTTACGTATAAAGCCCGAGTAACAAAATAAAAAAATCCCAGTTTCAAATTCTCAACTCTCAACCTCTTACATTAATACAGTTAAACATTAACCTACACACAATTAAAACAACAATGAAATGCCCGGAAATGAAAAAATTGCTACTGGTAACATTGAAATTAAAACCATATTAAAAGGCGGATCTCGCACGAGATACCAACATCCATAAACTACTTAATCGACAATAAGCTTTTTTTGTTTCTCACGATCTCTATTTCCGCAGATTACCTACAGGTGGAAAGGAAGGTATCGTGAACAATGTTTGTCTTACGTCTTTAATAGGGTCGCATAATAACAGAGCGGCTACCACGAACTTCGAAAGTCGAAGTTCGTAATATATGCATCCCTGTCACTCGAGTGAGGGAGTGCGATAGAGATGGAAATACCCGAAATTCGACTTTCGAAGTTCGTGGTAGCGCCGCAGGCCTTCCTCTTGCTGCTAAACTCGCCTCTCGCACACACGATCACTAAGACTCCTTGTATAGGAGCGAAAGAGCACGTGCTATGCGGCGAGCGAGGAGCGAATGCGAGCCGAATGCCATGATTTCAATTCTCTAGCTGTCGGACGTGAATTTTGCTAGACAGAGGGAGGATCTCGGAGAAGGTTCTCGTGGTGATATGAATGGTATGATCATTGTTGGTAAAAACGAGGTCAAACTGGTCAAAGGAAGGGTAAACGCCCTAGTCCTCGAAGTTGGACTAGTGTATAACACGGGCACTTTATGTCAAAGCATATATATGGGTTTAATTCGAACTAGGAGGATTTTTCTTTATTCGAATTTAAGTCATGTTACTTTGACAAAAAGTGCCCGTGTTAGTGTAATGTCGGCCTAGGATGTTCAGAGGGGCTACCGCGAAACGAAAACGAACTTCGTTCGTATATATCTCCGTCTCTGTCGCACTTGCATATTCGAGCGACAGAGAGAGAGATACACGAACGAAGTTCGTTTACGTTTCGCGGTAACCCCTCAGGGCGGGTTGCACCAACCTGCGATTACAGACCGACCAACGTTAAATATGGCGCCGGCAACTGTCATTCCTTGGAAACTTGTCAAACTCTCCATGCATTCAGATTTTAACGAGCACCACTTACAGACGGTTTGGTGCAACCCACCCTTAGTACAGACACCGGCATCAATATCTGCCGAAACAAAGCCTGCAAAAATATCTCACACGTCCTTAAGGCATTAGACATAGAGTCGTGTCAGATATTTATGCGTGCTATGTTGTGGCAGATCTTATTGCTGGTGACACTGTACAGATAAAGTGAGAGAGCGTAAAACCAATCTTAAAACGAATGTTTCTCCATTCCAATCTATGTTTTCCTGTTAGACTGAATAGGATTTTCGATTCTGAGTAGGCATATTTATAAACTGGGGCTGTTTCATGAAGCAACAAGTTACAAATTACAAGCGGAAGTCTCTTTCTATCAAAAGGTATTGAAAAGAGACTTCCTATTGTAATTTGTAACTTGTTGCTTCATGAAACGGGCCCCTGGTATAATTCAGGGTAAAAAGTCAGGGTACCTACCTATTTCTTAAAATGGCCCTATTAGCTACTACCTAGTTGTCTAAGACTATTGTTAGTCTCGCAAGTAGGTATGTCTTTCTGTACAATAGTAATTGGGTCACCGAATGCGGAATGCTCGTACTTCTGCGAACGACGATTGGTTTCCATTCAGTCTCTCGCGTGAGACATCGCCAGTTGAATGTAAAAGTTTTTGTAGCCATTTGTTTAATGCTTGTTAGTCGATTGTGTCGTTGCGTGATATCGACAATCGAATCGACGCGTATTGAACCCAATTTCGGTGTGAATTTATAGCAAGTTTCGTTTTTTCTACTTCCAAAATATGATCCCAGTTGCATATATAAAGGCGACAAAACCGAATAAGACCTATGGTATTTGACTGAACTCAAATCAGCTTATTTTTATGAGACGTCAAAAACGATCCGTTAGATGGTTGATATGGAATTATAAATACTTGATTTGATGACGTCACAATCAAACAACGTCCTTATTGTTATATTTATTTAATCTTAATATAGCAAACACAAGTGAAACATTGATACTTTCCGAGTATTTTCGTAATGTTTATCTGTTGCTAATGAAAACTCAATTTATTTACACTGTTGTCAAAAACCCTATTGGCGTCGGCGGAAATGAGCTTGTTTTACGAAACTGATATTTAAAATAATCACAAAGTTATAAGTTAAGTGGGGGGGGGGGGGGGGGGGGGGTCGGTCCCTTTTCCGCAAAATGCATGCCACTTACTATTATGATGCTCGCAGATTGTGACGTCACTAACTGCAAGCGTGTTCTCTCTTTAACAAGCAATATTAAAACGTTTGTAGCTTGGTAATTCTTTGAGATATCGGAATGGGATTTTCGTCAATAAGCATAGTTTTTTTTTAGTCTACATCCGTATTTTTTAAAGTGCAATCGACGTATAAGTGTAACTAACATAACAGAAAAAACACAGTAGGCCACGCCCTGTTCTGCTTGAACTTATAGTCTGTAACATACTCAAAGGTCATGATTATAAGTAACAGAGAGACAACTCGCTGACTCCCAATTTTCTTCTATTCCAGCTATCCGTCGCCGAGGTGGAACTGCGACAGGCGGCTGAAGAGAGGGACAAACTCCTCAACGACGCCAATTACAGCAGCCTTCAGAACGACGAGGCGGTCACACAGGCCCGGCAGGAGCGGGACGAGGCGATAGACAGGAAAAAGGCGGCTGAGGTAACTAGGAACTCTCATCTTGGTGTTAGCAGCGGTGCCATTAACAGCATTTAGAAATTTAACTACACGCAAGTCTGTAGAGGTCTATAGTAAAAATATATTCAAGACATACCTATCTACTTATATAGTTTTTAATGGTTTAAAGTACCAACGTTCGCTCGTATGCCTCGCCAAGTCTTGTCTTCTAATCAAAAAGCTAAAAATTATTTCGCGCCTAAGTCCAAGGCTATTATTCGCTACGCGCTAAAGCAGATCACCCCGCCGGTCACCTGTCACGAAACTAGACCTCTACCTACGCTTGGTTACTACGCATCGCGGATATTTGTGGGTGAGCGTTGAGGTGAGCTTAAAACAAGTTACAGAATGGGGGGGTTGTGGAGTAGCTCAGGCTCCAGCTCCATCCGCTGCCACGTCCTAAAAATTAGTGTAGAATAGACACTTGTTTTAAAGAGGGGAGTGAAGAAGGTAGACAGATTGACGCTTTTCGTGCAAATACGGGAATATTTCTGACAGAGCCGAACATGGCTAGAATGAGAGGAAGTGATATTAGTCTCAAAGAAAATGGCTAAGATTATGAGACTTTTTCAAGAGACCTTATCAAGAGTTTGGGACTTGTATTAATACCTACTTATTCTGTGGTTTGGGGAGGTTGCAGGCGTGTGAACGACATAAGTGTACCTGCAGGTCTTCCCGTTTTGATGCCCCTCACTCAGCGTAAGTGCGTGTGCATCGAACCCTCTTCTTCTGACAACGAACGACTGGCTTATGTCTGAAACAGAAGCAGCTCCGTGTGAAAAAAAGACCGGGTTGCACTCCGAGAGTGCCGGCAGAAGTGAAAACTCAGACACACCTTAAAAGCTCAATATCACTAGTTATAGGAGTCTTACATGCAATGCATTCTGTACGAGTAATTCTGTTAATGTTTGCACACGAAATAGTTCAAAGGATGTGTTGACCTAGCGCACTACAATTAAGGTTCAGTTTCGAGCAACTACTGTCTTGACGTGCACAGCGCCGCTCCCCCCCGCCCCCAAGCCTCCTCCCGAATATCTCACCTATATACTGTCACGTGACCTCCTACGCTTTAACGCCGGTATAGAAGTTTTCACTTCAAAAATGTGTAACAAATGTGGTGTTAATAATTCCAGGTGTCCCTGGCCAAGACGCGGGTGGAGCTGATGCAGGCGAACAGCCAGCTGTACGAGGCGGTGCGGCAGAAGGTGGACTTGGGACAACAGCTGGAGCAATGGCAGGTTAGTGCTTAAAAAGTTAATTGTTTCGTAGAGTTAAAAGTGTAGGTATATATATGGGACAAATACTGAAGAAGATATACTCGTAAACTGGTGCTCTAACTATTTGCATTTAGCGACTCTTTAGATAAGAATATTGAGTAAAAGTATATTTTCTTCTTACATTTTAAAATGTTTATTTTTGCACGAGCCGCGAATTTATCGCCGTCCACACACTACAACTACACTAACGATATTTTGCACCTATACAAGTAGGGCTCATCGACTCGTACGCACGCCGATGGATTTGTCCATCGTGGCGCGTGTGTGAATCAAAATCCTCCATTATGTCCGTTTCTAAATATTGAACTAACTATACAATGTGTTATATTCAGATGGACATGCAAGAGCTGATCGAAGAGCAGATGAAGCACAAGTTAACCTCGGAGAAGCGACGCAAGCTACCCGACCCGCCCGCGCCCACTCGCGCCTCTCGTCTCCTCGGATTTTTTCAACGGTGATCTGTTGCACGCTCTTGGTGCCCCTTAAAGCCATAGACAAGACTACCATATCAACTATCACATTGTTAATTGTAATAAAACAATACGACCCGTTCAGTTTCATTGCCGCGTTCGGCCTCACCGTTCTCGGCGACAGAAAATTGTTATCAGCTGTCATTCTCGCCGCCATCTTGTTCAAGGATGCGTTCGCGATTTTTAAATTGTTAGGGTGCGTTCTCGTTTTATTTTCTAAACCGTGTGACGTGTACACCGTGGCAGTGATAATTAGTGTCTTAATTAGGTTTTTAATTGTAACTGTACACATTATATTTAAATTAATGAGTGTATTAGATTTGCACTTTAATGCAATCATTTTATTTATAGACGACATGCTGTATTATTTTTTAGCGAATTGGATTTGAGTTTTGGAATGGTTAAGGCGGATATGGTACAACAGATTCAATTTAATACGGATTAGACCAAGAGAACTTTCATCTTCAGTCCGTATACATACATTACTAGTACCTAATATAAGAGTAACATAATATCAAATCTTAATAGTTAATTATGTAATGTCATCTAATTAACTTCAAATAACTGTTTTTTTCTTATTAACACTACTCATAGTAGCAGGTGACATCAGATTTGTCTTCCCAGATTGTCCTGAGATGACAATCTCCAGGAAGAAAATAATGTCATTGAAATTAATTGCATTCTAAAGGATTATATTTTAATAAAAAAAACCTACAATATATGTAACACCAATAGCTAGTGTCAAAAATCATTTTCGTTTAACCTAATAAAAAAGTAATAATTCGCAATCCATTCCTAAACTAACATTTCCATATTTTTTATATGTGTATATAACTGAAATAGAAATAGGTTTAATAAAAGGTACTATCTATAAATATTTTACAGACGATCTCTTTTGGGCAATATAAAAAAAAATCGAAAGAATCGCCCCCTGGTGGGCTTTATATCAACTAATTACAGTCGTTATTTCTACGGCTAGATTTTAAACTACCGACAATTTATATTTCAATGTGATATATCATATGCGATAATTCATTATGGTTTATGGCACATTCAAGATGATCGTCGAAAATATCTGTAGTATTTTATGGTCTTGAGATTGTACGTAATATACGTATATAGTTATAATATCACTTTATGTGAAAACTGGTGCACCCATAGCGTAGTGAAATATCATATGTAGAATAAAATTATGTGAAATGGGTTGGGCGGCATTTAATATGAATTATTTCCTGTAATAAATATCCATGTATTGATGGCTATACTATGGTCTACCTGATACTTTTACATTTATTATAGCCTACCACCAAACGTTTTACCTATTTAACTTCAATTGGACTTCTAATCGTTAAAATTGCTGAAAAATCTCTCTTATTTTAAATTATAAACTACAAGTTGATAATCTTTTTTTTACTAAATAGGCCGCCCTAACTCTGTCCTACTATTGTCGAATAGCCATATTATCATTTACAGAATCAACACAATACAATAATACAAATTACATGATCTGCTGCAATTTTAGTATAGCATAAATTAATCAGTTAGTAAATAAATAAGTACTTACTTATAATTTTTAAAATTAGATACATTTTCACGAGTAATTTAATAGTGTACACTTAAGTGATGCATTATAAATAATTGTTTTGCAATACAGACATGAATGTACATAATTATTTGTATTAGTACTGTGCCTTATTAAGTACCTGGCCTTTTGGAAGTGCCTTTTTTCACGCTAATGTAAAAATGCAGTGTAACGAGTATTTTATTTACAATGAATGCAATGTCAGGTTTAGCATGATTATGAATGATCACGAGCTAATTTGTATAAGGTAACTAATACCTAGCTGATCCACACGGTAAAGACTAAGTAACGGCCGTATTCATAAACGTTCTAGAAGCCTATTTTAACTAAAATGGCGTTAAATATCGTTTGTCTTTATCAGTCACTTTGACATTTGTGTTCGTCAGAAAGGGACAAAGCACATTTTATTTAGCAGGGGCATTTTAACTTTTATGAATAAGGGGGTTACACTGTACAGCGCGTTACGCATACATAATTACGTATGCGTTTGGTCGTCCATCCACTGACCCGTACACAACATGTACACATTTAAATCTGCGTCGCAACGACTTTAAATTATAAATCGATGATCTGTCGTGTGGATTAAGTAAAACATTACAGTAACAAAACATTAAGTAAAAGATGACGCCACCACGGAATTATGGTTGAGATTGTTTAATTTGGCCTACGTTTTATAAAAGTTGGAATCTTATAACTTGGAAGGTAGAATTGCTTTTTGAATGAACTACTTTGATGCATTTCGGCCAACTCGAATAATCTCAAGTATAATTTAACTTCCGCGTAGCGCCATCTATCAGGGCTCAAGTAGAAACTGAAATGTCTAAATAGAATTTAGACGATTATTTTGATCTCCAATCTTGCCATTATTGGTAATTGGACTAGAAATAATAATTTTGAGACATCAAGTAAGAAAGCTACATGGTAATTATGGTATTAATGGGTTTTTTATCGAAAGCAACTTGAATGGATTTGTTGCAAAATTAAGTGATTTTATCATAGACTAAAAACGTTATATATAAAACAAATTCCCAGAAAGCATGAAACGGCACAGTCAATTATTATGGAAAATAGAGTTAGTACATTTTAATCATTTTAATTAGATGAAAAAGACATTTCTAAATATAATTTTTATTAATTTATTGTTAAGACTGAATTGAAATGTAAAATATAAACAAGAAATGCGCTTTTCTTAACATTTTACTTTATAATATGGAGTCTGTTGTTCAATTTCAAATTTAACGGTCAAATGTCGAATCAGTGGTGACAAAATGTCACGAAATAAATGTCTTTCCATAAACACTTTATCGATCATCAATTTGCAATTTATCAAATCAACTCAACTGACAGAGACCGCAGTTCGCAGCTAAGTACATGTAGTTAGATTGAGAGGTAACTATTGTATTTCAGTCTCGTCCCAGCTGTAGCTGGCTGGATCTCCGTCGGATGATGCGATTAATTGCCATGTGTGTATTGCGCTTTCGTCGTTACTAGTGGGTATAGATTCAATTCAATAATATAAGAACGTGAACCGAAAATGATAGCTACGTATCGAGGCGACATCGTACGAATGAGACCTCAATGTCATATTCACATTTTAAGATCATATTTAAGACCGATTTTACCTGTGTAAGGTTAAAACTTGATTGATTTTTGATTTCGGAGTATTTTTCATCACCATGAGTATAAACATCTTAACTATTAGGGTATCACCACCGACTGAAGTCTTATAGTCACTTACATAGTGAGAACTCATGTTTTAGGTTTTTAAACCTTAGGTACTGCATTTAGTAATATCATAAGTCATCATTTAACCGACTGACAATTTGGTAATTCCTTAGTAATACCCTCCAAATCCCTGTTAAGAGTTTCAGCTCCTCATATAATCGAAGCTTGGTTCCCATGCTCTCGTTTTTATCAACAAAATTTTATTTTATCTTCTGGATATAGGGTTCTGTATTGTTGATCATTTCAATTATGAAAAAAACTATGTATTGCGTACCAAATGATCACCGAATCCTAAGTTTTTAGATATAAAATAAGATAAATAAATATAAGCTACCCGAACCTAATATAAATAATATTTGCATAGGACAATAGACTCCTTTAAGAGATTTTAATAATTATGTACATGTTTGCAAAGCCGTGAATATTAACAATAGTTTTTATAATTAATTTCTTAAGCACAAACTTATTTCTTATGGCGAGTAAACTTCATAGTCATTCCATATTATGATATCGCAAAATTGTTGGATTTATGGGTCATATTTATTGTAGTACCTATTTAATAACATTGCATAAATTAGTTATCCAAAGAACATATACTTAATTTTACCCGTGACAGAAAAACCATGGGCTGAAATGTCTTTGGTTTTTTAACCTAATTTGAGATGATGTTAACTGCCGAATACGCCACATCTTAGCTTAATATTAAATATGAATCGGAATTATATCTTCTGCATTACGTTGTGATCCTACCAGGCCACCTTGGAATACCTCCTTATCATACAGCCTTAATATGGCCCGAACGATATGTTTCCGAAAATAGTATTAGTATTCACAGATCATCTGTTCAGTGCAAAAGTACTTAATGCCACTTCATCGTAACTTAAGGTCCAAAATCATGTACTTACATTATCTACCTTCATTTGTTTGTGTAATTTAAATAAAGCATGGAATTTTACGTATATCGGTGTTTTTATGACCCTGTACCTTTTTATGCTAACCAGCCGACTCATGGACCACTGTTATGGAATAGCTGTTCGTACATGTACAGGTTAATAACGTACCGGAAGACGCGGCGTGGGTGGGCCCTCGCACAAGGTGGACTGATGACCTGGTAAAGATTGCGGGAGTCCGCTTGATGCGGGTGGCGCAAGACCGGTAACTTTGGCAATCTTTAGGGGAGGCCTATGTCCAGCAGTGGACGTCTTTCGGCTGATATGATGATGATGATGATGCGGTTAATAACACTATTTCAAGCATACAGTACATCGCTGTACACCCGCAGCCTGTGGACGAGGCACACGCCATGAACGCCATGCGTGTACAGCACAACGAAGCGTTCATGGTATCTACTGTTGCGGCTGCCACGACACTTTTTCCGGATGCGCACGTGGACGGTTTCCATGCGACGCTCCGAAAACGCTGCGCAGGGTGCGCGCCAGCCGCTAGTCTCCTGGCCGTTGTGGCGGAGAGATGGGACAGTGCCCTAATCAGATACCTACCAGCGACTCAACATTTAAGTTTAGGCACTAACATAGTTGTTTAAGTTAATTTGAAACACAGGAATCCAAATGTCTGAAATAAACGATTTTGATTATAGGAATCATAAAATTGGCAAAGCTATGTTTTTCGCGCTAGAACAAGCGGCTAATACAATCTTCAAAATTCAAATATTTATTCAATAAGTAGGCCTTAAGGGCTCGATTACATGTCAGATCCAAATACAATTAATTATCATTGGTATCATTAAGTGACAAGAATGAAAACAAATGGAGATTCATATTAGATCTTTGGTTCATTGCACATATACCTTCTGAGAGAAATGCAGCAACCTACCTATTACTGTTTCTAAGGTTAGTAAAAGACCTGAAGATAAGAGTTAATTAATATCAGTGATAATTTTCGTAGGCTAACATACCGTGTAGACTCTACGACGCAAGTTCACCGACTTACAAAACGCATCGCGCTGCGCAACGTAAGTCTGCAGCGTTTGGGTTCAACATTGAGAAACACTGTAGGGCCTATAGCACACGTTAGGCTTCGGGATCAGGCATTGGGATTATTACCAACGCGCTACGTGTGTAGCATGTATTGTCATATTAGAACGCAGTCAAAGGTTTTAACAATTACGTAGCGCTCATGAATGCGCTCTGCGGCGCTCTATTATATAATCTGTGGCGCTACCAAGAAAATGATGAGAGAGGTAGGGCCACGGTAGGGCACAGCGTAATGTCATCACGCTTGAATCTGGAGCAGCCCGACTGGGGGAGTACCTCCGCCTTACAGAAGACCACAGCCATAGTAGCACTACTGCCTATTCCGTAGGTATTGTAGTGTTGTTTTCGTGATGGAGAGTAAGGTTCACAGAGCTCCATCCTTAAAGGCCGGCAACGCACTCATAACACCTCTGGTGTTGCAGGTGTCCATGGGCGGGGGTAGTTCAAAAATTTAAATTCAAAATTATTTATTTGCTAAAACACGGTTATAGAGTTCATATACATATTATTTACAGTTCATGCGTATTTAACCTACATGCAGGTGTGCAAACATCATCAGTAATATTATATAAATCGAATGTCCAAAAATTAAATTACTTTGTCAATATCAAAAATAAATTTCAGTATTACATTATAATTTAGCTATTAGCGCGTCAAATATTCTTTGATACTATAATAACAGTGTTCCTGAAGCCATTTAGTCAACTTATTTTTAAACAACATCTTATTTTCTAGTTTTATATCTACAGGCAGTTTATTATACAGGGCTATGCACATATAGCAGTTTTTCCTATAAATATAAGTGTGGCAAGGAGGCTGATATAAAAGTTCCTTGTATTGCGCTCTGGTGTGCCTTGCATTAGTATCACTATGCATAATGAAGAAGTGAGGGCTGCTTTTAACAAAGAGACAAGCTGCCTGTATGTACATGCATGGGAGTGGAAGTATTTTAAACTTTTGGAATAGTGGTTTACAACTTTCAAGAAACCATGCATTGTCCAAAGCACGAACACACCGTTTTTGGAGAATGCAAATTCTCTCGATATCTACGGAATTTCCCCATAACAACAGTCCGTATCTTAGTACTGAGGAAACGTAGCCATGGTATGCTGTCAGAGCTGCTTGTACTGAAACTGTTTGTCTGAGTCTTTTCAGAGCAAAGACGAAGCGGGCCAGTTTGTTGCATATGTATTCTACGTGTTGTTTCCAATTAAGATTCTTGTCAATTTTGAAGCCTAGGAATGTAACTATATCCACTATTTCTACGTTCTCGTTATCATGGCTAATTTGTATAGGTAGTGGTGTATAATTATAAGAGCTAAAAATTACAGCTTTTGTTTTAGCTATATTAACTTTTAAGTTGTTGCTTTTTAGCCAAGATATAGCGTCTGCCAATGTTTTATTAGTATTTAGTTCTAGTTGGTCTTTATTCTCGCCTTTCACTACAAGGGTAGAGTCATCAGCAAAGATGATACAGTCTTCTTCAACGTGGTTAGGCAAATCATTGATTGCTAGTAGAAATAGCAACGGGCCGAGAATACTGCCTTGGGGGACGCCGGTGCTATTTAAAAGAAAATCCGATCTAAATGTTTCTCTAACATATCTATTATTGTTATTTCGGACGGTCCTCTCGATTTGAATGCACTGTGTTCTTCCCTTAAGTAGCTTTCCAACCAGTCACAAGCTTTACCTCTAATACCATACGACTCCATTTTTTTCAAAAGTATACCGTGGTCGATATAGTCGAATGCCTTGGTCATGTCTAAAAAGAGCGCGATGATAGGCATCTTATGATTAAGCGACTCCGAAACAGTCCTTACTAAGTTAAAACATGCTAGGGTTGTCGATTTTCCTTTGCGGAATCCAAATTGCTTTGGTGTGAGAATGTCATGTTTGTTCAAAAAATCATTTACCCTGTGGAGCATTGCTTTCTCAAAAACTTTTGACAGAATTGGGATAATCGTAATGGGCCGATAATTATTTGGGTCTGATCTGTCACCTTTTTTAAAAAGGGGCTTTACTATGGAGAGTTTTAACTGTGAGGGAAAGATTCCATCAGTGAATGATAAGTTAATAATGTGTGATAGAGGACGGCAAATGGACTTAGTACATGCTTTTAAGACCATCGTGATAATCTCATCATATCCAAAGGCTTTACTATTGTTTAAAGACATTAATATTTTTAAAAGTTCAGTTTCATCCGTAGGTCTCAGAAAAATGGATTTAGGGTTGTGCAATGAACTATTTAATTTCATGTCCGCTGCAGTTGATTGTTTATTGTTTGTCAAATTAATAAGATATTTATTCAAGTAGTTACATATGTCGAGGGGGCATAAGTAGATATTATTTTCGAAAACTAAGTGGTCAATGTCGTTTTTACAATAGTCATTTCCAAGAGTGGTATTAATCGTCCTCCAAGTGGCTTTACATTTGTTACTATTGCATTGTATGTATTTATTATTACTAATCTGCTGCGCTCTATGGATACAAGACTTGAATAATTTATTGTATTGTACAAATTTTAACCGGTTTGTAATACATTTTGAACTAGCTCTCTTATATTTCAAATAAAGATCGCGCTTTGTTTTACTTGACTTTTTTAAGCCCTTCGTTAACCAATTCAGTTTTTTTGAATGATTGACAACTTTAACTTTTATCACGGGAAAACATAACTTAAATAATAAGCTAAATATCTAGTAAAAATTACTAAACGCTTCTTGACAAGATTCTGTTGCGTAAACATCACTGAAGGATAACTGGGAGATATAATTAGTAAATTTTAAAATGTTCTCTTTGCTATAATCCCTTTTTAATTCAAGCCATGTAGTAAATTTCTTGTGTTTATTTGCCTTTATTTTTATTATTTGTGCTGACTCATGGTCTGAAAGGCCTAGATATACCAACTCGGACTCAACGTCTTTAATGTTGCTTGCGATTTGGTCAATACATGACGAAATCGCAAGCAACATTAATCATTAGCAAAAGTAATCGCTTACCATCAGGTGATCCGTCTGCTCGTTTGCCTCCTATAACATAAAAAAAAAGTCGAAATTCGTATCCCTGTCACTCGAGTAATGTAAGTGCTATTAGAGATACCCGAACTTCGATTTTCGATGTTCGTGTTTATAGCTCTGAGCGCCTAATCCATGTCATAAAAACAGTTTCGGGAACATGATACCACAGGAAAACCGAGTTCATTCCTCTCTATCGTTCCAATCGGCGAAAGCGACAGAGAGGGAGATACATGACCGAATTTCGATTTTGTTTCGCGGTAGCCGCTCAGGGAATATGATCTAGTACCTACGTGTGATCTGAGCCTTATATAAGCGAAGCGATCTCTTTATAAGCGCGGACTTCAAAAGTCAGAACGAAAAGCAAATCGTCGTTCAAAACTGACAACTCTTCTATCAGTGTTGTTTTTACGTTCTTTAACAACGTATTTATTGATTGATTTCGTTTATTTTGAGAGTAGTATTTTAGTAAAATGCCACAACAAGTGGAACAGAAGGTCGTAGACCCTGAAGCGGAGCTCAGCAATGTGCAGCGCATGGTAAGTACCCTCATTTCACAAATATAGGTTTATTTAAGTTCATATGGGTGGGGACCAAATTCTTGGCCAGTAGTTAGCCTGGTTAATCGGTAAAAAGTTCCATACCTACCTCGTAAACCCTCTTACAGACGGCGCGGCCTGGCGTGGTGTGGTATTGGCACCAGATACAATAGAATGGCGTGTGGTTTTTTTTTACAATTTTAACGAATGACTTTGATGACTTACCACATCCTCCTCATTATGATTCAAAGCATCCAAGAGCACACCAAGCGCTTTTAGACTGTACCAGGGTAAAATTTGAACAAAGAGGTTGAAAAACGGTTTGCAAGATTTGAAAAATCTGTTACTTACCATCATTGTAAGTTAAATAAGAGCTTGTCACTAAACAATACTAAACAACGTTTGTTAACAGTTCAAGAAGCTCGCGCCGATGTGCAGCGTGGAGAAGCGAGCTGGCGGCGAGCCTCAACTCGCCCCGCAGGAGAAGCAGCTCGGCATACTGGCGCACGAGATGAAAGAGACGCTGTTGTGCATCAATGTGGGTACCTGTAACCCTACCTAGTATGTCCATAGTCAACTACCTCATCAGGGGAAGAAGCTTCGCATACTGGCACTTGAATTATAGGAGACGCTGTTGTGCATCAATGTGGGTACCTGTAACACTACCAAGTATGTCCATAGTCAAGTAGCTCAACCTTGGGAGAAAGCTTCCCATACAGACACTTGAGTTAAAGGAGACGCTGTTGTGCATCAATGTGGGTACCTGTAACACTACCTAGTATGTCCATAGATAAGTAGCTCATCCGCAAGTCGAGTTAAAAGAGACGGTTGTGTAAGTATCAATGTGGGTACCTGTAGCACTACCTAGTATGTCCATAGTCAAGTACTTAGCTCATCCGCGGAAGAAGCTTGGCATACTGGCACTCGATTTAAAGGAGACGCTGTTGTGCATCAATAGGGGTACCTGTAATAGTATGTCCATAGTCAAGTAGCTCATCCGTAAGTCGAGTTCAAGGAGACGGTTGTGTAAGTATCAATGTGGGTACCTGTAGCACTACCTAGTATGTCCACAGAGTAGCTCATCCGCGGAAGAAGCTTGGCATACTGGCACTCGAGTTAAAGGAAACGCTGTTGTGCATCTCTGTGGGTACCTGTAGCACTACCTGGTATCTGGTATGTGCACAAGTATGTGGGTAGGAAAGGAAGTGTTGTAGGAAAAATAAGTTGACGATGACGGCGTTTTTATCAAGCCCAATGTCGCTGTGCTAATGTGTACGATATTACTCACGCTTTCGAAGGTCCTTAGTCGATTACTTGAAATGGGATTGAAAATTCATTAATCAGTGCGTAACATAAAATCATTTGACTGACAAAGATTCCCACTCCAATCGCTTATTAAGTATTATCGTCATACGGAACTCATTAGTGACTTATTTTAAGGCTCAACTGACCCCTGACAGCGCTAACAAAGGCACACCGGGTCACCTTGATTAACATCGCTTGTCTCGAGATTTACAAAGGATGTGTTTCATTACAGCTAGCCAAGAAAGGCCAGCACGGGCTCCGCGACAAGACAGCGAAGAAGAGCACCCGCCACTCCATCGTCGAGTACGAGCACCTGGAACTGGAGGTTCGCGACGAGCGCGGCCAGCAACAAGAGCTGGACTGCCTGAACTACCTCGCCTCCAAGCAGATGCAGGACCTGCTGAAGAAAGTGCCGACCGAGGCTGATGTGAGTATGGGTAAATTCTAAATTACATCAGTGTAAATTGATAATAAACGTGTCTGACTTGAACCAGCAGTTTTCATTGTACAAACAGAGTATTTCAATAACATAGTACAGTTACAAAAAATCTAGTTGGGGATCTGTAGTATGAATAACAATCCGAAGTCTGGCATATCAATACTGCTATGAATAATTAGTAAGTGATGTTTTATAAGTTTAGTATTTTAGCCTTCATATTTGAATGAAACAATTGAGCTTTTGAACCCTGTAGGCTCCAGCTCAACAACACATGTTTTTACGCATGTGCGCTGCGGCAAATCTCACTTGACATCCAGGAGAAGACGAATAATTCTGTACACACCACGATCAAGTGGTTAGTACACATACGATAAACAATCACGAAGGCGAATCTATTTGACGAAATTATACTTTACGTCATTATAAGAGGCACGCGCGCACTCGAAATTCAAAAACTAAAAACTGAAGTGGCATTAAGGGGAATTAATCTAATTACCTATTAAACAATTGATATAGCTTCACAGTAATTTCCTCGATGATGCCTTTCGTACAGATCACATCGATAAATTCTAGGACTTTTGCTATTTCACAACCAAAATCATGCTATGCAGGAGCTAGCGATGATCGAGGATGCGGCCAACCGTCTCCGGCGCATGGAAAACCGACTAGATCTGGCAACTAAGCGGTTCTGCGTTGTCAACTCCGACAACAAGCATGTGCGAGAGGAGATACACCGCCTGATGGTTGAGAGGTAACTATATAATAGTTGGCTGATCCGGGATGCACCTGGCTATCCCTACCAAAAAGCACCACGTGATGACCACGTACACCCAAGCATCTGCTTCACGTGGTGTTAGGTGAACCAATAATCTGCGTGCGTTAGGAGATACACCACCGAGCTGTTGAGAGGTATGTACCTGAAAACGAGAGCTAAACATTCCTTATCGACTATGTAACAAAGTGGACTTGGGATTTGGGATTAACCTCGCTCTAGATTTGCTTATTCCGCTTGTAATGAAAGTACGTCAGAGTTTCACAGCAAATCACAGGCGATGACGCCAATGTTTACTATTCCAGGGACAGCTTCAACATCCAATGGAACCGCACCATCGGCAAGCTGGTGAAGGGCAAGGAATTCTTGATGGACATATTCGAGATCGCCGCCATCGCTTTTGGAGACCGGGACGAGTGTATCAGGAAAGTGGAGGCCTTGAAGTGGAAAGGGCTGTTCCAGCTGAACAGAGATATTGCGGTTCGATGCGTGTCATTTATAATTGTATTCTATTGCTTACATAACACACTTCTTGTGGCGACGGACAGGATAATGTGGCGCTCTTTGGAGGAGGCCTATGTCCAGCAATGAACGTCTTTCGGCTGATTTGACGATGATGATGACTTTGTTCCTGATATCATTTATTTGCCTACATTGGCGTTGGCATATGGGTGAGGACCAAATTCTTGGCTAGTAGTTAGCGTGGTTAATTGGTGGTCGTTAAAAAGTTCTGTTGTGACACGAAAATTAACCATAGAATTGCATGGCTAATTCTAAGAATCTGGCACTCACCAATATTTCAAACTCTTCGGTAGTTCTTCTTCAGGATGAATCCTTGAGACAATACGGCCGCTTTGAAACCGACATGAGACATTATAAAAGGGATAGCGTTGTTAATAGTAATTTGTTTTTCCAGGAAATGCAATCGTATGAGGGTGAGATCAACCACCTGGCCAAACTAGAAGAGTTCCTACGAGTGAAAGGTTCCAGGCGGATATGCGAGGCCGATGAAATAGAGGAAATTAAAAGACAGGAAGAAATCCAACGGTGTGAGAGTGAGATCGCCCGCCACGATGCGCTACTTGACGAAATCTTTGTAAGTTATATTCTCCTTATATCTCTTCTTTTAAACCTTTAACTGTAAAGAACGCCTATACGTGTTGCGTGTAGTCGTGCCTAATACATATTATTATATCATATGAACATATTACTTACACCTAATTAATTAATTACCGCTATAAAAAAGGGTGCGAGTGGCAACCACGTACCGGAAGGCGCAGCGTGTGTAGACCCCCACAAGGTGGACTGATGACCTGGTTAAAGTCGCGGGATGTCCAGCAGTGGATGTCTTTCGGCTGATATGATGATAAAAATGTATGCCTTGTGTCTTTATTAAACGGAGTTGGTGGTGGATATTGTATGCAAACATAAAATTCCTTCCAGCAATACGCGGGAACAAGCCGCATCCTCAGCATCGTGAACAACTTCCAAGCAGCCGAGATCCAGAACTTCCAGTGCTTCGTGCTGCTGTGTGAGGTGCTGCAGGAGTCCATCTTCTTGCGACGCGAGCTGAACAGATCGAGGCAACTCATATGTGAGGGTTTAGACTCCTATACCTTTAAATGAGAGTATTATTCACTTCAACACCGGTTCGACCTAGGCCTCACAGCTAATCTTTGGGAGAGACAAGAGTTGGTATCTGCTTGTGCTGGATGGCTACTTCAACTGGAGATACAATCTGTTTTCGTTATAAGTAGGGTAAATCGCCAATAACTGGCCACCTGATACTAAAAATTAACTGTAATAATAATAAATTTTTAGTATAAGGTGTTAACTAATTACTGGCCACCGTTCAATAACATAATAATTTATTTATAACACGTTATACTAAATTGAATTCTGTTCGTAGGGGAATTTTTAGTATGAGGGGGCCAGGAGCGGGCCAGTTATTGCACGGTGGCCGGTTGGCGATTTACCGTAGGTTACTTTAAAGATTAATTATATTAAAAAAGGTTATTATTAAAGAACCACTGCTCTAGCATAATGGTAATCTAATTTGTTATCAAAGTTAATCATTTTTAGTGCTGATTGGTTCTGAGAAACTTATTTATATTTGGCTCATTATTCATTCAGTTCCATGCTTGACGTCTGTAGGACTAAAATAATGAATGATCTACCATTTTACAGTGGACCAGCGCGACATAAACGAGGCCCGCGAGGAGATGCAGACCAAACGGCTGGTGAGCATGCGGCTGATGCTCGACGAGCAGCGGGTCAGGGTCCAGGAGAAGCGAGACCTTGACACCGCCGCCGACGCCACCATCATCAGGGTACTGAAGAGCATCGACGACCTGGTCAAGTTAGTCAATTGATCTCAATTCCTTGGGAATAAGAGTGCTGATGTCAGTCCAGTAACTTGAGCATATGCAGACCAAGCGACCGGTGAGCATGCGAATTGGCATTGGAGCAGCAGCGAGCCAGGTTGCTGCACGTCATCGACGACCTCGTCAGGTTGGTTCAATGATCTCAATCCTTGAGAATAAGAGCCCTGCCGGTATCCGTCCACTAACTTGAGGAGATGGAGACCAAACGGCTGGTGAGCACGCGGCTGGCACTCGATGCTGCCGGACATAAGCCTTCCCCCGAAGCGTGCCAAAATGACCGGTCCTGCGCCACCTGCATCCAGCGGCCTCCCGCTTTACCTATATTTTTAACTGCTACATTTTAGAATAGCATTTAACCTCCTTTGTTTACAGACTAGCTAAGTGCGACACCACGCCCCTGCTTTCACTGCTTGGCAACCACCGGGAGACTACCAAGTGGAACATCATGAAATTCCTGAGGATCCTGGAGGCTGAAGTCAAGAGCCTCATCGAAGTGTGCTACGGCGCCGTGAAGGTTAGTGGAATAAATAGAAATGATCTCGGAAAGGGTAGTTCGTACAGGATATAATTATTTCAAATGAAATATTTTTAATTTCCCTAACGACGAAACCGTATAAGTGTTAATAGTTATTTGTTATGCAAGGCTGCAAAGTTGTTGTTTGGCGCAAGTGCTTGTATTGAAAGCCGAGCTAGCGAAGGATTGTAAAATTGAACCATGAGCGAAGCGAATGGTTCAAAAGTATAATCCTGAGCATAGCGAGGCTTTCAAGGCACGCGACGCCAAACAATTTTGCTGCCGTGCGAAACACACAACTTTTCACCTTACCACCGCGAGGAAAATTGTAGGTAAATGTAGGTAATGGAAGTAATTTGGGCCTTATACTTATTTTCAAAAAAGGTTTGTTTACATCTCATAATTATTAAATGTAACATATATATTTTTGCATATTTAAATAAAGCCCACGCTTACCTACACTAAAAAAGTCAAGGTATTGTTGGGTACTCACGGGTAAACTAAGGCTCAAATTCGCTTATGCTTTTAGCTATTAGCTAATAGCTGTATGTCTTCTGCACTAAAATCTATAAATAACCATCAATATTTTAGTTTTACTGTCTGTGGCTTCAGAACAAAACAAAATTAAATGTAGGTTGAGTTTTTTCTTAAAGTTACTATTCAAACTACGTTCCAAATTTGGAAGAAGCGAAATTTTTTGAAACATAAAACCGCATTTTAAAATTATTTATTCGTATTTTATCCTTATAAATCAGTCTAAATATTAATATTTCGTATGTACCTA
>OX244278.1:4851215-5020460 GCA_945867215.1 Epinotia demarniana | reverse complement strand
CAATTTCAAACCTTAAGTCAAGTGAACTAAGTCCATATTTCTTTATATCTAATTTGAGTTATCACATTTTGCTGCACTAAATGGTAATGGACGGCATTGTTCCATTTTAGCAGCAACCAAGATAACAAACTTTAGTAGTAGGTAGCGATAACAATACAGTTGCAAATAAAAAAAAACTAGAATAATATTTTGCAACGAATTATTTGTTTGTAAAAACAATAGCACGCATAAACAATGAGAATTTCGTCTTAAGACTTATCATGTCAACTGCAGCTGCTACGATAACAGAATTTAACTTCTCCCTATAAGCTTTGATGTGACCGCTGCATAATGACTCACTGATTCTTCGGCGACACCTGACCGATAATCCTTTGTTTGTGTGTAGGGCGAGTCCTATAAACAATGTGAATTTAGTCTTAAGACTTGTCGTGTAATTTGCAGCTGCAACGATAACGAAGCTGACCGCAACTTACTGATAACGATTCTTCAGTGACAATAGACCGATAATCCCTTGGTTCTGAGTAGGGAAAGTTCCGCTATAGCACTTTGAAGTTATTATTACATTATGCCAATAGTATAAAATAAAATAGTCTTCAGTCTTGGCTTGCCTGTTGACTAAACCAGATCTCGGTTGTGTCTCTGTGTTGTGCGTGTGCTTTACTTTGTACAATGAACCCGACTATGGATATTGGTATTTCGAACCCGTTTAATATGACTGACCCGGCTATCCATACCCTTACTCCGAACCTGCCTAACACGAACGATCCGGCTGTGACTATTTGTGCTCCGAACCAGCATCTCACGACTGACCTGGCTGTTGAAAACATGGATCACGATCTTACCTCAATGGGGTTGGAGACGGCTTCAGCATATACCGGTAAGTCTTAAATAAAATATAGTAAATTTGTATACATACAACGTGTCCCAAAACTCAACGATAAGCCGGCATCAGAGGATGGAGCTGCTTATCATTAGTCGAGAAAAAATAAGGAAAAAAATATATCTCAATTATTTTAGAAATTACAGAAAAAAAATGAAATTCATCGAAAAAAAAAACATACTCAAATATTACTGTTTTTGTTTTGTTTTTGGAAACTTAAGTAGCCCTGTTATCTAACACAGTTCTTAAAAATACCATAATACATGTAGTTTTTACAAAAAAATAATCAAAATTCATTTTGTCCCTACAATTTTGAAAGATTTTTTCTTACAGTCCACTTTCAATCATCATGGTGTAAAAAAATAGTATTGACACCACTATGGCAATTATTTTCAAAAGATATATATATATATATTTTTTTGAGATATATTTTTTTCCTTATTTTTTCTCGACTAATCATAAGCAGCTCCATCCTCTGGTGCCGGCTTATCGTTGAGTTTTGGGACACGTTGTATATTAAATGTTGTATCTCATACTTGTTTTTTTAAATATAGAATAGAAAGCATTTATTCGTGACAAAACGGTAAATATAAAACAGCTTGTCATAAAATCAGATTATAAACCCATGAGAAAGTTAACAATAGTCACTTGTAATTAATTATCGACATATAATTAATTATGGACGATTATTTTCATAGAAGGTGAAAATACGATGACAGAAGTTCAACTGATCAGTCTTTTGGAGGGCTCTCCTGATGAGTTTGACATCCAACCTGGTCACTGTTCTTCTTCGTCAGATTCGGAAGAAGAAGAATATTCTTCCCCGCCAAATGAAAACAGGAATGAAAGTGGTGTTAGTGCAAATTGGAGCTTTACACGAAAAACGTCTAGTGTTTCGGAATTTATTGAGACATCTGGATTAAGAGGTACTAGGAAGGAAAAACCTCAAGAATATTTCGATATGTTGTTTACTAGCACTTTTCTAGTTTTTTTAGTCAACAACATAAATAGATATGCCATACGATTAATAGAAGCGAACAATAATGCATACGCAAGAATTACGAAATGGAAGGATGTAACCATTTCGGAATTCAGGGTATTTTTAGGTCTGTTATTCCATATGGGAACAATTAAATGCAATAAATACGAGGACTACTGGAGTACCGACGAATTGTTTGACTTTAAGTTTTTCAGTAGTCATATGTCAAGAAACAGATTTATGTTAATTTTAAGGTGCATAAATTTTTATGATGAAACTACAGGAGACAATCGATTAAATAAGATTTCAGGTCTTGTAAATTTGTTTAATAAAATAATGGACAATATTTACTACCCGGCCAAGGTACTCTGTATAGATGAATCCCTTGTATTGTGGCGTGGTAGATTATCTTTCCGCCAATTTATGAAAGGAAAGGCTAACAAATATGGCGTAAAATTATACTTACTTACAGATCAATTTGGTTATGTTATAAAAATGATTGTGTATGGGGGAAAATGCGACACCCGATTAGGAGGTAAAAATCATGTAACGAAGATTGTGAAAGATTTATTAGAAGGGAAATTGGGCGTAGGGCATTCAGTGTATATGGATAATTTTTATAACTCCGTCGACTTGGCAAATTATTTAGTAGATTCTAATACCCATGTCACTGGAACCCTACGTTCCA
The DNA here is from genome assembly GCA_945867215.1 of Epinotia demarniana. Taxonomy (NCBI): domain Eukaryota; kingdom Metazoa; phylum Arthropoda; class Insecta; order Lepidoptera; family Tortricidae; genus Epinotia; species Epinotia demarniana. The sequence goes on along the minus strand of OX244278.1, from coordinate 5,017,913 downwards.
ATAGGAAAGGTAATCCGCCAGAAATATTAAAAAAAAAGTTAGCAAAAAATGAAAAAATCTCGATGTATAATGACAAAGGAGTATGTATAATGAAATGGAATGACCGGAGAGAGGTGCTAATGATTTCAACGGAACACAATAGTGAATGGCAGGATTACCTACTACCTACTACCTACCAATAATAATGTAAAAGCCAAGCCTGGAGTCGTGCTTAACTACAACAAACATATGGGAGGCGTAGATAAGCACGACCAAATGATGGCGTACTATAACCCAGAACATAAAACCCTTAGGTGGTATTTGAAATTGGGAGTGCATGTATTTAGTACAATGCTATGTAACGCGCACTCTCTATATAATAGATTTGGAGAGAAACCAATGCCCTTGTGTGATTTCAGAAAACATATTATTCGGGCATTGGTTTCAAGTCGGGAAATTGCCAATTGTCTCCCGCGTCCTCCATCAGACTATCACGTATCATTCAAATTGCCAAGACACCTAGAAACAAACAGATTAAAACGAAAAAGATGCGTGGTCTGTTGGAGGAAACATAACAAACGTGTAGAGACGGGCGACTTTTGTCCGAAATGTTCACGACAACCGGGGTTATGTCAAGGGGCATGTTTCGTAGAGTATCACAAGCAAAATAATGTTATAATTAATTAGTTGATGATAGTTTATTATAAACAATAAATATTTATGAATTATTAGTAGCTTTTTATTTCCTTTGTTCCTATAATCTCAGTTAAATAAGCAAATTCAATGTCTGTGTTGGCTTCATTTGATTTGCCCAGACAGTAAATGGATGTTCTCTTAATTTATACATTTTAATACTTAAATATGTTTTAAAAGATTATTATCTTACACACTGGTTAAAACAAAATGATGCATGAAACTATCCAACGCGGGCGGCAAAATCTTTTGCACGTCAGCGGCGCCATATGACGTCTACGTGTTGTGATTGCGGCCGGGCAGTTTATGAATGTATGGTGGCGTGTCGAGTACGTTCAAGCTGGAGGGCCGTGGCGGTGAATGGGTTAAATGGAGAGTTCTCTCTTATGATAATAAGATATTTTAAATGGATTTGATGAACTGCTCAGCCTGTCATCAAACCCAGAATTATTTCATCTTTCTGAAACAATCCGGATATCACAATTTCATGAATAATACTATGACCTTTTTTAATGATATTTAACAATTGTCTCGTGTTTCACGTGTAACCCACGGCAACCCAACACCACTTGCCGTACTACTCAAACATCACACTGGTTACTCATTAATAATTTTAGTCGTCATTAGATTTTATAAGAATATTAACTTCAATTTTATTAATCCTACCAAACACTTGTAATATTATTGGTTACAGTAGATATAGTTTCAAGCCCTAATACCCCATAACGCGTGAATTTACTCCTAAGCCTACCCCACAGTCCCTATTCTGCTTACTCCTGGAACCATACCTTAGTTCAGAAGCAAGAATGTATCCCTATTGAAGCTGTAATTAGTTCAGTCGGCGAAACTGAGATGACAACCCTCTAACAGCCTGTGTAATTCATCTCCCCTCGCTGTGCCCGAAGGCTAAAGGGAAAACAGCGAGTAAGATGCACTAACTGGACATACGGTATGTTGATATATAAGTATATTTAACACTGAACGACCCCTCAAGCAACCGATCGGTTTCCACGAGCGGAGATATCCTCCTATGCTTTTCGTCACATAAATGCTCAAGCCACGTTTCCACCGTCAGTTGTTTTGAGAGACGTGAGGGCCCCGATTAAAGGGTTTCGTCTCCTATGTTGGTAAAGAGGTAGACGCCAGACCACACCTCAAGTCTGGTAACTACACGGACACGGATTCATCCCCGTTGGCACCGTTAGGTGGGGCTGACTCCGCAGATAACTGATTCTTGACAGTGTTCCGGCTGATTGGACAGTAAGAATTAACCCCAACTAAATTTCGAAAACAATCGTCAAACATACTCGATCCCAGGGAGTACCCTGGCATAATTAAATATATTTGATTAACTATATAAACCTCCGGACCAACTCCGTTACGGTAAATACAGCTTTGACTGAGTTCCGAAAACACTTGTCAAACATGTCTAATTCTAGGGAGTGGCCGCTAGCAAATTAAACATATTTGATTTAACCATATAAACCTCCCGGAGTACCTCCGATAAAGTAAATATAGCTTAGGCCCTAATACCCCTTTAAATATACAATTAACTTGTAAAATTAAGAAAGTAAAAGACTCATAATTATGAAGAGAGATTCCTCACAATAACAAGCCATTCACCAAAACACAATAGAGGTAACACACACCAATAATTTCACAGCCCACAACCAGAGACACTGCCAGTCCGAACGATGAGAAATGAATAATATCCCCCATACTACTTCGGCATTCCCTTTTATACTCTTCACGAGGGTCAATAGGGTCACGAGGGTCAATAGGGTCACAGTGCCACGAGGGTCAATAGGGTCACGGGGGTCAATAGGGTCACGAGGGTCAATAGAGTCACGGGGGTCAATAGGGTCACGAGCGTCATTAGGGTCACGGGGGTCAATAGGGTCACGAGGGTCAAAAGAGTCAAGAGGGTCAATAGGGTCAATAGGGTCACGAGGGTCAATAGGGTCACGAGGGTCAATAGGGTCACGAGCGTCATTAGGGTCAGGGGGTCAATAGGGTCACGAGGGTCAATAGGGTCACGGGGTCAAGAGGGCCAATAGGGTCAAGAGGGTCACGAGGGTCAAGAGGGCCAATAGGGTCAAGAGGGTCAATAGCGTCAAGAGGGTCAATAGGGTCAAGAGGGTCAATAGGGTCACGAGGGTCAATAGGGTCAAGAGGGTCACGAGGGTCACGAGGGTCAAGAGAGTCAATAGCGTCAAGAGGGTCAATAGGGTCAAGAGGGTCAAGAGGGTCACGAGGGTCAAGAGGGTCACGAGGGTCAAGAGGGCCAATAGGGTCAAGAGGGTCAATAGGGTCACGAGGGTCACGAGGGTCAATAGGGTCAAGAGGGTCAAGAGGGTCACGAGGGTCAAGAGGGTCAAGAGGGTCAAGAGGGTCAAGAGGGTCAATAGGGTCAAGAGGGTCAATAGGGTCACGAGGGTCAAGAGGGTCAATAGGGTCAATAGGGTCAAGAGGGTCACGAGGGTCAATAGGGTCACGGAGTCACGAGGGTCAAGAGGGCCAATAGGGTCAAGAGGGTCAATAGGGTCACGAGGGTCACGAGGGTCAATAGGGTCAAGAGGGTCACGAGGGTCAAGAGGGTCACGAGGGTCAAGAGGGTCAAGAGGGTCAATAGGGTCAAAAGGGTCAATAGGGTCAAGAGGGTCAATAGGGTCACGAGGGTCAAGAGGGTCAATAGGGTCAATAGGGTCAAGAGGGTCACGAGGGTCAATAGGGTCACGGAGTCACGAGGGTCAATAGGGTCACGGAGTCACGAGGGTCAATAGGGTCACGAGGGTCAATAGGGTCAAGAGGGTCAATAGGGTCACGAGGGTCACGAGGGTCAATAGGGTCACGAGGGTCAATAGGGTCAAGAGGGTCAATAGGGTCAAGAGGGTCAATAGGGTCACGAGGGTCAATAGGGTCAAGAGGGTCACGAGGGTCACGAGGGTCAAAAGGGTCACGAGGGTCAATAGGGTCACGAGGGTCAAGAGGGTCAATAGGGTCACGAGGGTCAAGAGGGTCAATAGGGTCAATAGGGTCAAGAGGGTCACGAGGGTCAATAGGGTCAAGAGGGTCAATAGGGTCACGAGGGTCACGAGGGTCAATAGGGTCACGAGGGTCAATAGGGTCAAGAGGGTCAAGAGGGTCAAGAGGGTCACGAGGGTCAAGAGGGTCACGAGGGTCAAGAGGGTCAAGAGGGTCAATAGGGTCACGAGGGTCAATAGGGTCACGAGGGTCAATAGGGTCAATAGGGTCACGAGGGTCACGAGGGTCAATAGGGTCACGAGGGTCAATAGGGTCAGTAGGTTTACGAGGCCAGACGTTGGTGGTATCATCAATAATTTCAACCCATTAACAACCTTAACTCTTTAGCAATAAGGTTCAAATCAGATTGTAGTATTAAAGCGCTAACGTAAACACATTGCCTTACCACAAAAAGTCGTACTATTCATTTTCATTTAGCTTCTAATGTTCCAGCTATTACGATTGAAATTCGTATGTCGCCCTACGCCTCCAGCCATGTCCATTACCAAAGCAGGAATTCTATTTAGGTATCGATATATGAAATGATTCATACAATATCCGTAGATGAAATAAGTCACCGTTACAGACTGTTTATACGATTGTATATTAACTTTATTGTCTTCCTTCTCCCCTTCATTTATCTAATCAATTTTCTAAATTTGGGTATGAAATAAAAGTATGTCATTCTCTCTCTCTCTCTTTATATAACAATACACACAGAAATCCGCCAGCGAGCATGCCCAGTCTATTACAGCTGGTTTTCAGTGAGAGCCCCAAAAATAAATAAAACGACTAAACTAAACAAACAATTTTATAATTTTTAGGCACTGTATGTCTAAAAATTACAAAAGTGAACTTAAAACTAGCGGGTAACATTAGAATCATTGTCGACAGTGATTTATATGCATGCAACACTGAAATGTAATTGACTCTGTTCGTACTAAAAAACATGAAAATAAAAAAGTGGTAATAACCAAGCGTAAAACTACTTATTACAATGAACAAAATCTTATACAAATAATAAATAATAATAATAATAGCTATGTGTTATGTAGCAATAAGATAAGTAAGCCGCCTACTGCAACAGTCGGATTGTATTAGGTACCTGTGTAAATATATAGTGGCAAGCGTCCATAGGCTACGGTGGTACACTTACGATCAGGCGGTGAGCTTGTTTGCCACCGACATGGTATAAAAGATTATACCTACGCGATTAACTCCCGTTTAGTAGTGTGTGAGAATGTGAAAGGTTCAATCAATATAATCATGTAGGTAATTATAATGGTTGGTGCTTTCGTAAAACTAGTGCCTCCGTCAAATCCTGAAATTAGGTGGCAAAGTGGACCCTACACCACTTTAGGGTAGGCACAACAGAGAGAAACGCCAGGAGGATGATTATAAATGTATATAATGTACTAATACTTAAAAACAACAACTATATACAGCAAACTTTAGTAAGGAGTGGAGCAGAAGAGTGTGTTTCTCCTACACGGCTACTCGTATCACGGGACAACCCACGAGCGTCGCGGCGACATACACCATCCGTCCCTTTCTAAGCGCTGTAGCTAAAGTAAGAGGCGGACAGACTAGCTCGCCGTGTCACTTGCGCGCCGTCCTTGTGACAGCCGTGCTGACGTAAGGTCGAATCGAATGAAGAAAAATCCTTTTAGTTCGAATTCATATCACTCATTGCTTTGACATAGAGTGCCCATGCCATATACCTCTACGAGTACAGCGTCGAGCACTCGGACACCTTATACACTGGAGAAAAGACAATGATAGCAAACCCTAGCAGCTAGCTAGTTTCGGGAGCAAACCCTGCAAAGGACTACTCATCTTCATAGCACTAGGTCGGTGTCCACTGGAAAATTTGATGTGCCAAGAGTTTATAACTACTATGGAGTTAGAACATTAAAAAAACGTTTGCCATATATCTATTACAACTTGCCTGAAGACATCAGACTTGAGCAAAATGCACGCGTATTTAAAAGAAAATTAAAAAAACATTTTCTAGAATCCTTACCCTAAATATTTATTCATACCTACATAAATATACCATTAGATATATTTTACCAAAGCATGTACATATTACTACTGTAGAATTATCTTTAAGTCGAACTATTAACTAGTTTTGAAAATTAGATAAGTTATTATAATAAGTCTTCCTGCAGTCAAACTGTTAAAACAGTTTTGCAGGACTTTAAGTAATTAGTGTTTTTGTAGAATTTTTAGTAACAAATAAATAATAATAATAATAGTGATGACCGCTTAAAGGTGAAGTAACTCAGGGTCAATTACCCTCATTGTGTTATTTATTTATCACATTCACTGCCAAGAATCGCTACGAGCGTAGCGCGTAGCAGTTCATGGCCTCCCGTGGTTTTCCTGGTATGTAGCGCAAAGCGACTACAAAGAGTAAAGTAGATATACAGCGACTACGGCGTATGCGCCCGGTATATAGGCGGGTTCCTTCCTGCTCGGCTATCACTGGACGGCGCGCGAGCTCGATCTCTCGATTTTTCTCGCACGCACTCTCTTTCTAAGTGTAGTGGTAGCCCTACGCTTAAAAAAACCGCAAATCGATGTACAGTTTAGCCGTTTGGCACACGCATACTAGAGGTCAAAACAATTTTTTTGACCCGCAGTTCCTAAAAAAAATTCCCTTAGGGGGGGAGTGCCAAAACATTTTTCTTTTTGTATGGAAAAAATAATTTTTGTTTCAGAAACCTATCGTATGAAAGGGCTTTTCGGGGCGATTCTAAAAATATACCACATTATTACATTTTAGCCATATTTTTTTAATTAAGTCAAAAATAATTTTCGAAACATACCAAGTTTGGGCTCCTCCAGACACGATATGGCTGATTTTTTTTTAATTCATGATACCACAAATGATACGTAATATCCTCATATCTAACTTAAAAAAAGCAATTTTGAAAATAATTGCATTAAGTATTTTTTTTTAATTTTTCAATATTACCAAGTGACACAGTTCTACAGATAGGAACTGTACTGCAGATACGGTAACTACATATTAATCATAAAATGATAGGTAGTATCCATATATCCAACGGGAAATACCTCTTTAACCCTTTAACTGCGCTTTTTCATCAGTTGGTATACCAACTCAATTTCAAAGTATACTTTGGTTAGTTTTTGTCTCAAAATATCAAGGTTGGACTCTTTCAGATACGATATACCCAACTAATTATAGATTAGATATAACGTATCACAAATGATCCGTTATATCTTGATATCTAACCCCAAGAAAGCAATTTTGAAATAATTTCATATAGTTTTTTTTTGTATTTTTTATGCATATAGTCGTATCGATCGCTATGACCGACCGAACGCCGCGACTACGGGCAGCTAACTAAATGCAGCTCGTGATCGGAACTCAGATCTTGAGGGACGGGCGGGGGGGATAGGGGAGAAAATAATTTATCGTTTTTAGAATAGAATAGAATAGAATAGAAATTTATTCCGATAACACATCATTACACATCCATTCACATAATGCACCTTAAGAGCTAACAAACAGGGATGTGCTACCGAAAAGGTCTCCACTCAGCAATGCAGTTGGCACAGGAGTGCCAACGGCGCGGCGCTGGTTTTCTGGGGATCCAGTGTTCAGTGTTCCAAGTTTTTGATCGTTATTATCACTTAGGTAACACCAATAATAATCAAAACACCACAGTTCAATACAATTCGAGTAGAAAGTAGATATTGAAAAATTATATACATAAAAAAAAAGACTAAATGAAATTATTTTCAAAAGTACTTTCTTGGGGTTAGATATCAAGAGATAACGGATCATTTGTGATACGTTATATCTTGATATCTAACCTAATTAGTTGGGTATATCGTATCTGAAAGAGTCCAACCTTGATATTTTGTGACAAAAACTAACCAAACTAGGTATACCAACTGATGAAAAATCGCCGTTAAAGGGTTAAAGAGGTATTTCCCGTTGGATATATGGATACTACGTATCATTTTATGGTTAAAATGTACCTTATCTGCAGTACAGTTCCATAAGTCACGTAAAATAGGTATTGAAGTAGAACTGTGTCACTTGGTAATATTGAAAAATTAAAAAAAAATACTTAATGCAATTATTTTCAAAATTGCTTTTCTGAGGTTAGATATGAGGATATCACGTATCATTTGTGGTATCATGAATTAAAAAAAAATCTGCCATATCGTGTCCGGAGGAGCCCAAACTCGGTATGTTTCGAAAATTATTTTTAATTTAATTAAAAAAATATGGCTAAAATGTAATGATGTGGTATATTATTAGAATCGCCTCGAAAAGCCCTTTCATCTGATACTACACACGATAGGTGTATGAAAAAAAATTTTTTTTTTTCCATACAAAATGAAAAATGTTTTGGCACTCCCCCCCTAAGGGAAAATTTTTTAGGAACTGCGGGTCAAAAAAATTGTTTTTACCTCTAGTATGCGTGTGCCAAACGGCTAAACTGTACATCGATTTGCGGTTTTCTTATGAAATTGGGCTTGTGGGGCGTCCACTAGTGTACTAATAAGAGAGAAACGGATGGACGCTAGGCGGGTTCCTGGCAGTGAAAATGTTAAGAATCGCTACGTGTGCTACGCCGTAGCGCGTAGCAGCGTTTTTCTGGTCTGTAGCGAAAATTGCACGTAGAGGCAATGTACATAGGCTATATTTCCTACTTTGGCTCCGTTAATTTGCATATTTTCGTATCCTTACTAATAATAATTAGTAAATATTACGGGTCGTACCAATGAGTTTTTCGGAACTTATGTACGGAATATCATTTGATATTTACCGTTAGCTTTTCGGTGAAGGAAAAAGAAAAACATCGTGAGGAAACCTGCATACATCCACGAAGAAATTCAAAGGTGTATGTGAAGTCCCCAACCCGCACCGGGCAAGCGTGGGGACTACTGCCCGTTCCCTCTATTCCATGAGAGGAGGCCTGTGCCCAGCAGTGGGACGTATATAGGCTGATTTATTATTATTATGTATGTTTCTTCCATATCTCAGGACTGTAATAGAGTGGGCATGCTCGCTGGCGGATTTCTGTGTGTATTGTTATATAAAGAGAGAGAGAGAGAATGACATACTTTTATTTCATACCCAAAGTTAGAAAATTGATTAGATAAATGAAGGGGAGAAGGAAGACAGTAAAGTTAATATACAATGGTATAAACAGTCTGTAACGGTGACTTATTTCATCTACGGATATTGTATGAATCATTTCATATATCGATACCTAAATAGAATTCCTGCTTTGGTAATGGACATGGCTGGAGGCGTAGGGCGACATACGAATTTCAATCGTAATAGCTGGAACATTAGAAGCTAAATGAAAATGAATAGTACGACTTTTTGTGGTAAGGCAATGTGTTTACGTTAGCGCTTTAATACTACAATCTGATTTGAACCTTATTGCTAAAGAGTTAAGGTTGTTAATGGGTTGAAATTATTGATGATACCACCAACGTCTGGCCTCGTGACCCTATTGACCCTCGTGACCCTTTTGACCCTCGTGACCCTATTGACCCTCGTGACCCTATTGACCCTCGTGACCCTCTTGACCCTCTTGACCCTCGTGACCCTCTTGACCCTCTTGACCCTCTTGACCCTCGTGACCCTATTGACCCTCGTGACCCTTTTGACCCTCGTGACCCTATTGACCCTCGTGACCCTCTTGACCCTATTGACCCTCGTGACCCTATTGACCCTCTTGACCCTATTGACCCTATTGACCCTCTTGACCCTATTGACCCTCTTGACTCTCTTGACCCTATTGACCCTCGTGACCCTATTGACCCTCGTGACCCTCGTGACCCTATTGACCCTCTTGACCCTATTGACCCTTGTGACCCTATTGACCCTCGTGACCCTTTTGAACCTCGTGACTCCGTGACCCTCTTGACCCTCGTGACTCCGTGACCCTATTGACCCTCGTGACCCTCTTGACCCTATTGACCCTCGTGACCCTATTGACCCTCGTGACTCCGTGACCCTATTGACCCTCTTGACCCTCGTGACCCTATTGACCCTCTTGACCCTATTGACCCTCTTGACCCTATTGACCCTATTGACCCTCTTGACCCTATTGACCCTTGTGACCCTATTGACCCTCGTGACCCTCTTGACCCTCGTGACCCTATTGACCCTCGTGACTCCGTGACCCTATTGACCCTCGTGACCCTCTTGACCCTCGTGACCCTATTGACCCTCTTGACCCTATTGACCCTCGTGACCCTATTGACCCTCTTGACCCTCTTGACCCTCGTGACTCCGTGACCCTATTGACCCTATTGACCCCCTGACCCTAATGACGCTCGTGACCCTATTGACCCTCGTGACCCTATTGACCCTATTGACCCTCTTGACTCTTTTGACCCTCGTGACTCTATTGACCCCCGTGACCCTAATGACGCTCGTGACCCTATTGACCCCCGTGACCCTATTGACCCTCGTGACCCTATTGACCCCCGTGACCCTATTGACCCTCGTGGCACTGTGACCCTATTGACCCTCGTGACCCTATTGACCCTCGTGAAGAGTATAAAAGGGAATGCCGAAGTAGTATGGGGATGATTCATTTCTCATCGTTCGGACTGGCAGTGTCTCTGGTTGTGGGCTGTGAAATTATTGGTGTGTGTTACCTCTATTGTGTTTTGGTGAATGGCTTGTTATTGTGAGGAATCTCTCTTCATAATTATGAGTCTTTTACTTACTTAATTTTACAAGTTAATTGTATATTTAAAGGGGTATTAGGGCCTAAGCTATATTTACTTTATCGGAGGTACTCCGGGAGGTTTATATGGTTAAATCAAATATGTTTAATTTGCTAGCGGCCACTCCCTAGAATTAGACATGTTTGACAAGTGTTTTCGGAACTCAGTCAAAGCTGTATTTACCGTAACGGAGTTGGTCCGGAGGTTTATATAGTTAATCAAATATATTTAATTATGCCAGGGTACTCCCTGGGATTGAGTATGTTTGACGATTGTTTTCGAAATTTAGTTGGGGTTAATTCTTACTGTCCAATCAGCCGGAACACTGTCAAGAATCAGTTATCTGCGGAGTCAGCCCCACCTAACGGTGCCAACGGGGATGAATCCGTGTCCGTGTAGTTACCAGACTTGAGGTGTGGTCTGGCGTCTACCTCTTTACCAACATAGGAGACGAAACCCTTTAATCGGGGCCCTCACGTCTCTCAAAACAACTGACGGTGGAAACGTGGCTTGAGCATTTATGTGACGAAAAGCATAGGAGGATATCTCCGCTCGTGGAAACCGATCGGTTGCTTGAGGGGTCGTTCAGTGTTAAATATACTTATATATCAACATACCGTATGTCCAGTTAGTGCATCTTACTCGCTGTTTTCCCTTTAGCCTTCGGGCACAGCGAGGGGAGATGAATTACACAGGCTGTTAGAGGGTTGTCATCTCAGTTTCGCCGACTGAACTAATTACAGCTTCAATAGGGATACATTCTTGCTTCTGAACTAAGGTATGGTTCCAGGAGTAAGCAGAATAGGGACTGTGGGGTAGGCTTAGGAGTAAATTCACGCGTTATGGGGTATTAGGGCTTGAAACTATATCTACTGTAACCAATAATATTACAAGTGTTTGGTAGGATTAATAAAATTGAAGTTAATATTCTTATAAAATCTAATGACGACTAAAATTATTAATGAGTAACCAGTGTGATGTTTGAGTAGTACGGCAAGTGGTGTTGGGTTGCCGTGGGTTACACGTGAAACACGAGACAATTGTTAAATATCATTAAAAAGGTCATAGTATTATTCATGAAATTGTGATATCCGGATTGTTTCAGAAAGATGAAATAATTCTGGGTTTGATGACAGGCTGAGCAGTTCATCAAATCCATTTAAAATATCTTATTATCATGAGAGAGAACTCTCCATTTAAAGTATCTTATTTTCATGAGAGGGAATTCTCCATGGCATGGTTTGGGTAGAATGTCTCGCGTGTAATGAACGGTTTACCACGGCATTACTCTACGGCCGTCGGTATAAAATGGTCCAGGCCATCTTAGTTATACATATAAACGATTAATAATACTAAAAGATGTCAGTCGAGTTTGTCTCGGTGTATCTTCTCGAAACTGACCGCTAGGTTTGAGACACTGGTAGATTCATTCTCTGAGTCCTAAACTCGTAGGATAGCTAGGTAAGTAACTTGAATAGGATGTCCAGACTCCATTCCAACAAGAGAGTAGCCAGTGTGAGCAAAAGATTGCCACACGACCCGTCGATAGAACTTTGGTCCAAAATACATGTATTTAGGGCAGTCTTCTAGATAATAATAGGTTTAAATAAATAATCTTGATTTTATGAAGGCTACTCCTTGTTCAACCGGACATGTAATAGGGGATAGGTGTTTTTCTACCAAAAACAATTTTTAATTATAATCATAAAGTAACCTACAGTGTAATTATAATCATAAAGTGATTTATAATTAATTTATTATTCCTACAAGATTTAGGACTTTGTTATGCTCATAAATAGGAAAATAGCAGTTAAAAGTAGCATTTCAGTAGGTTAATTTATGTACAGATAAGCTAGCTTTAATTTTATTATGAATGGAGAGTCCAAAAACCTGTCAAGCTTTCATAAAAGGATCTAGGGTTATTACGGTACACAACACTTCGGGGTTCAACCGCTAGCGATCACATTTTGGCCAAATCGTCAGGTATTCTTAAATAAAAGCACGCAACAAAAGTAGGTTTAATAAGTAGGTAAATAGAGAGTAAGTTACAGTAGTCTAGCACGAAGGAATAGGGTTTTACATTAAGTTAGAATTCATTGCAAAATATTTAGCGTTTCTTGAGCTTCAGCGGGAAGCTGCTTCGTTAGCTGTAGGTCTTCGGAAGCGCTTTCTAGCAGGGGGGGTGAACTGTTACAGTTTGGTGCCGTTCCCTGGGATATCTTCAGTAGCCCTCACGGGCTACAGTTTGTTGCCTGAAGTTGGAGGTGAGCTTGACAGGGATTGGACTCTTCATTATTTTCTTTTAACCAGCAGCTAGGGACTCCGCTAGGGCAGGTTTAGGACTGCATCTGAAAAACAATAATTTTATTAGATTATATTTGCACATTGCATGTGGAACCGACAGCCGTCGGGGCGGAGAGGTTCTTGGGGCGGACACATGCTTGCCGGGGGGGCGCGCGGTGTGTCTGCCCTGATGTATAAGACGCGGGGCGTTGTGGCACTCCTTGGGGGAGGGCTGTGTCCGACGATGGGTGTCTTTCGACTGATGTGATAATGATTATGATGATTATTTATATATATATCACATGATATCGGTATTTTTAGTAAATATAAATTATTAAAATTATAGATTAAGGCGGACATTAGTATAAGAAAAAATATATAAACTCATTGACTCTGGGGGGCATCAAAGAATAGATAATTTAAGATATGTCGGGGCGTATTCAGTGTGTCTACAAACAAAAATAACAGTTGTAAGGTAGTTTGTAAAACTAGAAATTAAGTCTTATAAATATAAAACCTAGGTCTTGTGCAGGGGTTATTTCATAATATGTCAAGGAGAAATGAGCAGATGGTTTAGCACAACGGAGAGAGGAATTGCATTTTTGCAAGAAGTAGGCATTGTAGTAGGAACGCCGGCAATATTTATGTATTTCTATTATTTGGGGGCGAGCCTTCATCGCCAGTAGAAACAAAACCTAGCTATTCATAAATTCTGAGCACCTTAATCCTTTAATGTGGCTAATATATTTTGTAGTATACCTTGAGATATCGTTGAAACTAGTGAGGCTCTGGTGATGTCATTTCTTTAGCGGCGTATAAGCACTGAACTGATATTTTCCAATGTCAGAACAACCTCTAAACAATCCTTGGGTTTTTGGAATGGTAGTCACATACGGTTATTTCTTAGTGCTCCTTGTACCTAAAACGAAAATCATTAATGTGAATAATTTTGTACTTGTAGACCATAAGAATAAGGTTATATAGTGTTAGGAGTGTATGTACTTACATTATATTGTATGTGGTAATTAGGAAAACCTTGAAATTTGTATAACCCCAGTTCCTTGCAAGAACTTTTTAGTTCCATGTACAAAGACGACAATTTAATTACGTTTGAAGATACCATGACAAAGGCAATCGGTCGGGTGCATGAGTACTTAGTCAATGTAAGTAGGAAATACTAGGGCAGCTAGGGAGTATCTTTATACGTAATAAGAACAAAAGTTTTACATACCAGAATTATTACTTCAAGGCGGCAAGTGTAGATAACTCCGTGTAGGGAATGGCGCAGGCGCATACAAATATTACAAATGCTTATGAATGCATGTACGTCAAAAGACCACGAAAGATGACTCGCAACGTCCGTTCACTGTGTTCTCGACTTATAGAATTTAGAAGGAAAATCAATGGAGATTCATAGCCAAACTGAAATTGCGGGAAGACTGACACGAGGCGCGGCAAAGAGAATAAATATAACCGTTAACCGCTAACACGCACGAGGTGTCATTGCGTTTTAAAACTCCTATAGATATTATTCTCCATAGGAAGGATCTGCGGAAATAGTATCTTATAATCATTATTTGATTTATGCAACGCAAAGATTGCTCTAGCATTATTTTATGGTTTTTAAATATAAAGGCGAGATTTTGGAATCACTTCAGTGTGACACAATGTATACGAAAATACAAAGACGAAACGCTTTATGGGGTGTACAGATTATGTGATTTTGCCCAGTTTGTCGGTACAGCGTGTCGGGGTCGTGATTGTGCAACCGCATGTGCATGCAGTATCTCTTGACGAAAGGATCAACAGCACAACGTGCGTCCAGACGATAGCAATCGGTCGGATTCTGATTAGTTGGAACTGACAGATCAAGACATGTATACACCCCATTAACTTAGCGCGAGATTCCATAGATATGGGCAATTTATTGCCATACGGAAAAGCCAGTGTAGAAGGCCTTTAAGAACAAGGAACCGCAGATATAGAGCAGTCTTATACGCCTGACAACTTGTTGCAGCCGTGTGTTGTAGTGAAACATGAGACATCAAAATATACTTCTCCTTCTAGCATAGCAAGTTGATAGGGCGGACGGATCGCTTGCAGTACGGGTTTAGTAACAGCAGCGCTAACACGAGAATCAAAGTTTCGTGTATATGCATCCCTTTCACTCGAGTATCGTGAGAGCGATAGAGATGGGAATACTCGAGCTTCAACTTTACAAGTCCGTGGCTATAGCTCAGGACTTAAATAATAAGGGCATGTAATAAATTTTATTTTAAATAAGGTCATTGAATTAACGTGAAGGAATTATTTCATTCTTACGGTAGCGGCAGCGACATCTATGGTAACATTCACAGATTGTTTCTTTTGAAGATGCTTTTATACTTACAAAGCTGCAACATACATTTATGGGTCAAGAAGGTAGCTAAGCCTCAATTAATGGGATTCATATCACCATAGCTACCCATTTCATTATGTATCAATACAACGGATAGAACAAATTTGATAGAGCAGCAGATAGATTGGTTTGAGAAAAGTGAAATGTTAGCCACGGAGGCTATTGTTCAAGTCAGGGAAGGTTGTGAGGATTAAATAATAAATAGACGTGTCATTGCGAGCATTATATGTTCTGGTTCGAACCTCAGAAAAAACAAGGCCAACAAAGACAAGAAAGTATGAAAAAATCCAGGGCCCAGTATATTTTATTATCATACAGAAGTCACGCGACGCGCGACGTGCATAGTATAGACATTGAGTTACAGGCATGAGAATTTTATTGAAAAAAGGAGAACTAAGCATAACCATACATTACATGGATAAAAATCAAGAATCCACATTACATACATTATCTTATATAACTATGACAGCTTGTTTGGATTATTTATTATGAAGTTAGCTGCATATGAATACCAGATTTAGCTTGGTAGCAGTACAGACGACCGTCTCATTATGAAATAGCAAGATAACATTAACACACACAGACGCGGTACAATATGATATGAAAATACGAAGATCAAAACAAGCAGAAAAGGAATTTCAGTTCAAAATGTTCCAAAAGATTGGATATTCTGATAAAAGGTATTCAACACGTTCGCAACCAAGAACTCGTCGGTAGGCACTCGAAAGGTTTGTTCAGATGCCAGCACAGCCGTTAGGAGGGCGGTAGTATAAAGTTATACGCTTAACGAGTTCTGTCCATTTCTGGTGCATTATTCCATTTTTGGTCCGGATGAGAAAGTGTTAATGAAGTAAGGAATACTAGTCACATAGAAACTACAGATCTATCATTGCTTTCGCATTAGGGAAAATCATGCCCCGAGGAGGGTTCCGCTTGAAGGACTTCATGGAAATGGATAGCAATCTCATGGACTGGTGTGGGACGAAATTTCATATGCTGTTTCTTCACGGTAGTAGAGATGTGTCTCATCTTGTTGACGTGCTGGCGACCCTGGAAACATAAATATGAATATTACTCTTCGCATAATAGAATGAGCTCCTACAAAAATTATTCACAAGGGTGGGACGAGCATATGAAACCTTGATTCTTCCCAGTATTACTCCAAGCATTGATATTATATGGAAGAGAGTTTAGTTATAATACTACATAGGTCATCCTGAATTTAATTATATTCCCTAAATAATAAACATGCATTAAGGAGAATAACTTGGTGCGGGGGCGTGGGAGTGTCTAAATTGATTTGAGTTTAAATTACAGAGGTTGTGATAATTATTGACATTTAATAACAAAAACATATTTATTCCAAACTTTGATTCACTTAAGGAACAATGATATCTTAGTTTGGTAAATATACGAGTAGCCACGGATATACAAACTTCCTAATTGGCACGTACAGAATTTTATTAATACTATGTAATGTATGCCGAACAGATGCTGTTTCATGCATATATTATGGAGCACAGAATCATTGGAGAAACACAATAGATATAATATACGAGGAGCCACGGATATACAAATTACTTAGTCTGCATGTACAGAATTTTATTAATACTATGTAATGTATGCCGAACAGATGCTGTTCCTTGCATAAATTATGAAGCACAGAATTATTGGAGAGAAACAATAGATTTAATTACCTTTTTATATTACACCACACTAGGAGAATAACGATGTTGAGTCTTGTTGAGGCTTAAGCAGTCAGACTTGTGTTGGGTAGCAGCATTCCCCTCACGGATTCATACTGCTGTAAAAATAACAAACAGAAGGTTATGTTAAGCGGGAACATCAATAATTAATGTATGATTATGACAGTTAAACAAGATATAACTTTTGAGAAAGGGAAGTAATGGAAATATATTTTAATAAGATGACATGCTCGTCACACTGAAATTGAGACGAAATTATACAATGGTTTAATCGATATATATACATTCGTGGATCTACTATATATCTACTTACTATTGGGGGCCATTGTATGGTAAATTAGACGGGAAGATGTCAGTTTCCGCTGGGACCACTAATGTTGAGACGGGCCCCTTCCTTGGCATTTTGGCTTAATATTCCCAGTCGCATTATCGAGTCATCAATTAAAAGGGCGAGTGCATTCTGCTGTTCCTGGAAACACCATGACAAGAAATTATGACACCAACGGACATTATCGGACCGACGGACAAATGGACATTTAGTTATTTTGAATGAAAAATTGAATCAGGATGAATATCAGAAGAGAGAGACAAGTAGTATGTGAATTACTCTAAACTTGGATATAATATATTAGTAGAAAACTAGGTTAGCTAAGATAGCGAGAAGTTTTACGATCATTCGCAAATGTATGCTAATTACCACTGAAGTGTTACTGTTTGTCGATACAATGCCGAGTATTACGGGCTGCATGGCACCTTTTAACGTTGAAATACGTAGGAAGTCGCTTTGAACAAGGACAGAAAAAGGAAAAATTAACGTTAAGGCGGAAAGAAAGAATATTCTGGGATAATACATACCTTGAGGAAAGCGTCCATGTAACTAATCCAGCCCAAATAGCGGTAGTGTTGCATATCACGTTTGTTTTAATTTAAAAGTTTTAAATATGTTGAACCCATGCATCAGAAAATCGAAATCGGACCACGACCCACGACGTGCAATTTTGACAGTTGACACTTGACAGTGACGCCACGCTATGATGTGTCAAGGCATAGAAGAAAATTGAGTGAAGACATAGATCACAGACAGTATTCGCATATATCGAGTAAATAATTTTCTTGTAGAATTACGCTTGTACGTTATTCAGGAATTAAAAATTGTATTTTCATTAGTTGCACGAAATAACAACAAATAATGACAGTGGTTTAGTGACATCATATATAAAAACATCTATTCGGCTGTAGATGGCGACACTATATATGAGAAAACTCAAAATATCGACAATCTATGCCAGGAATACACTACTCAACAATAGATGGCGCAAACGATCACTGACGGGCCATGACTTTGGATCCATGTGTCAGTGGGAAAGTTACTCTATTTGACGACAGATGGCAGAGAGATGCAGTTTTATAATAAAATTCTTACGACAGATATGGATACGTGTTTATAACAACGCAAAGTTGAAAAGTAATTTTAAAATAGATAATTAATGCTCGTATTTGTTAATCAACAAACGAGTGTATACAGTTTAATATATTTGCTACAGTTAAAAAGGTATTAAGAATTTCCGAACGAAATGGACGTCAGGATCAAGTGTCATGTCATATGAAAGAGAAAAATCGTCAGTTGACTTGAATTTCACACACAGTGTTTATACAAATAATTTTCTGTTTTCGGGACTAAGTGAATATTCAAACATTGTAAAACCTTTTTCAAATAAACTATCATTCAGGAACGATAAATCATGTGAAGACCTATAAAGACTAGTGTGAATGCGATCACAACAAGAAATTATTAATTGGATCAAAGTGTTGTTGTAGCAGAATAGTTTTCCATAGTGGTGTTTTGTAACAAATAATAGTGAATATGGTGGCTCTCAAGTTAAAAAGGTGCTTCCTGACGTGGAAAGGGTAAACGTAGTAAACGTTTAAGCTTTTCAATTTTTGAAACCCATTTTGGCTTTGTGTTGTTAAAGTTTTGCAGGGCGCTGCCCATATTATCATTAAAATAGCGAAAATACAATTCAATTCAATTTCAATCATTTAAGATAACAAGGATCTCGGGTTTTTTTTTTTTGTATGCTTGTGGGTAATTTGACTTAAGGGGTACGAAAAATCTTAAAACTAAATATATCACAGAGGGCTCACATCAGACAGTTTGAAACGGGTTCTAAAATTCGACTCATTCTCTTAATAGCTTGGTAGCGCTGTGGGAAAACGTCGGCTTTCTAAGTCACTGAGCCGGGTTCGATTCCCGACACATTTATATTTTTGTATTTTTCTTTTGTGTTTTATCATGGGTGAAAGACAATGAAATAGGTTTACCTACAAGATAGTATATTACTTTGTTGCAAAATGCTCTATACAAATTATAAAACTTGCGTTATTGATTGACTGTCAGGCAGCGTGGCTTAAAGCCGTTTGAAGATAAATATGAGGGATCGGCGATTCGGCAGCAGATTTGGGTGGATCTAGATGATTAATATGAGACGTCTTTATACTTGGAAAACCTCATTAACAATATACTTAGCTGTGGGGCTTAATTACATTAAGGCCTACTAAGGTATATTTGAAATCACTGCATCAGAGGTGTCAGAACAAGTTTGATCTATGATTGTGTATTAATGGCAACGACTTAGGGATCTGGTAATGCTGGTTTTTTTGGAGTGGGGCAAATTGAGGTGGTTTTTATAATTTGCGAAATAGATTTTTATTGGGTAGGTTTGTTTTGTCAATTGGACTGTCGTTCGCCCGTCGCGAAATTGGACCTACGTGTGGTTGCTGGGTGTCGCGGTTGTATTTGTGGGTGGACGTTGAGGTGCGCAGGTAACAAGTTACAGAATAGCCGGATTGTGAAAACTGATGGTTGAGTAGTAGTAGAAACTTTGATCAATGATGTCGATTTTGACTAAATTCTAGGTTTATTTTTCAATCAAAGATGGCGGATCTGGGTTTTTAAGAAAAAAAATTTTTGTATCTAATTCCATTAATTTGCTAATACTAATTTAAAATGTTGGGTTAATTTTGGATTCATTTTGAAAAATTATTATTATTGGTATGAATTTCAACTAATTTACGAACGTTAATTTCTAATTTTGGGTAAAAATTGGGATATAGCTTTGATTTTTGGAATGATCATCTATATTAATTGTATCTTACTCATGGATATGAATTTAAAAGTGAAACAATATACTTAATTTTGTATTTATTAGTGCAGTTAAATCTCTGGCGAGTATGATGAATTTTTATTAGTGGGGAAAATTTTATATTGCATCAATCAATGTCCAATAAGTGTTAAATCTGTATTGAAATGATTACACCTCATATGCTTTGGCTATCTGTAACAATCGAGTGCATAGGCGAATGAGGAAGGTACAAAATGATATGAAGCATGGATGCATTAATAAGGTATTGTAGGGAGAGAAAAAGGAGATGAATGAAAAGGTGGATTGATAGTGTGATTCATGTTTGGGTTTTTTTTATGTAAACATGGGTTGCTACAGTTTGACAATAGCTAGAGTGTAATCAAATAACCTAGATTTGTTGGTTTTGTTGGGAAAAAAAAAAACAATAGGTCCCTAAATATTTATCAATAGGTTAAAATCGTGAAAACGATTCGACTCTTAGCATAGAGTAGTATTTGGGGACTTATACTACACACGCATTTCTACGCAAGGGTATACACACCTCATGTCGGTTAAAATAAGTCAAATTGAGGGTTAATCATAATTGAATCAGTGAAACTAAGCCGGAGTTTATTAAAAACTTTAATAAATTATGACGTTTTAGTTGACTGTTCTACCTGATGAGGCGAACAAGGTTACAACTGGATTTACAAATAGCCGCTTGTTTTGGTTATATTTTCTTTTTCTACATTTCTTACGCTGTTTTGACAAGTCATAATGGGAATTGGCTTATTTTATAAGACATGATACAGGTGCCAAGAAAACTAATTATTAATGATGTAGTTTGGGAGCACGATTCGAGCTTATACATTGGAGAATGAACGTCTCGGTACTTCTACCAAATAGTTTCTGTTTTACGTGGGGAGATTTTGTTGGATTTATTCAAAGGAAGAGCAATGTTTCCTAGGATCACCGATTGGGCAATGTAATCACCGATCCGGGGTAAATCCTCCTTAATCGAATTACTAGAATTTATCAGATTCACAACCTGGTACCTCGGAGTGAGACAGAAATCCTTGAGGAAAAGCTAGTCATTAATCATTGTTATGGTTCAAGGGAGTCGTGTTAACTGACGAAGTCATTGAAAATCATTTAGTACTGGTCAAAAACACATCACGAGTTTAGAAAAGGGAGGGTTGTCGCTGACAAATCTAGGACCTAGGGGTGAAGATTCTACATGCATGACCTAGGTCATGCATTGCGAAATATTCACCGGGGCGTGTTGTAATAGAGTGGGCATGCTCGCTGGCGGATTTCTGTGTGTATTGTTATATAAAGAGAGAGAGAGAGAATGACATACTTTTATTTCATACCCAAAGTTAGAAAATTGATTAGATAAATGAAGGGGAGAAGGAAGACAGTAAAGTTAATATACAATGGTATAAACAGTCTGTAACGGTGACTTATTTCATCTACGGATATTGTATGAATCATTTCATATATCGATACCTAAATAGAATTCCTGCTTTGGTAATGGACATGGCTGGAGGCGTAGGGCGACATACGAATTTCAATCGTAATAGCTGGAACATTAGAAGCTAAATGAAAATGAATAGTACGACTTTTTGTGGTAAGGCAATGTGTTTACGTTAGCGCTTTAATACTACAATCTGATTTGAACCTTATTGCTAAAGAGTTAAGGTTGTTAATGGGTTGAAATTATTGATGATACCACCAACGTCTGGCCTCGTGACCCTATTGACCCTCGTGACCCTTTTGACCCTCGTGACCCTATTGACCCTCGTGACCCTCTTGACCCTATTGACCCTCGTGACCCTATTGACCCTCGTGACCCTCTTGACCCTCTTGACCCTTTTGACCCTCGTGACCCTATTGACCCTCGTGACCCTTTTGACCCTCGTGACCCTATTGACCCTCGTGACCCTCTTGACCCTATTGACCCTCGTGACCCTATTGACCCTCTTGACCCTATTGACCCTATTGACCCTCTTGACCCTATTGACCCTCTTGACTCTCTTGACCCTATTGACCCTCGTGACCCTATTGACCCTCGTGACCCTCGTGACCCTATTGACCCTCTTGACCCTATTGACCCTTGTGACCCTATTGACCCTCGTGACCCTTTTGAACCTCGTGACTCCGTGACCCTCTTGACCCTCGTGACTCCGTGACCCTATTGACCCTCGTGACCCTCGTGACCCTCTTGACCCTATTGACCCTCGTGACCCTATTGACCCTCGTGACTCCGTGACCCTATTGACCCTCGTGACCCTCTTGACCCTATTGACCCTCGTGACCCTATTGACCCTCTTGACCCTCTTGACCCTCGTGACCCTATTGACCCTCTTGACCCTATTGACCCTATTGACCCTCTTGACCCTATTGACCCTTGTGACCCTATTGACCCTCGTGACCCTCTTGACCCTATTGACCCTCGTGACCCTATTGACCCTCGTGACTCCGTGACCCTATTGACCCTCGTGACCCTCTTGACCCTATTGACCCTCGTGACCCTATTGACCCTCTTGACCCTATTGACCCTCGTGACCCTATTGACCATCTTGACCCTCTTGACCCTCGTGACTCCGTGACCCTATTGACCCACGTGACCCTATTGACCCCCTGACCCTAATGACGCTCGTGACCCTATTGACCCTCGTGACCCTATTGACCCTATTGACCCTCTTGACTCTTTTGACCCTCGTGACTCTATTGACCCCCGTGACCCTAATGACGCTCGTGACCCTATTGACCCCCGTGACCCTATTGACCCTCGTGACCCTATTGACCCCCGTGACCCTATTGACCCTCGTGGCACTGTGACCCTATTGACCCTCGTGACCCTATTGACCCTCGTGAAGAGTATAAAAGGGAATGCCGAAGTAGTATGGGGATGATTCATTTCTCATCGTTCGGACTGGCAGTGTCTCTGGTTGTGGGCTGTGAAATTATTGGTGTGTGTTACCTCTATTGTGTTTTGGTGAATGGCTTGTTATTGTGAGGAATCTCTCTTCATAATTATGAGTCTTTTACTTACTTAATTTTACAAGTTAATTGTATATTTAAAGGGGTATTAGGGCCTAAGCTATATTTACTTTATCGGAGGTACTCCGGGAGGTTTATATGGTTAAATCAAATATGTTTAATTTGCTAGCGGCCACTCCCTAGAATTAGACATGTTTGACAAGTGTTTTCGGAACTCAGTCAAAGCTGTATTTACCGTAACGGAGTTGGTCCGGAGGTTTATATAGTTAATCAAATATATTTAATTATGCCAGGGTACTCCCTGGGATTGAGTATGTTTGACGATTGTTTTCGAAATTTAGTTGGGGTTAATTCTTACTGTCCAATCAGCCGGAACACTGTCAAGAATCAGTTATCTGCGGAGTCAGCCCCACCTAACGGTGCCAACGGGGATGAATCCGTGTCCGTGTAGTTACCAGACTTGAGGTGTGGTCTGGCGTCTACCTCTTTACCAACATAGGAGACGAAACCCTTTAATCGGGGCCCTCACGTCTCTCAAAACAACTGACGGTGGAAACGTGGCTTGAGCATTTATGTGACGAAAAGCATAGGAGGATATCTCCGCTCGTGGAAACCGATCGGTTGCTTGAGGGGTCGTTCAGTGTTAAATATACTTATATATCAACATACCGTATGTCCAGTTAGTGCATCTTACTCGCTGTTTTCCCTTTAGCCTTCGGGCACAGCGAGGGGAGATGAATTACACAGGCTGTTAGAGGGTTGTCATCTCAGTTTCGCCGACTGAACTAATTACAGCTTCAATAGGGATACATTCTTGCTTCTGAACTAAGGTATGGTTCCAGGAGTAAGCAGAATAGGGACTGTGGGGTAGGCTTAGGAGTAAATTCACGCGTTATGGGGTATTAGGGCTTGAAACTATATCTACTGTAACCAATAATATTACAAGTGTTTGGTAGGATTAATAAAATTGAAGTTAATATTCTTATAAAATCTAATGACGACTAAAATTATTAATGAGTAACCAGTGTGATGTTTGAGTAGTACGGCAAGTGGTGTTGGGTTGCCGTGGGTTACACGTGAAACACGAGACAATTGTTAAATATCATTAAAAAGGTCATAGTATTATTCATGAAATTGTGATATCCGGATTGTTTCAGAAAGATGAAATAATTCTGGGTTTGATGACAGGCTGAGCAGTTCATCAAATCCATTTAAAATATCTTATTATCATGAGAGAGAACTCTCCATTTAAAGTATCTTATTTTCATGAGAGGGAATTCTCCATGGCATGGTTTGGGTAGAATGTCTCGCGTGTAATGAACGGTTTACCACGGCATTACTCTACGGCCGTCGGTATAAAATGGTCCAGGCCATCTTAGTTATACATATAAACGATTAATAATACTAAAAGATGTCAGTCGAGTTTGTCTCGGTGTATCTTCTCGAAACTGACCGCTAGGTTTGAGACACTGGTAGATTCATTCTCTGAGTCCTAAACTCGTAGGATAGCTAGGTAAGTAACTTGAATAGGATGTCCAGACTCCATTCCAACAAGAGAGTAGCCAGTGTGAGCAAAAGATTGCCACACGACCCGTCGATAGAACTTTGGTCCAAAATACATGTATTTAGGGCAGTCTTCTAGATAATAATAGGTTTAAATAAATAATCTTGATTTTATGAAGGCTACTCCTTGTTCAACCGGACATGTAATAGGGGATAGGTGTTTTTCTACCAAAAACAATTTTTAATTATAATCATAAAGTAACCTACAGTGTAATTATAATCATAAAGTGATTTATAATTAATTTATTATTCCTACAAGATTTAGGACTTTGTTATGCTCATAAATAGGAAAATAGCAGTTAAAAGTAGCATTTCAGTAGGTTAATTTATGTACAGATAAGCTAGCTTTAATTTTATTATGAATGGAGAGTCCAAAAACCTGTCAAGCTTTCATAAAAGGATCTAGGGTTATTACGGTACACAACACTTCGGGGTTCAACCGCTAGCGATCACATTTTGGCCAAATCGTCAGGTATTCTTAAATAAAAGCACGCAACAAAAGTAGGTTTAATAAGTAGGTAAATAGAGAGTAAGTTACAGTAGTCTAGCACGAAGGAATAGGGTTTTACATTAAGTTAGAATTCATTGCAAAATATTTAGCGTTTCTTGAGCTTCAGCGGGAAGCTGCTTCGTTAGCTGTAGGTCTTCGGAAGCGTTTTCTAGCCAGGGGGGGTGAGCTGTTACAGGACCATGGGGTCCTGGACTTTTGGAAGGCATGCGTGGGGCCGAAGCCAACAGCGCAGAGGCCCTTTAAAACAAATATAATATAAAGCGAGGGATACACATGGCGGATACCATCTCCGAGCGCACAACATGATACACCCAGTGATGGTCCCCGCCAGGTACAAAGACTATTGCAGTGCAACACTGTGCTGCGATGGGAATTAAGGGCATGGGTTATTGGGTTGAATGGTGGGTGGTCTGGAAAATGGGTTATGGGAGGAGACTAACGGACACCTGCCGTGACAATTAGCCTCAAAATTGTGAAAAGGCAGGCGGTGACTTGCCTACTCGTTAAGTGGGCCCCACAAACGGTCGCACGCACAGTGCGACAATGGAGCAACACGTCTGAGCGGCTGTCAGGTTGTCGAGAGGTGAGTCTGCGGTGCGCCAGATCCCGGTAATCCGTTCAAGGGCCGCCGGCGTTATGACATTTTACACTTCGAACCTGGAGCATAGGTTCCGCTCTTGCGACTCCACTCTGGCCGGCCGGTTAAGGCAAGCACAGAGGTGAGGGCCAGATCACTCGGACCCTCTGGAGGTTAGGGGTCCGCGGTGTCGCCACTCACCGTCAGCTCGCCACAAGCTGCCCCCGCGGGCTTATTATTATTATTATTACGGGTAAATCTTACACAAATCGAACTAGCCCCAAAGTCAGCTATATAAGGCTTGTGTTATGGGTAATAGACGATACATTTAATTGATATAATTACTTGAATACTTACATAGAAAACATACCAAATTGGAATCAAATATTCATATATGCCAATCACCCCCCCTACCGGAATTTGAACCCAGGACGTTCAGCGTCGCAGGCAGCATCATTACACACTAGCACACTAGGCTAACCACGGTCGTACAATTTGAAACCACCAACCAACAGCTGCTAGGTATAGTAACAATTATTGGCCTTATATAGTCGAAAGTGGCAGGGCAACTAAATCGCTGGCGAGAAAGTTTGCCTTTTAGAGCAGTCGCGAATTCGCCGCCGTCGAGGCACGACGCACGTTCAAAAACCAGTGACAGTCACCACAAATAAACACAAGTGAACTATTTATTACACTTTATCGTTCAGTGTTGTTCTTGAAAAGGAATCCGACAGTGTTTGTGGAAAATGAACGTGAGTTGGTTAACTTTAATCTGCGTTTATTAATCGTTTTCGTAAAACTTCAAGGTTTTCAGTTTCAATAACCGTTCCTTGTGGACGTTTTATTGACTTCCGTTGTTTAACTGGAGCTTCTCAGTTTTAAATACTTTTTTTACAGACGATGTTGTTATGCTGTTTTTGGGCTTTACTTTGGAGAAAGTCGTTAATGAATGAAAATAAAAACAGTGAAAGGAGTTTTTATTTTAAGACTGACTCAATCACGCGTGGTACAAGTTGATAAAAAAGTGTTCAAAGCATTTCCTGAGTGCCATTGGTTACGATCACGACGAATTCCAAGAAACTATATATTTCAAAACAAATGCATATTGAGATTGTTGTTGTTCTGAAGGTTCTTTATCTCTATTGCAGTTCCTGTACCTCTTACTTACTTACTTGCCAATCGTAATATTAAGAGAACATTTTTATACCTATATAGTATCCAAATACTTAATATCACTTAGTCCCAAAAAGTATTCATAAAGAAAGGAATTGTTTTACGTCGTTTACTTAAACAGCAACAAACTTGCCTCTGGGCGGCCGGTTATTTAGGTGTGATCCGGTTTAAAGGACCATTTTTTGGTTTTATTGCGTATCGTCTTATTAAGAGAATACCTAATTCTATTTTGATTATTCAGACCAGAGTTATAATGTTGAATGGCATAAAGTCACAAATGAATAAGTGAGTTCCTTGTACTTATACTTCATAACAGGATAGAACGTTGAGAACAGTAGGGGGGCGATGACACATGACCCGTCAAAAATTAGGGCATTAAGTATAGCACATTATCTCGCAAACGAATCACTGATTTGAAAAACCCATAATATTTTTGAACGAGCTATCCAACGATACCAAACACCATGGGTTTAACGAGAAAAAAGAATTACATCCCCGCTTTAGGTGTAGGGGAGGTTACGGTTATTCTAAAATGAAATATTATAAAGATTTTATTGTACTGTTTTGTCGGCGTGATTGATTTATACAGAGTGTAACAGAAATGGGATGTGAACCGATCAAGGGCATAACGGGTATCGTGTACTGATAAGAAAAAAGAGATTTTTTTTAACGCGATAACCCGTGTATACCCATGCCGAATCAGTTTTCTAGTAGTAATGGTTACTGAGCTAAGCCGGAGACGGACGGACGGACAGACGGACATGGCGAAACTATAAGGGTTCCTTGTTGACTGCGGAACCATAAAAATGTGTACAAAAATGCTTATTATTAACTTAAGCTTAAGACCTACAGTTACCTTAAATTGTAATTGTGATAAGGCCGGATGCTCTATCGGTGTGAGATGTGCAAAGAGTATACTTGAATTGTATTGTATTATACTGGCCATTTATAATCAGCTAGGTACATGCAGTTCAATCGATTGACTCATAATCATAAACTGAGTCACGGGTCACCGCCAACCCCGAGGAGGAAGTGTCCGAATCACTTGATGACTGAATTGGTAGCTACCGACTATCTTTCTTGTTGCCAAAATATTAGCGCCATAATGTTTAAAACACATGTTTCTTGTTATTTCTATCGCGTCGGTAATTGGGTTTCCTCGTGTTAATAGTACCTGTCTACTTAAAGAAAGGTTAGTTCGTTTTATTATTATTTTATAATTCTGTATTTTAAGAGGCCGCAGTAAGCTCGGCTGAATTTCACCTTCCCATACAAACGTAGTTACGCTCTCATTTTAAAACTACGTGTTGGATTGTGACGAAACTTTGCATATACAATGACATGAGGTATATCTATGTCTGTAATTAGTTTATATGGTTCCAATTTATAAAACAAAGTAAATACAGCAAAAATTAGTTTTGTATGAAAAACTTAAATTCGCTGTATTTTTTTTATTATGGTATCTGAAGCTACGTAAACTAATTTCAGACAATTGCCCTTGTGGCACAGACGTGGACCGACTGGGTCACCACGGACTATGTTGTCAAAAAAGTGCAGGCCGCTTTGCAAGACATGCGACTCTTAATGACATAATCAGCCGGTCTCTTGCCACCGTCAATGTGCCCGCTCTTCTTGAGCCGCCTGGCATTGTCAGAGATGATGGCAAAAGACCTGATGGAGTGTCTCTGGTTCCGTGGAGTTTGGGACGGATGCTTGTGTGGGACGCTACCTGTGTAGACACACTGGCACCGTCCCACCTCCAACGGACTACTACTAAAGCGGGTGCAGCGGCGGAAAATGCCGAAAATCTGAAACGCATTAAATATAGAGGCCTCGGCAGAGAGTACAACTTTGTACCTTTTGGCGTCGAGACCCTCGGTCCATGGGGTCCCAGTGCGCAAAAGCTATTTGCGGAAATCGCGAAACGTTTGGTTGACGTAACTGGTGACCGAAGAGCTGACGGCTTTCTCGCGCAACGCATCAGCATTGCAATTCAGCGAGGAAATGCCGCCAGCATCCTCGGTACAATGCCTCGAGGGCCTTTTTTAGATTTAACTTAGCTTTAATTTAATTTAGTTAATGTTATAGTTATCATCTTGTATATACCTACTTTAGAAAATAAATAATTGATGTATTTCAGACATAGATATACCTCATTTCATTGAACATGCAAAGTTTCGTTACAATCCAACACGTAGTTTTAAAATGAGAGCGTAACTACGTTTGTATGGAGAATCGAGCTTAATGCGGACTCTTAGGTCAACTGTATAGGGTATATTTGTACATTTTTGCATTGCCCTGACAGGGACCTGATGCTGTGCTGTAACCATCTTGTACCCAATATAATATATATAAAATATGATTAATAGGTACAATATGGACCAAAATTGTGGCCACCTGACCCAATTTATTGAGCGGTAAATAAACGAAGTATATGTATATTCTATAGGTACTTTCCAAATATTGCCAACCAGAGAAATAAAACGAAACAATTTTTTCTAATGCATGTACGGAATAACAAAATATGTAAAGTGCATTCATCCTTACTTGTCTTATTTGGTAAACAACATTCTAACCTCAAAATGTATCTTTTTAGACTAAAGCAACTATTTTATCGTAAAAAAAGCGTTGCTAAACAAAAAATCGTAAAGTCGTCTCGGCATGATTTAATACTGACAAAATTGCTATTCTATCCTAAAAAGATGCATTTTGAGGTTAGAATGTTGTTTACCAAATAAGACAAGTGAGGATGAATGCACTTTACCCCTACACAAGAATAATGACAACTTACATTTTTTTTTCCCAGACTGCCCGAGAAAGAGGGTTATGTTTTAAGAGGATATGTATGCATGTATGTATTGTATGTAGGTATGCGGACAAGAAAATTCAATTTCACGGGCTACAGTCCAGAGGGCTTGATGGATTTTGGTTGTGGTGTCGCTGGATTCCTCATAATCGTGGCTGATATATGTATAGGCTATATAAAGGTAATATTTGAATTGCAGTTGGGTTTTTGAAAATCGTTCGCTTGCAGTTGTTATAGAATGTGTGTAGTACAAAGTAAACATACGAATTTTGCTATTGACTGACTGTGTTGTTAAAAAAATCGACAGCACGTTGTATAACAGTCAGCGGTGCGTGTAAAATATACGAAAACGCATAGGAAGCGGATTGCTGCGCCGGCGCCGGTGCGTTAACGTGACAGTGCGCACTTCTACACTACCATGATCACTTTTAAGACCAATCACTCTGGCGCGGCCTGCGGTGGCGGACAAAAGTAAACTTGACAACAAGGGTGTCGATTGGAAAATATTGCGTTCCTTGAAACGTTCTGACTAGATTAGGTAATAAAAAGGACTGATTTAATCGATACTGAGGCTGGTGTACAACATTGTGAACCGGCAGTGTGATGACCGCCTAGCCTAACGGCGTGGCGTCAAGATATACAAGGTGTAACAAAAATAACGCAATACCGTTTAACGGCATATCTGGTATCGTGTTCAGCCAGGGGTGTGTTATTCGTGAGGGCCTACCCGCGATTGCGGTAGGTAGGTACTTATCAGTAGCGGAGCCCATGCCAAACCGATTCCCACCGGATTCCTTAAAATCTCTTATTAGGCAATTCTATAGTTATATACTAAACTCTTTCATTACTTTTTTGTTCCGGGTTGCCTATCTAAAATGTTTACGAGCCACCACTATGGTATTTGAGATTATTTGAAAGAAAGTAGTCTATTCAAAAAGCTACTGTACCCTCCACGGTAGAAAATTCCAATTTCATAAAAGTATTATAAAAAGTCGGCCACATTGAATAGTGCTAACTATATGAAGTGCATTCATCCTTACTTGTCTTATTTGGTAAACATCATTCTAACCTCAAAATGTATCTTTTTAGACTATAGCAGCTATTTTATCGTAAAAAAGGGTTGCTAGACAAAAAATCGTGTAGTGATGTCCGAAAAGTCGTCTCGGCATGATCTAATACTCAAAAAATTGCTATTCTATCCTCAAAAGATGTATTTTGAGGTTAGAATGTTGTTTACCAAATAAGACAAGTAAGGATTAATGCACTTAGGCCAAATAAGGCCAAAATAGATTAGGTATTATCGTTACAAACTTTTCTTAACTTAATAATGCTGGAAACAGGTTGTATAACGAATAAAACTGTTGCGTTGATTAAATTAATAAACACTACATCGCCCATTACAGGGATTATCCAATGTTTTTCTGCAAATACGATAATAATACGCCGAATTGCTGATACGTAACCTAATGCTTCCAATGTATTCACGCAAAATAAAGACTCTTACAAATACTCTATGAGTAATAAGAATAAGACTAATTAGTAATGTTTTTGGGGTGGTTCGAACCGAATCGATACTAAATAAAGCAAACTGTCAAGCTTTCGACTGTTTCGTCCTCCAAAATGCAAGTTAAGTTTAATTATTATTATATTTCGAAGCTTCATTCTTCAGATATAACACACATGTAGTCCTTTAATCTACCAGGCAACATTTCGCAAGTTTAAAGTACGCAGTAAAAACCATAGCTCAAACAGTTTTATCCCCACCTTTACCCCTACCCTACTTGGGGACCTCGGCTTGCCACCATTTCTCATTCTTTATTCTTGCGAGGCAACGAACGCACGAACTAATTCTATTAAAAATAATTCAAAATATTTAATCATGCCTAAACGCAGTGCACAGGAAAAAATAGAGTATTATTCTGCTAATATACGGAAATTGCAACAAAGAACTATAAACGAGTTATGACAGTGCGGTGCTATCTGATTCATCAGGTTCCGAAGATAAATCAGGTAAGTGCAATTAGTTTCAATAAATAGTTCTACATTGTGGTGCCTCTAATAAATGCATTTAATACCGCACGGGCCGTGAGCCCACGCCTTGTAATTCTAAACCTGGGGGGCGACCGAGAGTCGTCACGAAGGTATCTCATGCTTGGGGGTTGTCCGTGAGTCAACACGATAGCAATTTCTAACAATATTAATCGCTAAGAAATGCATTTCATACCGCGCGGGCCGTGAGCCCACGCCTGGTAATTCTAAACCTGGGGGGCGACCGAGAGTCGTCACGAAGGTATCTCATGCTTGGGGGTTGTCCGTGAGTCAACACGATAGCAATTTCTAACAATATTAATCGCTAAGAAATGCATTTCATACCGCGCGGGCCGTGAGCCCACGCCTGGTAATTCTAAACCTGGGGGGCGACCGAGAGTCGTCACGAAGGTATCTCATGCTTGGGGGTTGACCGTGAGTCAACACGATAGCAATTTCTAACAATATTAATCGCAAGCCCATGCCTTGTAACTAAACCTGGGGGGCGACCGAGAGTCGTGACGAAAGTATCTCATGCTTGAAGGACCGTGAGTCAACACGATAGCAATTTCTAACAATATTAATCGCTAATAAATGTATTTAATACCGCGCGGGCCGTGAGCCCACGTCTTGTAACTAAACCTGGAAGGCGACCGAGAGTCGTCACGAAGGTATCTCGTGCTTGGCGGTTGACCGTGAGTCAACACGATACCAATTTCTACAACCATTAATCGAGATTAGTATATCCCGTGTTCGCGATGCGGGGCATTAGATACATATATGCATTAAAATTCCTGACGAGTGGTTTTACAATGCATTTCATATCTACCCTCAATTAGAAAAATCAAAATATTATATTTTAATTTATAAACCACGAACAAGTGTATGAGGCAGTGGAAACTTCACTCCCACGTTCAAATGAAGAAAATGCACCTCCCGTGGAGGCCTGTGATGACAAAACGACCCCTGTAATAGATGCCGAGTTACTAACCGCTCTAGGGGACGCCACTGATGATGTCCCAAAATATGGGGAGAAAATTCATCCCAATTTAGCGCAAAGGTGGCTACCTATATTACACAAAGGTATTGATAAAAAGAGTAAAGATAAACTCCTATAAGAGTACCTGTAAATTGCAAATTATTATGGGCGCCGTCCTTAAACGCCGTAATTTCGGCGGCAGTTACAGACATCCAAAGAGGCCGTGACAAGAAAATCGAATCATCTCAACAGCAATTGGGAGTCGGTATAGGTACTAACGATAAAAATCCTATCTAATTGAAGTCGGATTTTAGATAAAACTAGTCATTCCTGGACTAGACGAAGTATTCCTTAAGTCATACAATACGTTGAGAGAGATGATACTCTCTTTGGAAGCAAACTCTCAGAGAAAATTAAAGCTTCCAAATCTACTGAAAAGTAGGCCGACAGCGTCGACCATCATACGGCCGCGAGCAGCCTACAACAAGCCACTTGCGACGCCGCGGCAGTAACGCAGGTACATGCCGGTCGCCTTAAAGCTTTTATAAGTGTTGGCTTAATGTAACGAATAATCGTACTTTATTTATTAGACTGTATACAGAATGGCTTTCCAATTCCTTTTTAGGACATGTTACGCAATCTGTCAAACCTGTAAATACTTTCACATGCCAAGAGCATGATGAAACGAGCTTAGCTGTACAGAACTTAATTAACCTAGGCATTCAGTGAAAGCATCACTGGATGCCAACAGACTAATGATCAGTTTCTATCAAAGATTTTCTGACTCCTAAATCGAATGGTGGCTATAGATTCATACTGAATCTGAAAGGGCTCAATAAATTTGTAACTAAGTCCCATTTTAAAATGGAAGACTAGAACTGCTTCTAAATTAATCCCTAAAAACGGGTTTATGGCTACCATTGACAAGATTCGAGCATAACAATGTTACTTACGAGTTTTGTTCCCTATCAGTCTATGGACTTTCCGTGGCGCCTAGAACCTTCACCAAAATTATGAAAGAAGTCGTAACTTACCTAAAAACAAGGCCTAACTTCTATTATATACCGGGGTGGCATTTTGTGTATTGGAAGGGACCTTAACGAATGTAAACATAATGGGAGGGAGACTCTCCGGTTTCTCGAGTGCCTACGATTTGTGGTAAACTATACCAAAAGCTCGATACAATCCCAAAATTACCAACAATGCTGTAAATTCTTAGGTTTTGTTTACAATTCAATTATCATGTCTATATCCCTTCTTATGCAGGGTATGCGCACTTTTTAAGAGTTCTTACCACTGCATGCCCGACAGCTAGATACAGCTGGTTGTACACGAAGTTGTCAGAAAGATATAAATTCCGAGCTATTCAGGAATACGATGTCTATGATCAAAAGTAAAACTTCCTCGCGAAATTTTACCTGACTTATTTTGGTGGACTAATAATATTATTTGTAACGTCTTGTCATTTTGGAATCACGAAATTCGATGCAGAAATATCTATAGATCCGTCCCGATCAGGATGAGGTACAGTTTGTGACGGAGTGTGTGCAAACGGAGCATGGGAAGAGCAAGAATTAGCATTCCATATTAATTACTTAGAGCTTGCTCGCTCTTAGGATTAAAATGTTTTGCGCGAAATAAATCAAACTGTGCTCTGTTGTTCCGCATCGACAACACTACCGCGATAAGCTATATTAATCGAATGGGAGACATCCAGTTTCCCCACTTAAATAGCTTACCTAGATCTATTTGGCAGTGGTGTGAAGAACGAGACATATGGTTATTCGATTCGTTCATTAACACTAAGAATAATGTAGAAGCAGACAGAGAATCCAGAAGGCTAAATCCTGATATTTAATGAAATTTAAGTATTGCAGCCTTTGAAAGAATAAGTAAACACTTTGGTGTGCCCGAAATTGACCTCTTTGCTTCTCGTACCTCTGCCAAATGTGAAATATATATTTCGTGGAAGCCAGACTCGGACGCTCTTACCGTCGTCGCATTCACTATTAGCTGGTATTTATAATAAATATTTTTAAGCGTTTCCACCACTCGCACTCGTACTAAAGTGTTTACATAAGATTATAAATGACAACGCCACAGGAATAGTAGTATTTCCCTAATGGCCATCCCAACCGTGGTTTCCGCTTTTGTTGAGATTAGTAAAAGTATCTAATCTCATGTTAGCGTCAATTTCAAACAACACTTTACAACAGTACAACGTGTGTTAAATACAAGTTGTGCTGGAAATTTAGCATAGATAATATAGATATTCAATTTCTATAAGGGCTTCATTTCTGCTGTTATTTTATTTCTAACGCACGAATTTAATAAAGGATCGTCGTATGGCTCATTAAATAATCATAGGTCAGCACCCTCGCTCCTACGGGGGAGTAGTATCAGCTCAGAGGACCAAAGTAAAGGATTACCGAAAGGTGTTTACAAATTAAAGCCCGTAACTCCTAAATATAGCCATACCTGGGATCCTCAAGTGGTATTAAATCATATAACAACATGGTACCCTAATAGAGAAATTTCATTGGAAAAACTAACAAAGAATCTGGCGATTTTGTTAGCAATATCCTGCCCACAGGGTACAAACACTGTCACTTATTAAGTGGAATAATATTAAGTCATGCCCAAATTGTATTAAAGTAATTTTTGATGATATAGTTAAGACTTCAGGTGTAGGTCGTCTACAACCGATTTTGAGCCTTCCATATTTTGAAGATACCTAATAGAAATATTTGCCCGGTGACTGTTATAATGATGTTTTAGGACTGAAAAAGCTCACAACATATTTTGTTGACTTTCAAAAGTCCCCATAAAAATGCATCTGCTCAATCCATTAGCCGGGGTGCATTACGCGAGTGCTTGGCGAAAGCGGTAAAGACATGGCGGCGTTCAGCGCTCACAGCACGCGCCACGCCGCCACGTCAGCTGCACACCGGTCAGGCATTTCTTTAGATGCTATCCGGAAGGCAGCAGGCTGGTCAAGAACATCGAAAACTTTGGCTCGTTTCTACCATCGTCAATTAATCGACGAAGGTCATTGTGCCAGATCAATCTGCCTTTTGTATAGGTAGAATTATGTGAAGTTACAATTGTACTCTTTGATTAATAATTGGGAGTATCTAAGATTGTTGTCAAAACATAATTATTGCATTTCATGATTATGATGTTTTACAATTACAAAGGGCAGCAAAACTTTCAACTCTAAACATCTACATGTGTGTTATATCTGAAGAATGAAGCTTCGAAATATAATAGAAGATCAAACGAGCTTCGCAAGCGAAGTTCGATCGATATTATATGAGTAAGCTTCATTCGAAGATATAACTTCCCGCCCGCCCCTATACTTCTAGGAAAGTTTTGTCTCTAAAAAGAATGAGAAATGGTGGCAAGCCGAGGTCCCCAAGTAGGGTAGGGGTAAAGGTGGGGATAAAACTGTTTGAGCTATGGTTTTTACTGCGTACTTTAAACTTGCGAAATGTTGCCTGGTAGATTAAAGGACTACATGTGAGTTATATCTTCGAATGAAGCTTACTCATATAATATCGATCGAACTTCGCTTGCGAAGCTCGTTTGATCTTCTATTATGTTTAATCATATAAAAAGTAAAATATAAAACTATACATACAAAACATAAAATCATTATAAAAACCTAACCTAGGGTGCAGCAGGGAACGAGGCGGGGCCTAAATAAACTACCGGCGCGGCGGTCAGGGCGACAGAGACAGGAACCTCCGGACTATCCGCGCATATCCAGGAGTACCGCCTTCTGTATCTGACCCTTGATCCAGCCATCTAGCGAGAGTCTCTTGAGGTGACAGTCGAGACACTTCGCTATCAAACTGTTTACCGAAACGACTATCGGGACATATTATTATTACTTGGCGCGCGCGAACAAAGACAGACAGGCAACTATGGAAACCTCGCTGTGCCTGGCCCGACACGCACTTAGCCGGTTTTTTTATGAACTGCGTAACCAGTTTATTATCTACCTAAAGTCAACATTAAACTACTTAAATAATATAATTTTCTTCATCATCCATAAAATATGTATTTTATGGCCCTTTACGTAACTGTGAGTGAAAGGTCGAGCCTTCTGCGGAAATACTTGTGTATCATTAGAGCAGTATTTTAGTAAGCACGCATTCGGAAGTGGGGTAATGTTTATCGCAGTTATGGCTCAATTTAGGATTTAATGCCTCAACTGCTGTTTGGTATAAGTGTTTACTTCTTAAGTATAGACAGTGTTGTAAGTATTTTTAAACTACTTTAAAAACAGAAGGAGATTCTCAATTCGTCGGACGCAGACCCCTCTTTCCCAGTGGGCACTTTGGGCAAGTGCCCAGGGCCCCGCGATCGATAGGGGCCCCCATCAGATCAAATACAAAGTCCCTAGTTCCTCTTTGTATATTCTAACAAAATAGTGTTCTGTCAAAGTTATAGGGGCCCCATTATCCTAATATGCCAATAGGGCCTCCAATAGGTTAAAGACGGCCCTGGTCGGACGAAATCTTTCATTTTCTATGGCGGCGACCTGGATGTGCCCAAGCAATTTTTTTTTATCTAATATGTAGAATTTATAGAGCGGGGCTGGTAGAGTAGGCCGTATGGAGTAGAAAGCTTGGCGCTACTTGCGATCTGATATCTTTAAGCTTTAAAGCCATATGTCTATGAGCTAGAGAGTCTTGGTAATCACTTTTCTTGAAATGCTTTTAGTGGGATTATGTTATTAAAAGATCCTTTATTTTTGAACAGGGTTTTAATGGATCTTTTCAAGCATCCGTTTGAAAATCGCGGTTAGGTACTGAAAAGTCATGAGAGTGAGAATAAGTGTAGAAAGGGATTGGGGAGCATCCACCAGATATGTGCAGTAGCAGTACGTGACAATACTAAACGGTGTTTCCACGCCAAGACACCTAGCTACTATCAAACAGATAGATTCCCTAACACAATAAACATAGCTTACATAGCTACCTTACTGCCATCACAACAGACAATACAACCGATTAAAAATATGCATATCTCTGGTCTGACGTAGGCTCTCGTTCATAACTGTTCCTGTGAATCTCAAACGTTGCTCAATTTAAAAATATTCCGTGAAGTATTTTCATTTTGTAACAAGCCGTAAAAATTCCAGTGTTCCGTTATTTAAGTTAAGCCTCAAACGACTTGACGACTGTCACGACGCAAATGTCGTGGCCTCGCAGTTCTCGTGTTCGGGCTAAGTACCTAAGTAACTAGTTACTTGTTTAAATTTTTTTAGTGCCGTAGAATGTACAGTGTTGTCATGTAAAGAATTTGAACCAAATGCGTATTATAGTGCATTCATCCTTACTTGTCTTATTTGGTAAACAAAATTCTAACCTCAAAATGCATCTTTTTAGGATAGAGATATTTTGTGAGTATCATGCCGAGACGACTTTTCGGACAACACTTCACGATTTTTTTGTCTAGCAACGCTTTTTTTACGATAAAATAGTTGCTAGTCTAAAAAGATACATTTTGAGGTTAGAATGTTGTTTACCAAATAAGACAAGTAAGGATGAATGCACTTTACATGCCTACCGTCTAATCCGTTTTCATAATATAAGATTAAATTAGTGACTCTGTAGAACTCTGGAGCCTTTTTCGACTTCAAAAAAAGGAGGAGGTTCTCAATTCGGTTGTATGTATGAGCCGATTCGTATTTTTTTTTGTTTGGAAGTATATGCTTCCAGGTGGGTCCCATTTTTTCAAAAAATCTGTTGGATGATGGGGTCCATGAGGAATTGAGGAAGGAAACTCCTCAATTTTATTAGGCAGGCGTGTAGTGATTTTGATATTTTCTATTATAACTCGAGTATTTACTTACACCCGGAAATCATAAATTTGGTGGCGAGGAATTGATGATGAAGACCATTGATGACTTATGGAATTCCTCAATTATGTACAAAAGTACGTCACAGATTCTGATAAGATTCCGTTGAAATAGCGACTAATTAAGTGCCAAAGGTGATCCTTGTGGAATCGACGGAAGTCCTTAAATGTTATCGCGCCACATACAGCAATAGGGTTTTTTTCTCTAATAACGTAATAACTAACCTCGGAAATAAGTTCATGTGGTAAATTGGAAATGAAATGTGGAAATGTTCTCGTGGCTTGGCGGAGTACTAAACTGAAGTCGGTTAAAACTTTGTTTTAAAGTAAATTATTTTCAAACAACTGTCAAAAAAAACATTCATAAAACTTATATATCGAGTTTCTCACAAATTTCACGAGAAATGCAATCTGTACAGTAGTAGAACAGCAGGGCAGCGAGACATCTGACAACGAAAGAATTTTGTTCCAAGCTAAAGGAGAACTTCGTTCGCTTCGCTCCACAGAGATGTTGTGCTTCGCTCGGTCGTTCAATAAACATAATAATTAATAACAAGCGTAAACAAAACAATTGCATGTTTCTAATTACAGTAATTATAATTAGGTAAGTAGGTATTGTTGTTGTATGTAAGTTAATTCGTTAATAATTAGCTCATGCATTGTCGTTTATTCGTGTCACCGGTGACAAAGCTATAGGAAGTAAGCTGTGGTAATGATAACAGTGACATTCGATTGCCTATAATATTGGAATTAGTATTGGAATTTAAGGCGCCGTGGGTTCAGCGAAGTCAAGCGAACAGTGTTTTTGAAACAATATAATGCGTCTGTTTATAATATTATGGTTTTTAAAAAATACGTATAGTAATCTTGAGGCTTTTCTGCAGGGAAATCAGTGTTTAGAAACATGATTAAGCAATTTTCGCTCGATAGAAAAAAATCACGAACATAGGTCTAAAAGGGTCTGAAATACACTTAAAATATTTGTTACAAATTATGCACAAAAACTAAAAATATTAAAATGGCTTTAAAAAATTGGCAATATCATGTTTGAGAGCAATCAGTGATTACATTTTTATTTGTTTGAACGGCCAGAAAATTAAAATTAAAAAACATGATCACACTTCCATCTCGCTCACGCTTATGCTTAATGAGAGGGAGAGAAGACCATGAACCTACGGCGCCTTAAGGAAGTGCACTACGACAATGATTGATGATTTATTTTGGTCCAGAGGAGTAAATTACATTAGGAAAACTTTCATTTATTCATGCGTACAACAGCACAAAATTAAATGTTGTATAAGAATGTGATAAGTGATACTGATAACATAGTGGAAAATCCCATTTGTTCGTTATATAATAATATTTATTGAGTTTAGGACTTGTCCAGAATCATGTGATCGTTTTTGGGAGAGATCACGAGGAGGGTGTGAGAGGACATGACATGTAATCATTTTTACACAGCGCGAAAATTAAAAATAATGAAATGACTTTAAGAGTTTTTATGGGCAAATACACTGTATATAATGGGGATCTTTTACATTGTAAATGTATAATTTCTAACAAAGTGTCAAACAAATGTACATACATCGGGTGACGGAATATTAGTGGAAGTAAAAAGGGGAATTGCCTATTGCACATATAATGTTAGACGCTCAAAAAGTTACTTAATTACCTATCTACAGCGAAAAACTGCAACGCACACGCTCTTATTAAATTTACCTAATCAATATCTTCAATTTATCTACGGTTATCTTATTTTTGTTCAATATATCACGTCTCGTTTCGCCACCCAGTTTCCACACACATTCGAAAGTCGCGTGCAAGCAATTAAGATTTAAGAATCATTTCCGCAAAAAAATACCAATTTGATCAAAGCCTCTCGCAGACTGGCGCGGCCTGGCCGCGGCGGTCAATAGTATACTTGTCATTAGTTGTCAAGTTTACTATTGACCGCCACCGCGGGCCGCGCCAGTGTGTTGCAGGCTTTAGTTCGTGCACCACAGATAAGCAAATTTACTAGCTAAGTATGTCATTGTCCAATTTGCGAGCGTACAATAGATGACGCAATGTCCTAAATTTCAGTAGTGCCAACTGCCACGTTTTTAGACCAAAAAGATCGCTATCCCGCGTTCACACTATTGTGGTGCATGGTTTTGTCTTTCTAATTGTTTTTAATGCTAATTTTATCACTAATTTATTCCCATGAAGGATTTTGCATAATTTGTCAACTTATTATGAGATTTACACTTTAATGTTGGCAAAAACATGAAGGTATAGGTAGGTACTCGTCGAAAAACAGATTTTCGAAAACTGTACATATTAAACCACTCTTATTATTGAGTTATGGGTACGAAATTTTTGTAATTTATTTTAGCAAATAATATATCATAAAAAGGATTTCAAAAAATAAAATATTAATTAAATAGAGCGGGTAGCTACAATGTTTTGCAGACAAAGTCTCTAATCGCTTGATTATATTTTAGATTATAACTAAACAAGCGATTATAGCAACAGAAACAAGTTTCCGTCTTTGATATGCATGATCCCATTGTGTTTATAAAGTTTAACTACGTTTGAATGTAGTACTTGAGTCGCGTATGCTGCGTATTCTTAAGGACTACTTACTAGCTAGGGTTTGTGAGAAGTAAAACTCGCGAGAAAATCACTATTCGAAGAACTGAACCGACAAAACAATCTGTATATAATAATTGTCAAACATGCTCACAAAAATTCACGAGAATCGGTTGACTAATGCGACATGTAGAGGAGAATAGCCGGACAGCGGGTCATCTGGACATCTGGACATGCGAAAGAATTTTGGCCTAACACATTCACTGCCAAGAACCCGTGATTTTCCTCGTATGTAGCGGAAAGCGACTACGGCGTGGCAGGCAGTCAAAGTGCTAAGATGAAATGTTTGGCTTCTTTCGCTTCGCTCGCTGTTTCAATGGTCACTTCACTACATTGCTGTGACCCAATTTACTTTCTTATTCCAGCAGCTCTCGCGCAGACATTTCCCCAATCAATAAAACTTTCCAACTGGTAACTTCTTAATTTTTCATCATTTCGGTATTGGTAGGTCGCGCGGTCGTCATCGGTCGGTATTTTCATCATCATCATATCAGCCGAAAGACGTCCACTGCTGGACATAGTCCTCCCCCCCCCCAAAGAGTGCCAAAGTGACCGGTTCTGCTCCACCCGCAGCCATTGGACTCCCGCAACCTTTACTAGGTCATCGGCGACACACCGTTCCCCCTCATGAGAGGAGGCCCACAGGCCCACAGGTATTTTAGTTTTTGTTTATGTCTAGGCTTGATTTCGGCAAAGAAGATATAATAGAACTACATTCTTCAACTCACGTATTAAATCTCACTACGGGTGATATGTTTCAAACTATACGGGCGTGATTAAAAAGGGACACCGTCGGGAAAACACACGGCCTGAAGAAGAACTCCCGAAGAGTTCGAAACATGTCACCCGTAGTAACGTGAGTCGAACCGTGCAATTATTATCATTATTTCAACATGTCTCACGAAAGCTTAAATTCAGGATTGTACTTCATTAAAACTATTATTAGACCAGCGAAATAGTATATTTCATTAGCCCATGTTAAGAAAAGCGAACTATATGTTGTATTTACCCAAAGATGCACCTGATTAACTACATAACACTATTAATTAAGTGTTCTTATTATCACCGAAAAACTGACAATACTTAGTTCTCAAACAACATTTGACAAAAAACCGCCTTAAATATGCTTTGAACTCATTATAATTAACGAAAGAAAGTCTCTTTGTTTAGTCTTCATAATAGTAGTTTATGCGACTGATCCATAATGAGAGGCCTTAAAATACGAGTGTGGTTTTATGAAACGAGCGTCAGCGAGTTTCATAATAGGATCACACGAGTGTTTTAAGGCCTAATTATGTACAGTTGCATACACTACTTTATCTACACACATATATAAGTAGTAGTAAGTAACAGCAAAAAACCAATAATAAAATGACAACAGCAATGGCGGCAATTCGATCATCCGTCATGTCGAATGGTTTAAAAAAAAATCATAGACAAACGAATGAAGTCCCTATACTCATATCACTCGAGATCAAATGTCGTACGGTTTGTATTAAAAAACGTACTGAATTGACGTTTCGTATCGATAACTGTTTTAATATCTATGGATACTAGAATAGAGACCCACTTGAGTTTTGACAGCTGTTCCAAATTTAAACTCATAACGATACAAATTTATCAAAAATCTGTACTGTAATGACATTACAGTACAGATTTTACCTACTACCACAGACAAGAAAGTTCTCATAGTAAAATCGGTTGTAGTAATGCTGGTCATTTCCTACGGTTTCTGAACGCATTTTAGACCATTAATGATATGTGCGTAGATAAAAGCTATTTAAACTTTACAATGCTGTACATATAAAACGTCAACTCCTCCCCCAATACAAAGTATAGATACTAGAACAATAGTCGACTAGCATGTAATTAACTCATTATACTCCTATATTGCATCTAATTGCCGTTCCATGCAAATTCGTTTCATACAACCTTCATAACAAGACTAGTATGTGAACACTTTCTTAATATTTGACCAGCTGCAAGATATTGTGGAAGTCCTTTATAACTATAAAACTAGCTGTCAGCATTACACACCCAGAAGTTTGTCACAACAACTTGTTATAGTTTAAATACACACCTTTCATTCAAAATGCTTACCTCTAGCCGCCTAGCACGCAAAAACGAACAGTGAAATTTGAGTTTCTTTTAAATGGAACATAGGTAGCTATTTGAATTTTCTACAACTGACACGGCCTTTTATTAAAAGGCCTCTGGCTACTAGGGGAGAAACAAAATAAAACGAAGTCTTTGTATACAAAACATTCTACTCGCTCAATTTTTTGACCCAAACTAGATATGTCGGATCATGGCATTCTAGCATGTCGTTTTAATATGAGAACCAAAAGTACGTTTGTATGCAGAGTCGATCGTCCTGGCGACTCATAATGGTAAAGTAAGATTATTTTATTTGTATTGTTGTTCGTTAACACATACCGTATTTATGTGATCTAATAGTTCTCACAAACTATCGAGTCTACAAAACAGCATGTTAATCACCAAGTCAAAGCCCGCACTAAGGTCGTCCCCACTTCCGGACACATTTTCCCCCTCCGTGAGCTGCATTGTTTAACCCTATTGTTCTCCTGGCAGTATACGATCTTTGGCCACTTGAGGAGTCAAGCTGCGTCTCATGCGAGCGACTTTAAGTTTAAATGAGGCTGTATGTATAATTAATATTATTGCAAACAAGATGATACCGCGCAAAAACGCCCGTGGATAAAATTAGGTTGGCATTGTGGAAAGTCGCCCCATTAGACATTTTAAGATACTACAAGTCTTAGAACATTTGGAGCCATCAGAGCTGTAGCAATATTACTCTAATATGATTGTTCTATAATAAAGCATAAAGTACTTTATTTTACTTTAAATTTGTTTATCTTACACTAGCTGTCCGCGCGGCTTCGCCCAGGTACAACGCGAACTATTGCGTACAACGCAGGCATACCCGCAGGATAAAATATAGTATATAACCATACAGAAAGTCCATGCTACTCGCATGTGAAAGATTTTTTTAAATTGGCAAAGTGGTTACGAATATTACCCATTAAATACATAACTCACAGACTTTTCCTTTCTATACTGTTAGTATAGATTAGTGCGGGTCCTTGCGGATGC
This sequence comes from Epinotia demarniana, assembly GCA_945867215.1. Taxonomy (NCBI): domain Eukaryota; kingdom Metazoa; phylum Arthropoda; class Insecta; order Lepidoptera; family Tortricidae; genus Epinotia; species Epinotia demarniana. Next base: position 4,973,714 of record OX244278.1, on the reverse strand, counting down.
ACCTTGATCTTGAAACAGTGGGATCTTTTGTAAATGTATAGTATTGTTAATATTTCGTTGGTGTTTAAATATAGTTTTAAAAGAAGAATCAATTAGTTATTAGCATCGCGTCATCATTCGTCACCTCTTTTAAAGAATTCCTACGATACCTTCAATCAAGCTCCAGCGTTTGACCAGTTCCGTAATACAAAACATACATGACATTTGTTAATAGCATTAACTACTTAAAGATCTTAGCCGCAAACATACTTAAAGTAAAATAAAAACTAGTAATAAAGAAAAACGAATTCACTCACGAGCTCCGCCGGATGCCTAAATTGGGATGTATCTTTAATGCAAATAATTCAATGAATCGTGTTAGCACGCAGCGCAATGATGTCTGCGATTCATAGGCACACATTTGCATTCCTGCAATTATACTGTTCATGCAAATAAACGCTGTATTAAGTAAACTATTTAGCCTAGAGCAGGGTCAGCTCAGGCGAACAGAACTGAGAACTTCGGCAACTTTTTCATTACGAGCTCTTGTTTTTAAAGGATCCCGAAAGTTCGCTGCGCTCATATTAAACGTTTTGGCTTGATTAGCGAGCTTAAGATGAAAGTAGGTACGTGTTTTTTTCGATTTGTGTAAGATTGCTCTTTAAATATTTGTTTATTTAGTTCGGCATTGTGATGATTATAAATGTGTTTCTCAAGACAGAGATCCCACTTGTGCGTGCGTGCAGTTTCTGTCAGTCGTATAGTAAAAAATACGCTTCCTACAGCCGGTAATCATTAAAAGTATCACGCACAGAGCATCATCTCATCAGTAGTCGTCAGGTCGTCACCGACGCTATCAAAATGAGAAGCACTGTTTCCACGTAGGTACATGGACCTACTTCCTGCTTTTACCTTACCTTAGGGTATCTGTAACAGGCAGTAGTGGTTAAACAAGAGGAAGTGTTTGACAATGCCGCCCAGTGGTGGCGTGACTAATCGGAATCACATTAGGCAACCGACACCACCCTTAACACGTACGCCATAAGGATCAGTTCGTGTTACGTAAAGACACGTGTAATTTTGCTAACGAGTCGAGCGTGCGCTTGCGTTTAATCGCGCGAAATGTGCGTAATTTCTCTTTTAGTGCCGGACGGACATTTCTTTTTGTTTCTGCAAAATACAAAGAGACAGTGATAAGACAGTTTGGTGAAGTGATAGATGAAGACCCAGAATTTGGTATGTGAGGATTGTCAATGCGGAGCACTGTTCTGCAAATCATATAGTAGTTATTACTTTCATTTAAATTCTTATAATTTTCAGGCTTCAATTAGGAAACATGACATTAAAAGTTATGCTCATGCAATAATATAGCGCGCAGATGTATGTCGTATTATTATTATTATTATTATATAGACCCTGATGTGTCCCGCTAGTGGGCAAAGGCCTCCCCCTCATTTTCCACTGGTCGCGGTTTCCAGAGTCCAACTTATCCTGCCATCGGCGACGAGGTCTGCCGCATCTCCGAGTTCTGAAGTTTCCACTTCGTGGCGCTATTTGCCCATAACTCACCGGGTATGCGGCAGACGTCACAGGCCCAGTCCCACTTTAACCGCTTTTCGAGCTACGTCGACAATTTGAATCTGTGAGTGGTGTTCAGTGTGTACAATACGATCCATTAGTTTCACACCCACTATGCTGCGCTCCATTGCACGTTGGCAAACCCCGAATCTCAACTTCTGAGCTTGTGTCAAAGACCAGGTCTGTGCACCGTAAGTGAGAACTGGAAGTATGCACATGTCCATGAACTGGAAGTATGAAACGTAGGCTACGTTTCAGTGACAATGGTATTTAGGTCCCCTTTGGTCACCTTTCATCATTTTCATGGACTAATAGCTCCTCCAGGCATTTTCCGTCCATCTTTCGACTTCCTACTGACGTATAAAATTGTAAAATATTACTTATGACTACTGGAAACTGCACTATAGTTAAGTTACATTAAATTTTAAGTGTTTTAGTTACACACCATGTCTAACGGCCATGTAATATACAGTCACGCACATCACGAAACGTTATTCAAATTCACAGGAAACCGGACAATCTCACGGGATTATCTTGGCATCTCTTCCCAGAGTTGTGTAATGTGAGTGTCCGACAACAATTATGGCACTTTCACTGTCGTCCGAATCACAATGGCTCTCGGCAATCTGCCATAATGCCACATAATGCAGAACAAAAGAACAAAGACAAGCACGTGTCCATTTTTCAAAATAGCGTTGCGCAAGATGCGTTCATGTATTTGAATGCGTTCAAAACCAATAAAATATATGTATGTACCTATGACATTAGCCTATATACCTGTCTTGTTTGATAGACATTTTTCATTATATGTACCTATACATATATATGTATAGTCTGTCAGAGAATAATATTGTGAGATATAATTACCAAATATAGAAACACGATCATTGTATATATTTTTTTGTAATATGTATCAGTTACCCAAGCTAAATAAATTTCAACACTAACAAGAATTAATAAATGTGAATAAAATCAAATCGAGACTTAACCGTGATATTTTTATGTCTACCTTGACCCTGCACGCAACCTACTTTTACGCGGGAAAGTATTAATAACAAGTCAACATAGCTACTACTAATAGCGCTAAAATATGCATATCGCCGTCTTTCTCGTTTTTGTAGGCAGTTATAAATCGTTTTCTAATGTCGCTGTCGAGAAACCATAGCATTTCTCCTTGCAAAATACATGGGAGAGATAGTATATAGTTAACTGGCTGATGATTTGTGGTCTTGGTCTGAGAAAAGGGTAAAAGCTGGCTGTATGCACGAATTGTGAATTTTATAGTCTGTGGCTTTGAACGTCAATGGATTTAAGTAGGATTTAATAAAATTTATTATTCGCATTAATGCTCAATTGCTCATTATGTTTACCGAGTAGGAAAATAACAGCTTGTTTCTCGCTCAGTAGGTATAATTCATTGTCAGCAGTTTTAAAGTTTCCTTTCGGATCAATATATACATTACATTAAAATGCAACTAATACTAAACAATTAAAACGAATTATAAAAAAAGAATTGTCCGTACAAAACTACTGTCTGCGGCATGCCTGCTTGTTTGTTAATTTATATGTATATTGGTTAGGTGAATCAAAAAGTTGTCACGGGTTCGGCTAGACATTATTTTACTTTTTGCTTTCACTGGTCTGAAATTAGATAGCTAATCGAATTAGAAAAAGTAGGTATTCAGAAAATTCGTTTTTACTAGTGAATGCGTGTCGTGTAATTCCGTATACATATATATACCTACAATAAAACCTTTTTCTGTTAGCTGACGTAGAAATAAACTGTGACTAAATTTAAACAACACTCGCCAGTACCTAAGGCTAAAAGCACGTTTGGATGAGGTTCCCTGACACGGTTTGGGGGTCAGCAGCGCTGGCAATGGTTTTGACAATAAACGCTCAAATAAGTATACCCGCTACGCGCGCCATAATCTCAAAACCGTGTCATTGAACTTGATCCGGGAAGACTTTTGATACGGGCCTATGTCCTTGGGCCGTACAAAGGAGTCCTAACTACAAACAGTCCAGACAAAAATAAATAACTACACAGGTTCAATTGCAAAACGAAGCACAATATTGTGTATTGAAGTTGTGGAAAGCATATAGGGAGCGATCGTAGGTAGACCAGTTCTTTGGCTATGGCTCGACGACCGTTGGCATTATAGTGCAGAAGTTAACATTATGCACCTTATTTGATTGTGATAAGGTGTAAAACTGTTAACCTCTGCCGCTGACTATAAAGTTGGCGACACACTATTTATCCTTATCTCTACGGTTATAGTACATTCTCTTCATAACATAAGGCACTATTCACTTACTGTATGCAGTTAACTCACATTCACTTTGGATTCGGAAGTGCTAAATTAGCGACAGGACGAGGGCAGACATTTTAGCACCAGTTCTTGGCAATAACGGACGTAAATGCAGACTTGGCAAGAATTACTTCATTTTAAGCGTTAGTTATTAGACCAATTAGCCCTTTGTGTGGTTGGAACAAAAACCTGTTACTTTTCGCAAATATTTTAATAGCGGTAGGTACCTATGTTGAATGTGAATAATCGATAGCTATTAGACACCATCAACCCTCTCGTTAAGTTACAACCTTTTGATGATGATGATGTATGAATATAAATTGCCTAGTAAACGTAGCCAAACGTAGCCAACGAACAAGAAACTAATCAAACAGTTACTCGGAGCGGGACTGATAATTTTCTGCAAAATTCCGGTTGAAGTCAATTCAAACTGGCATTGAACTGAACGGTAGATTTATTTCTAAACCTTGGCTAATTTTACACGATATTGGTGTGAAAATGTAGCTTGCAATTTACTGATCTTCTTACTTTGACAGACAGATTTGACAGTGATAATTATATAGGGTCATTTCGCCGGTTAGCGACCACCTAGGTAATTTCATGTGCCGTTTGGCGGCCACTTAGCTGAGTTGGTGAACTGAAAGGATATTTTCTCGATTTTTAGTAGATTTTTATTCTAAAACACCAAATGCATGTACAAACTAATTGTCTCAATAGAGTCTGTAGAATTGATGTAATTTTCAATAGAAAAAACCTTCTCCTTCAGGTGGTCGCTAACCGAAGGTGGTCGCGTAACCAGCGTACCTAATGATGAACTTACTACCTAATCTAACACAGTGAAAACGCATCTGTCACAGTCACACCTACAAGTTAATATGTCCACAATCAATATGACAACCACGTCAACACCGGGTTATACTTATATGTGTTGCGTGAGCGAGTAGAACACCATGGGGTTGTAGATGGTAGTCCGTGCGGTTCCCGGGAGTCCACCACCCGTCTTGGTTCCCTGGCCAGGCGAGATGCCTAGTAACATTTCCTCACGAAAAAAGGTAGGTACCTACTTATACCACTGTCAAACGCACTCGCCAGACCCACGGACAATCATACGTTTTACAAGATCTAATCCGCTAGTGTGAACTACACTATTTAAGCCTCATATGTTTGCATATTACTTATCATAATACGTTTTCTTAGTGGTCATACCTATTACCACCTCACGATTACCACGTATGCGCAAAATCGTGCGCATCTCCGATTTGGCAACTAACTTATAATCGCTCGTGCACGTAACATCGACACTTCCAAACGCATTACCAAAACTTACATAAATCTAAATTAAGATAACTTGCCACATTCTCTTTGCGATATAATAATATTATAAATACCTCAATGAGTGATAATATATTATTACAAAATGGAAAGTAAAGGGCTTTGCACACGGCACGGCGCTCTGGCAGCGATGTTGTGAAAGGTCACTGTATTTGAGGCGAAAGTTTTGTTGATATACAAGTTGTGCTATATTACAGACGCATATTTGCTGCAAAGTAAAAGTGATCGATTGAGTTTATGTTTTATGATAATTGCCTAGCGACGACGCCGCATTGTGCACGGCGCCGGCGGTGGTGGTTTACGAGATTACGAGGTTAAACTGTCGGCCGAGGCCGACGACTGAATCTGTGACCGCTTTGACTAACTAGTACTTACCGAATTTCGTATAAGAAAGCATGTTTAAGGAGGATTATCAATACAATGGAGCTTATAACCCGACTAAGGGCCTGTTTCTCAATCTCCAGTTAAAACATATCCGTCACATAAATGTTAATAGACGTCACTTTTCTTTTATATGACGGGAGAAAAGGATAGCATTCATTTTAACTGGCAGATAACTTTATCCGGCGATTGTGAAATAGGCCCTTAATGAAGTGTTCTTGACATTCACATATTTATTGACACCCGTTTCCTACGCTATTTTGACGGGTGTCACCGCATGCCAGCCGGTCACCGAATTTTCCATGCATTCCTGGAAAACTGGGTGGTTGTGGGGTTTTTATCCTGGACAGCCATCATATCCGAATATCTGCCTTCACAGGTGGCTTGAGAACTTCTATTAGGTAAGTAGGTACTTTTAGCGGTCAAGTTGTCCGCTCATGATATAGAGACTAATCCCATTGTCAAGTCATCACCGTCTCTGTCGCTCGAATAGGTACGCAATTGCGATAGAGATAGAGGTACACGACAACGTACAACGGAGGCGGAGGCGTTTCGCGGTAGCTGAAATCACACTTAAAGCCGCGGTCTGACCGACTTTAGAACGAGTGGTTCATACATTCGATCGAGTTCAATCGATCGCCCTCTCGTCGCTCCACTGCCCGCTGGCTTCTAGACAACAGATTTTCGCATGTAAGTACTCGGAAAGTATCATGGCAATTAATAATGCTATTTTTGGTAACAACACGCTTACGCTTTCACGAAACCAAAAAAGTAAACTTACACATTTGTTACTCGTACAACTTGACACTTACATAATGATTCCTTTCGCTCTAATAGGATAAGATAGTGTCTTACGTGTTTAAGTAAATAAGCTATGAATGAGACCAAATTTAAGTACGGGTTCTTCTAGAAGAACGTTAATGGACTTCTTATCTAACTCTGATGGATGCTTTGTTAGTTTAAGCAACGATTCTACACAATTGACAAAGCTGCATGGATACTGCAAAATCTATGCCGTTGAGTGAAAGTCTGGGGTTGCTGTGAAAGAGTGGGTTATGCAAATCTTGTTTCGCTTCTCGTTTACAGAAGCTAGGTCATAGAAATATGCAGCTACTAATTTGTTGCAGTACCAGTTTGCTACATTTTGTTTCCAGCTGTCAATACGACACGTCATCAAGTCAATAAAATTTCGGCAATTCGCTTGTGAAACTTCCATGGTCGCATACGTCTACAGAGTGCAGTATTCCATTAGGCAGGCCGTATGCTTGTTTGTATAAAAAAGTTTCAGTCAAAAAAACATTTTGGTGCAAGCTTTTATTGCCGATTGTATACCGTCATCAACTAGGTACTCATTGAGACGATTCTAACGAGCCCAAACTCAACGGGGTTACGTCAGTTAGTACTGACCCTATGGCCACCTTCTGTCTCCATCATCAGATCAGCTATATACCATAATATTGAATTGTCATCGAAACTATACTTATACCCAAAATTTCAGCTCAATCGGTCACCGGGAAGTAGGTCAAATTTAATTTGCAAGATTTCATTACATACACCGATAAGTAAAGAACTGCTTGTAAAAATAAAAAGTGACTTGAGGATATTTACCAGACCTGTCATTTGATATTTACCAGTTTTTCGGTAAAGAAAAACAATTGGTTAGTTACATCTATGGACGCTGGAGATGATAATAAAGGTCTTCTATGAATCGTTTAGTTTCTAACCCGCACTAAGCCAGAATTGGGATTATAGCTCATCCCTCTCATCTACGTGTGTCACATGGTGATGATAATTTCTATGTGATGTAATACTATTTACTGTTTACACACTTAAAATTCAGCTTCAGTGATTGGCTTTCGGAAATGAGAGAGACAACGATACAATACAAATATATTATCATTTGCTATCAATAAAAAGTACGAAACCGCACAGAACACAGCGAATACATACATATATACGCAGAGACACAGCTGGGCAATTTTAAATTTCCGTAAGTACTGTAATATGTAATATCAGTATGACCCAGCTTTACAAATAGTTACTATACGGAACAGCTTATTGAAAAATGTGATTTGTTCATATATGCCAAAGTGTTCCATATCCAAGATCCATCAAAAGTGCTGCAAGTTATAGGTATAAGCCTGAGTGTCTCACGAGGGACAGGTTTCCAACGTGCGTATCTTCAATGGAAAACGATAATTACCCTCCAGATCAACATATATAAATCTCTCTGTCAACGCTAAATTACCATGTTAGCCAACACATGGACCTATTTACCAGAGAGAGCAAGCAATTTGCTCTATCGTTAGGAATGGTAATGGTAAGACGTTATTTGCATCACAACCGACCGCCATGAATATAATACTCATCGTTTCACAATGTCTGGCCGGCCAGTGAGGCTGCCCTGCGACTGGGTATTTGTTTATGAAAATAGGGATCAGATAATACTGGACAAGTTCACTATTGAGACAAAAAGAGATAGATAGGTCGTACTTGAGTTGAATTTGAGTTGGTTCAATCAAACAGGTCATCGTGATATTATCCGGACGGCCTGTGTGTCAACCTGAGACTCACGTTTCACATCCCATTTCAATGTGTATGCGCACTTCGTCGCGCGCCAACAATGTAAAAACGAGCGTGCGCAACAGACGAAGATCAAAGTAAATGCTCGGCGCGACTCTTAATTACATTGGCCCCCTGGAATACGAGGGAGTAAAAGCACAGACACATCAAAATGCCGTTTAGGTAAGTCGAGGAATGAAAAGGTTCGTCACTTTTTGACTTCATTTAAACGATGTTTAGGTCCTAAAGTGAAGAACTTTTCCATTCCGCAACAGTACCTACTACCTACCTGTGCTGTTCACAAGGGTATAAAATATAAGGCATCAATATCCGACCCATTTAGCTACGTTTTGCCTTATTCTGAATTTTAATACCGTTTTACTACATTTACTTTGAATCTGGAAAACAAAGTACAAAACAAAGGATACAGTAAAAAATAAAAATATATACAGTGTTACAATATAAATATGTAGAGAAGAAGATCAAAATTTTTATTTGCGCCGATACAGTTCTCAAGGTCTTACATTCAAATTTAGGTACATACCTACATTGTATCAGCCCGCGAGCAGGCGTGCAAATAATTAACTTCTGAAATACAATTTAAGAATAACATCAAAATAATTAATACTTCAAAATAAATAAATTCATGTCACACAATTCAAATTCATCAAGATCAAAATTTAAAAAATATATTAATTAGGTACTAGGGACGTAGTTTCTTTTGTCACGATTTCTCCATATTTGGACTACTGGCGAGTTGTCCCAAGATGTCACGACCATCGTGATGTCCGTTGGATTACGAAATTCCTAATCTTAGAGCTCAACTTTGAGTGAGTGGGAGACTTGTGGTCTTACAGGCGTCGCAACTAGTGAAGTACCGAATTAAATTAAAAGCTGTTATTTAAATTGCACCTTTTAAAAAACGCAGGTGCTGTAGCGTGTCAAGCCAAGTTCAAGCTAACATAACTGGCGAACAGCACCGGGTCTATGAAAACTAGCCAAGTCAGACCTCAAGCTTTAGAACTGTTCTCTAAAGAGTATAAAGCCAATGTACTTACGTTGTACGGATCTGAGTGCCCTCATGTCAAACATTACGCAAGCTGTTACAAGTTTTAATCAGGCTTTAGAGCCTTTGTGAACAACGCCGATTTGTGTCCATTAAGGGTATGCCTTCGTGGAAACCACGCTCCCTTGTAAGAGACACGCTTATGCCTTCCGCGCAAGAGAAAAAGAGATGAAACACTCTTCGGGAATGGGTTTTTTTAATTTAATGGCTGATTTAAAAAAAAAAAAATAGCTCCAAACTTATAAAAGCCCCCAAAAAGCAATACAAGATGAATAAAAATTCAATACCTATTTCCTGGACACTATTTACTGTGTAATAATATTTTTTTACGACTATGACCTTCGTTAAAATATAAACAAACTTAAGTAGGTACATTTATGGGTTCATAAATCCTTGCAAAACTTTGAGTTCAGCGAACTCACAGCACCCACCCAACCAGTCTAGTGAGTTGTTGCAATTTATTGCCTGCCAGACTTATAAGCTCAGAGCAACTTTCAGGTCTACTTTTCTATTTTAGACACTACTAACTACTGTCTAATTGTAATATTTGGAGATTGCATAAAGATTAAGTATGACTTAACTAGTGCTTAAATAGCTGTTATTGTTCAATCAGATAGAGAAGTAGAGCAATTTTTGCCTTAGGTAGGAACATACAGGAGACGTAACGAGTAACAGAAAAAAGTTGATTCACCCATTTATACCTAGGTATTTGATGTAAGTTTGATCATAATCTGAAGTTATAACAGAATGCGAATTTTAACGCTTACGTTTCCTTTATTACACACTAATAGCCCGTAATAGCCATTACCTGTGGCTGTCCGAAAGTTCCGTTCATGTTTTCACTTTCTTTCGTATTCGACGCACGAAAGTACGAGCAGATTCAAGCAGAATGCTAATCATCCAGCCGGTAACCAGTCGGATCAGCTGTGCGACCGGTTCAAAGGTGTTTTGAAAAACATCTTTGTCTTTAAACAATGGAGGCTGTTGCGAATTGTGACTGTTTTGGAATGCGGCTACAAGATGTTACAGTACAGTACGCGCGACATAATAAGTTTGCGTCTGTGATGCTCATCTAGAGTAGCATCAAAAAACTTCGGAGGCTGTTACTTTGCTTAGCAACTTCTGCTGCTGACTGTTACCTACTTGCTAATAGGGGTATGCTTTATGTAGGCTGAGTATACTCACCCGATCATTAAATTATTCGAGATTTATGTGAGAGCATACTAAGAATAACATCGAACTCCACTTCAAAGGGACAACCAACTAGTCAAGTGAACGATTTATTTATAGAATTCTAACATAACTCCAGCAGAATGCGATCAGTGAAAATTTAAAATAGGTACACATTAAGTACCATTGCTTCCGCATAAGATACGTTGCATATAATCATATAAATAAAACGTTTTATTAAATCATAAACCCGATGAAAGGCAGTGTGATAAATGCCTTCGCCTTCATTGAGCGTGAAGTTGCGGTTTACCGCCAAAAGTAGCAACCCGTCGGAAGCGGATGTGAAAGATCCTCTAGGTACCTACTCTTTATTACTGGTCAGAGACTAAATAAAGCCTGCATCACACTGGCGCGGCCTGGCCGCGGCGGACAATAGTAAATTAGTCATTACCTGACAAATTTACTATTGTCCGCCACCGCAGGCCGCGCCAGTGTGTTGCAGGCCTTAAACATAGTTCAGTACACACCTACGTCAGTTTGTGCCACTGGTCTCAAAAGTATTATAGTTACCGTTATATACTTAATTGAAGCCTGCATCACACTGACGTGGCCTAGCCGTGGCGGACAATAGCAAGTTTGTCCGCCGCTGTCAAATATTGTCCGCCACCGCAGGCCGCGCCAGTGTGTTGCAGGCCTTACTCTTTGGTTATCGTCTTTCAGTGACAAGAATGGCTCGAGTCTGGCCAGGGAAGGATGTCAGATTATAGTACGCCACGCAATTAAAAAGAAAACACAAACAAGGCAAATATCTATTAGCTCAACCATGTCTTTGTTAATAAACCAAACCAATTATATTAATTTTAAATTATTGTCGCAATCTATTTTGCCGAATGCATGCCTCTCACGGTTCAAGCTGACCCGCGTTGCCAAACAAACATCAATTGTTTTTACATGTGGCAACATTGGTCATGGCGGGAAAATGCAAAAACGAAATGGCAGCTCTAGCCCTGAAACCCGTTAAACAAATGTAAAATAATCGAAAATCACCCGTAACACCTTAGTAATAAGAATGTCCTTGTTGGCATTTTCATCTTTGTATTGTTCGAATTTCTATAGATCCAATCTATATGCGGCGGTCTACAAATGGAGCGATGCAACGCGCATTTTAATGTATTTAATATTTGAAGCCACGTTAGGTTTCATAAAGTAGGTTTATGTAACGCATTGTTACGTATGTGCTATGGTTTGCAAATGCATTGAATTTTAAATGGGCGATAGATTCAAGGCTGTTTTTGTTCGCAAACAACTGCATTTTTCAAATGTCATTCCCAACTTATTATGCTTAATCATGGTGAGATATTAAACTAGGTATTAATGCTTGACAACGATACCTATTTGAAGTTTTTAAAAGACGAAATAAAACGAGTATTTCACACTACAAGATACAAGTCTTAACTCGCAACTCATGAACTCAACCAGAGAAGCGTCAGTCTTTTGGTCTAGTCAAGACCCTCAGTGTTGCCAGTACGACCGGCTACCATTACATTCGAAGTAATATGGTAGACAAACTCCACGTTTTTTTGGCAAAAACAAAAATAAAAGACTTGTTTATTAGAAACCGAAGTAAAAACTGATAGATTCAACTGAACAATAGTGATCTCAGCAGTATTCTCACGATGTGTTAAAAAGGCCTTGACTATACGTAGGTACCCATAAGTGGTACACACGTAAGACATTACTCTTCGCTCGTGATGTGGAGAATAGATTTGTAGCTTAAGCAATGAATGAGGTCGTCTAGGAAATTAGCGAAAGTTATAAGATCTACATCTAACATACTAAAACTAGATATTCAACTTTAGAGTAAAATGTAAGGTAAAAGCAATGGGTAAAAGCACAAGAATAGGTATTGATATAGTATTACGCACTAGAAATCGGGTTCTATTATTTTTACCCGACTGCCGAAGGATAACCCTCCTCGGTTATTCAAAGTACGAATTTATGTGCGGACATTCACATTAATATCTGGTATCTACTATCAATTTATCTACAAACCTATAGGGCACAAGGCACAGCACCGGGAATAACGCTAGGATATATAGGATGTTGATACCTAAGTAGGTACTCAGGATGTACTACTTAGTTAGTCTATGTACTTAGGTAATACTTATTTTAGATGTAGCCTTTTAACTACAGGGTGACATTTTAATCAGTGTTCAAATTTTTTGTAGGCATTTGGTATCACTATAGACTTACTACCCGCTGAGGTGCCCGCGCGGTAAGGTTTTTTTGGGATAACTTTAAGCAGCAATTTTTTTTGTACTGAATGATATGAAACAAAAAAAAACGTATTTTATAATTTTGCTGAAGAATCTTATACTGATTTAAATGTCACCCTGTATAATAAATTCGATTCATCACCTTTACATACAACCTAGGTACATTAGAGTAATTTGAATGTTTAGCAGACCTTTTGGACCTTAACATCATTGAAATAGAGTTGACATGTGCCAACTGCACATATCAAATTAATACTTAGTAAAAATTAATAGTTTAAAAAATACTAGAAAAACACACTTATAAATGCACTTAAAAACAAAAAAAATTGATTGTTCAAGTTGTCTCTATTTCTGGGCTGAAGTGTAAACTATGTTTTTTAATTATAATATTTGATTGTAAAAGCGTGGGGCAGACAGGAAAGACTTTTTGTCTATATATCTATATTATTGTATTGTCATCAGAACTAAATACATACATACATACTTGGAAGATGGTTAAATTAGTTAGGTATCTTAGATTCCATTAAAACATACAGGTCGACCTAATAAAAGCGTGTTAAAATGGCAAAACCATCGCCGTCGCAGCTTGGTTCGCATCAATGATTTGTACCAGATCGGCGTCAAAAAAAACACCGCAACTTCACTTTCTCACTGACGAGAGTAGGTCATTGCATCACCGATACTATACTCGTAAACTCTTGTGGGAATTATCCAATTATCGGAAAAACATTTTAGGCCGTCTATCTAGGTACCTCGTTAAGTAAATCGCACGTTTTTTGGCCAAACTTGACAAGAGAGTTTCCTCTAATAGATAAACCTTTTCTGTAACGCCGTAGGTCTTAGGTCCAAGTACAAAATTAATGAAAAACAAGTTAATCCAAAAGAGTTTTCTAAAAACCCAACAGCTTTTTAGGGTTTTTTCTGGTTGTCTATTGTTTGCCCGACATTCATATACTATAATAATCATTTGCCCGAACTCCGCTTGCCCGAATTTCATTTGCCCGAATGTTTCGTTTACCATAATAGTTAATTGACATACTCTTGTTTACCCGAATATTGGATGTCATAATGATACGAATGCCATACGTATTGTTTTCCAGATTGTTGTTTGCAATAATATTATTTCATATAATATATAAACGACATACTAAACATGTATTCGGATTAATCTTTGTTAATTTGTTAGTTTTTCCACTCGTTTATAAAAAAAATAACCCCGTCTTCTAACCTATCCGCGATCCGAGTCGGTTTTGCCACTAAGCCCCTGTTCCCTACTGCCTACGACACACCACTATCTTGGCATTGGTTAATCTCAGAAAAAAGTTTATTTTTACTAAGTGGCAAAACCGACTCGGATCGCGGATAGGTTCGTAGGCAGTGCAATACGTACCCACTATATTACATAATTTATATTATGGATGTTGAGATTAATGGCAAATGTCATTATGGCATGTGATAGTTATGGATTACAATGATTATGGAAAATGAGATTATTGATATTGATATTATGGAAAACAAAGAGTCTGGCATATAATTAATATGGTAAACAACGAGTATGGCATACAAAAATATAGAAAACAACATTATGGCAGTTGAATATTATGGCAGATAAAATTCGGGCTAATGAAATTCTGGCAAGCAAGAGTATACCGTTTTTTCTCGTTAAACCATAACCATAGTGTGGGGTATCGCTGGATAGCTAGACTAGATAAACGATTTTTTAAATTAGTGATTCGTTTGCGAGATATTGGGAATTAAAGTCTAACCCTCCCCCTGGCTTCGGCAGTTGGATAAAAATTACATTTCTGTTGTCATCATCATCATCATATCAGCCGATAGACGTCCACTTCTGGACATAGGCCATAGGCCTTCCCCAAACTGTCTATCTCTGTGTGTTGTAATAAATTCAAATTAATGTGCTTTCATAAAATAAGTACTTACTCGGGTCGGGTCACGGGTGCCGACAACTGGGGCAATGTTTATTTCCAGTCAGTAATTCCCCTTATCGCTATGCAAGTATTGCAAGTACCTAAATTACTCAGAGTGTACAATACCTACTTAGTCGTTTTATTGATTGCACACAGTACAATCTGTCGAACACACGACCGATTTTACCGCGTCTTATTCCTACACACCTATGAACCTTATGATAAAGCCTTTCATTAATATGCAACTGGCATCGGACAGCCTTTCCTAGTAACACGATTCCTTGATCTTAGTATTCCGCAATAACGCAAATTCGAAATCTCATTACCATTTAACGAGACCATGGCTCTCATTACCATCTAAACTTGCTTGCACATGCTTGTACTGTTATACGATTCACTACCGGCTTGGGTAGGTGTATTGCTTACCTCACTATTTCCTAAATCTAACTTGACCCGGGAATTATGGTAGACCAGACCCCCTAGCGCACTAAGTTTTATGTCGTACATAAAGCATTTGTCCCTCTTGCACTCGCGTATTTGCCCCGAATGGGACATGGGACGAAGGCTTTATGTCCGACATAAAGCTTAGTGCGCTAGGGAGTCAGGTGCGCGAATCTGCCGGCGTAGGCATTACGGGTAGGTATAAGTACTACATAATTCCGAATTTTGTCCGAAATAAAGCATATTTTTTCTGCATTTAACAATGCATAAAACCATAATTTAACATTTGTTTTTAAGCAGTAACGCTGCTAAAGAAAATTATAATTTTTTTAAATGAAAGGAAAAATTGAAAAATTTAATGCTCCGAGCCGGATTCGAACCGGCGACCACAGGCATTCATGGCCCGTCGCTACTACCAACTGAGCTATCGGAACAATCTGGTTCGGGCACCAAATCCTTCAATCAGTTCCTTCATATAACGCCTTAGGGAGGCGTATGTAGCGACATCTACCAGAAGACTTAGGCTGCCTGGCTGGCTGGATGAATGCCTGTGGTCGCCGGTTCGAATCCGGCTCGGAGCATTAAATTTTTCAATTTTTCCTTTCATTTAAAAAAAAGCATAAAACCATGTTCCACTGAAGGATTTTTTATGTTTATTTATTTATTTTAATCTTTATTACAGAGATAAAAAGTACAAATGGCGGAATTGATGCTTTAAGCCTTTAACGGGCATAAAGGCATCTGGTTTTTCATAGAATTGAACCCTATCTCATAGATATAAGGTTCTTTCATGGTATGCATGGCATATAGTTCCCTCTGCCTTATAAAGGGGGCACTCTCTACCAGTCAACCGCAGGACTAATCAGAAAAGCTCAGCTATGTTTCAGGATACAATACAGATTACATGCAGTAATTCCATTATATCATCTGCGTCCAAATATTCGTTTACCGGAAAATGGCGTACGGTATTTTCAAAATTCGGAATAAGTAATGATGGTTTCCGACAAATAACTACGGTTTTTTTCTGTGTTCGCGGGCGTAGTTTTAAATAAGAACCAAATTACGTTTGTATGGATATCCGTGATTCCTGGCGACTCCTTTAACGCCGGGATTCGTAGTAATTAGTGTAACAACGCCTATTCGGAGGTCTATCTTAACTGGCTCTCGAGATGTGAAGCGCTGTAAGAGGTTGTAAATGACAGCCCATCTTTTCAATGTCACGATCACGACCGAGATGTAATGTGGGCAGAACACATGGAAATGACGCGGCGTTTCGCAAAACGGAACGTGGATGCCATTGACCTGAGATTCTAGTTTACATAATACTTGCATTGATGGTAAGCAGCAACAACATAAACTAACCGATCTAACTGGTTTTCATTTTAATCACCTCATGTGTGTACTTACTGAAGATGATAAAGATTAGGTATCGAGAGTCCTCAGACTTTTGATGTCGCGCATTAAGACAGTAAAATTATATATTTACGGCGGGGGCGGTAACTCTCCAGTAATGCGAGAGGTTCTACAATAGCGAGTGAATCTGAAAGTTAGAATCTAAAGCGTAACGAGGGATTCCAGTGTTTACGCCCAAGATAGAAATAACTTTAGTACCGAATGGCACATACTGCTTTTCACACCTTCTATGAGGAAAATAAAATCCCTCATTTGACGGCATCAATTACTATTTTCTGAATAGCAAAAAAAGGGGAAAAAATCTACCTACAACTTAGAAGCCATATTAGAGGACAACAATTACTCTTTTCTGAATAGCAATCTACAAAATACCCACCACACAAATATTTATTTCATACTTAGAATCAGAGATTTAAACAAAAACAAATAGTCGTTACCTTGATAAAATCTTAATAAGCCGTAATTTTTGGTACCCACGCCACCCCACGCTACAAACAATGAAATCAAACTACCAATTTGACGAAATATTCCGACTTTTTGTGGTCTATAATAATAGGTATAATCTCACAGACGCGTGAAGATCAGCCATTATCGGGGGCGAAAGTGGTCGAAGAATTGGTGCATATTATCAATTGGTCACTGACGCAATATTGTGTAAGAATAAGAATCCTATGGAAATTTAATTGGAGCATCCGTGGAAAATTGGATAATCAGCCGTAGAAATTAAGGCACCATCGAGACTTTGGTTACGGTTAGCTTACTGGGGTTTATTTACGCCAAGGGTTCTGATTATTGGTTTCATCATAATCAGCAGGTGTCATTCGAGTTTTCATTCCGCCTGACAGGCCGCGTCGAGACGTTGTAGACTTGTAGACAAATTGTAGACGCACAAGTGCAGTTGAACGTCCCGGCTTGTGCATTTTTTATACGGCATACCTACACAGTGTTTCATCCTGTAGTACTCGTAATATATGAGAGCTTACGTTATGTGGTAGTATAGGAGACGCAGACGCCGTTCATGCGAATTAAAGAGTCTTACTAAAAATTTGTCTTGTAGCCCTGTGTCTGTGTAACTTTGATAATGTCCACTGGAAAGACGCGAATCTAAATCTGTGTATGACCCCCCCCTAGTAGTTTAAAAACATGGTTTCGCAAACTTTGCAAGTACTTAAAGCCTAAAATCGGGTTTCTTTATAAACATGTTAAGGCAATGCCAATACCGCCTTACAACGTTTATGGCCGGTCTAACCTGGAATTTCCTTGTCTTTTCAGATAATATGGTGCGTGATGGGAGTGTTAGCCGCGCTATGGGCGCCAGCCAGCGGGCACGGCCGCCTCACCGAGCCTCCGTCACGCGCCTCGGCCTGGCGGTTCGGCTTCGACACTCCGCACAACTACAACGACCATGAGCTCTACTGTGGAGGCTTCACGCGCCAGTGGAAGAAGAACGAGGGAAAGTGCGGCGTCTGCGGAGACCCCTGGGACTCCGCCGTTCCCCGTGCCCACGAGCTCGGAGGCCGCTTCGGAAAAGGCGTCATAGTCAGAAAATACGCCCCACAAGATCCCATCACAATCAAAGTAGAACTAACTGCAAACCACAACGGTTTCTTCGAATTCAGAGTCTGCGACGAACCGAAAGGAACCACCCAGGAGTGCCTGGACAAAAACGTTCTCAAAATCGAAGGGCGAGACGGAACTAAATACTATCCGCGCGACGGCAACAAAGTTTACGAGATGAAGTACCGCTTGCCCGAAGGCTTGGAATGCGCGCACTGCGTCCTGCAATGGCGGTATATCGCCGGAAATAACTGGGGTACCTGCGAGAATGGCACCGGGTTAGTAGGTTGCGGGCCGCAGGAGGAATTTAGGGCTTGCGCGGACATCGCTATTGGAGATCGCTTCGCTACGACCACTAAGAGGCCAAGGCCGAGCTACTCTCCCCCTGGCAGACGGCCAACCGTGCCGATGCCAGAAGAAAGTACCTCAGGAAGCGCGTGGTACGGGCTCGTTGTTGCTGCCGTCGCGTTGCTTGTTGCAGTGTCGGTCCTCGCTGGCATCTATTTATACTACTACAGAGGAGGCATGCGAATCAAAAGCCTCCTGAAAAAGACTCCGCAGCCTGCGCCCGTCCCGCCTCCCCGCCACAAGCGATCTTCACTGTCAAGAGAACACCCACCAGAACTGACTACGCCTAAAGTAGCTACGATCTCCGACTCAGGCTTCGAAACAGTAGATCTCAGAGCGAAGTAGATTTAAATTCCTCCTACCTACACTGCCTTTATTAGTGATATTTTTAATGTGAGTGACTGTGTGAGTAAGACTTTGGTTCAAAGTGAATCTGTGACCTGTGACGTAATGAGAATGATACAAATCTGATCACTGTCGTGGTTTCCTTGTTATAGGGAAATCTGATAATCGTTACCCGTTTTACGAAATCTTGACCAGAAAGGCGTTATACTTTATACTTATTTATTGTAGCAATTATAATATATACAGTGGAGACTGAAAATAACAAGTTCCTCTAAAGGAAGGTTGTCGAGTGACAGTGTTTACAATTTCATATATAGAATTGTCGGTATATTTGTTTAACCGTATATCAACTATGCCAGCAAAGTACCTAAGTGATTACCGCACAAATTTCTGTGGACTACCGAGTAGTTCCAATGGTGTCACATGGACGTTAATATAATAACCCTTTATCAAACCTTATTCCATATTAACATCATAAAATCTAGGAAAACTTTTATAAACTGTAAATATTTCGTTTTTTTACGGAACTTCTTTGTAAGAAGTTCCGTAAAAAACGAAGCATTGCAGGTATTATATCAAACGTTTAAGTTAGGTACCACCACTACAGATCTATCAAAAAAGTTTCAAGGCTACAGTAAGAAGTTCTTACTGTAGCCTTGAAACTTTTTTGATACATCTCCTCATCTTAATGTTATTACGGTTTCATCCTAAGGCTGACTATCCTAGATACTGAAGCAGCGTGCGAGGAAAAATTCACCAATAGGTGCGAGGGTGGTGCGAGATGCTTGATGCTTCTTTTCCTCTCGCACAGCTCTGGTGATACTCACCCAAAAGGAGCCTTAAGTCCGCCAGGCTACCTACTAGTATTCCTAAGAATAGGCATATAGCCACTTGTTAATGCCACTCTGCCCAACTAACTAGCTAGGTTTACCGGCTCAAATGTGTGAAAACGTCACGTAAAACATGACCATAAAATCATGCTAGATGCCTTGGTATTTCCTGTAATGTTTCTGGTCAAGATACATCGGTAACAGTAGTGTTCGGTTTTGGAAGTGAGTCGCCATGGTACTAGCTTTTAAAACCACTCGATATGCAAAGGACGCCTAATCGTTATATGAAAATATTTTGCAAACAAAAATATTTTGAGCCGTATCCTAACAAATGTTATGCTCAGGTAACTTATTTTTTTGCACTTTTTCTTGAACAACTTGTTGGCTATTCCTGTCTGTTGTAATAGTTATTACATTTTAAGACATCCACGTTCTTATCGGCTTAGCATTAGAGTCTAATTTCGATTAAACTAAATTAATGGCGGCACAATGACTTTACTAAATGAGCCAGTAACTACGACAATGTTCGCTAAGCTCCTATCTGACACTTTTGGCGTAAACGATCTTTCATTTTACGTTAGTTGATTTAAAGTTAAATTTTGTGTGGCTTAAAAATTGTTCAATGGGAGGTCTTCGATAGACCCAAGTCGGTAGCTATATACAATAAACAAAAACTGAGAAACAAATACCAGTCGACCTTAGCGAGTGTTTTTAAAACCTATGCCGCTGAGGCTAAAGTACTTGATGTTAAGTAAGTAGTTATAATTAGCTGACCTAATTACAATTTTGTAAATGTAATATTTATGTTGTTAAATTAAATGAAATTTGGATACTATGAAGTTTTATTTGTCTGAGTCTAAGGGCGTGTTCTATTTACTTTGAAGGTATCGGCATTGACATGCAGGTGGCGCGGGACCGGTCACTTTGGCACTCTTTCGCCTGTGCCCATGCCTTTACTTACCGGTTAAAGTTAAATATGGGCCCCATTTCATGAAGCTACTAGTTACAATTTTACAATTTCACTATAGCAATTTCAGCCTTGTTACTTAGAGGAGACGGTAGCTATTTGTATGAGTTTTTTATTACTTGCTTAATTTTATCTGGTCGGAGGATTTGCGGTGGGCTGGAATAGGAAACAGCCCACTGTTCACAAGATAATTAAGCTTTGAAGTGCTAAACGGATAGCTTAATATCATCTTAACTATACTTACCTACTTACCTATACCTATCAATATATATGGGAGTCCCTTTTTTTACCGGCATAAACGCTTCAGCGAATGCATTGTTTTGCCATGTTTAAATTTCATCGATTTCATTTTTCGCAGAAACCGTTTAAAAGTTAACGGTGTCTAAGAAAAATAGGAGTGTGCAGTGCAATCCATTAGCTTATGTTGCTTTTATTTTATATCAATCCTGAAAGTTTACTATTTCTGAAAAAAAATGGTTTCGTTCGATGAAATGAAAATTCGGTGAAACATTTATTCGAGGAAGTGGAATTACTTATTCTGTGGCAGTGGTCAATTATAGTAGGTATCTACAGGCTGAACCCTGATGGTTCTGATTATGATGTAGTGAGTAATTTGAGTGATCAAATGTTGGACAACCCAACGAACATACCTAGCATACACTACACTTACCCTATTCCCCACTTTGGCTAAACTCGGCTCTCGCGTACCTCTGAGCTGTCTATACACCCTAGTCGCGTTGCGCACCGTCCCTCTTGCACTCGCATATTTGTCAGAAAATGGGACGCATGCTTTATGTCCGACATAAAACTTAGCGTACTAGCCCCCCACCCAGACCCCCTAGCACACTAAATTTTATGTCGGACAAAAAGCATTTGTCCCTCTCTTGCACTCGCATATTTGCCAGAATGGGATGAATGCTTTATGTCCGACATAAAACTTAGTGTGCTAGGGGCCCAGATGAGCAGCTATAACGACGAACTTCGAAAGTCGATGTTCGGGTATTTCCATCTCTATCGCACTTACAAGTTTCAATTTTCGTGATAGCACCGCAGTTTTGTTCAGGCCATGGACGTAGTGTACGTCCATGGTTCAGGCACAGTCTGTATGTACATATGTAGGTAGGCATGTGTACCTATGCACAAATGTTTGTTCAACAATAATTCGTGTACCTCGTTGATCGGAACGACGTGAAATTCGGTTTTCGAAGTAGATAAAGATATAAAAACTATTTTTGATTTCGAGCAAGAGTTAAATCGGTCAAGGGGTTACCGAGATATAGGTAGAGTCTGGCAACGAAAGCGTGACCTGAGAAAACGCGGAAAATTCAAAAAAATTACGTGTGGTATTACAATTTTTTTGTTTTTTACGGATTCCTTGAATATTTTAAAGATTATCTTTAAACATAAGAAACGTATCATCATTATTGTCAATATTATTATAACAAATAATCAGCCGACAAGGATTAAGATTACAAAGTAATACTAACCTAAAAAATCCGACATCGCATCTAAACATTGTTGTTTCTCTTGGAAAACAACTTCTTTCTCCTCTTGTTTTTGCTTGAACTTACTGATCATAGTATGCAGCAGCTTTCGCACATTACTTTTTTATGGTTTTACCATGGACGAATGGGACAGGCTATGGTAATAATAATACCACGAGTGAGCGAGACGGTGCCATACAAATCGTAATAAGTGTGACACGAAGAGATATATCATTCGTTGTCCTTGTCATAGTTCCACTTTTTTTCTATTTGGCACAACGGTTGTGGCATACAATGCTGTCAATGCTCGCGCGTTGCTACATAAGAATCCGAAATCTTTAATTTTGTTGTGAATAAAATAGTGTCCTCAAAGTAATTAACGCACGATAAGGTGTCTGGTGTTCCCTCTGTGCCAAGAAAATGGTAATTTGTTGCGTTATTGGCTGTAAAAGTCGGTCGGAACAATGTGATGAAAATATAACCTTTCACACGTAAGTAGAAGATCATTCACTTTTGTATATACGCAATACGTAAAAATAGCATGGTAAAATTACATTACGCTCAAAATCTTGTAAGATTAGACGATTACAATAGAAATAACATCATTGTTTACATTGTACAAGAAAACATTTGTTGACACATTATCCGCCCAAATTACGTAGGTTGTTTATGGTAAGCCGCGAGAGGTGTAAGAATGTCTTCACGATTTAGCTTCTTTGCCATCATTTTAGGGATACCAGCCAATACAAGTTAAAAATACCCGATTTCTCGGGTAATTAATACTTTAACAAAATTCTCGTACTTGTTATTACATAACATTCGTATATAATGGGATCTATTCTTATATATACTTAAATTTACTCTGTACTCATAATAAAGAGGTAAAGCTTTTATGTATTATTTGCTGATGACACCTCACTTATTTTCAAACTAAACTAAACTAAGACAGCAAAAAGCTTGCAATGACGTAAACAATGCTATTTCTAAAGTAGTAAATTGGTTTAATATTAATAATTTATTGTTAAATGAGAAGAAGACTAAATGTATTAAATTTGTCACGAATCACGTTGAACACGAGCAAGGGAGTGTCTTTGTGAAAGATGAGGAATTGGAACTAGTTGATAGCACAGTTTTTCTTGGTTTAACGTTAGATTCTAAGCTTCAATGGGGTCCCCATATTGCTAATCTCTCGAATAGACTGAGTTCTGCAGCATTTGCAGTGAGTAAGATCCGTCAATTAACAGACGTGAAAACAGCTCGATTAGTATATTTTAGCTACTTCCATAGCATTATGTCATATGGTATTTTATTGTGGGGCAGTGCCTCGGACATTCATTCGATTTTTGTTCTGCAGAAACGGGCTATTCGGGCGATATATAGATTGAAACAGAGAGACTCACTTAGGGATAAGTTTAAAAATATTAATATCATGACATTGCATTGTCAATATATCTATGAAAATATTGTGTATGTACATAAAAACATTGTCAATTTTAGGAGAAACTGTGACATACATAATATTAATACTAGAAATAAGCATAAGCTCGCGGTGCCCACCACTCGGCTCCAAAAAATAAAAAAATCATTCATGGGTAATTGTGTAAGGTTTTATAACAAACTTCCTGGAAACGTAACTGAGTTATCTATTAATAAATTCAAAAACTATGTGAAACGTAAACTTATTTCTAAAGCTTATTATAGCGCACAAGACTACATGAATGATAAAACTTCTTGGGACTAATTTTGACTGGATTTATAATTTATTTATTCCGTTTGGAAAAATTTGACATTGTGTTTTTCATTAATTATTCTCGTTTTATTTATTTTTTGACATTAGATTGTCTTTCTAGAAACATTCTAGACTAGTATTTTTTTATATAAAATTTTAAATATTTCATTTAAATGTTACTTTTTATGTTTAATAAATTACTCGAAGTAATTAGCTTAAGATTATGTTTCTACCTGACGATTTGAAAGTGCTTGTTACTCGGCCTACTTGAATAAATATAATTTTGAGTTTTTGAGTTTGAGTTTGAGTTTGTAGCGAGTAATCTTCGGAACTATTCATCCGATTTCATAAAATCTTTCTCCTGGCTTTATTTAATCCTGCATCTGCGCTTCCGACTGGGTTCTTTCTTATGCGCGGGTCTCCACCCAGGAGACGCGTGGACAGCTAGTAATAAGGAAAGACGATCGAAGGTTTAGAAAGAATCATAATTTTCTAAAAGCCAATGAAAAAAAAAGGAATTGAAAAAGTTTAAAAATGAATGTCGAATAATATGTTTTATTTTCTAGGTTTCCACTAGAGGAGGACGTGCGTACGCGCAGTATTTGGGTTACGCAGCCAACAAAATACAGCCACATGTGCTCAAAACATTTTGTCGCGACATCCTATACTATCAATCTGTAATAAATAATAATTTGAATACTAAATGTTTTTTTTTATATGGTTGTGTCTCAATTCGGTCCTTAGTGTCAATTTTATTTCCGCCTTAAACCTGTATCTCACTGGCGCGGCATGCGGTGGCGGTATCACGGGACGACCCACGAGTTGTGTCGCGGCGAGTTAAGACTCTTTCTATTTAGAACGCTTAGAAAGAGACGGACAGTCTACCTCGCTGCAATACAGCTCGCGGGCCGTCCTGTGATAACTGTGCTGATAAGAAACACAGGTAAGCCACTTGCACAAGGACTATTAATTACCTACATGCTCTGTTACTAGAATAATATTTCATGTTATTAAGATGAATATTACTAGTACTTGTGAACAGAGCGCCTGCTAGGCAGTGAATGTGTAAAGCTTCAGAAAAAGGAATTACAATAAAAGCGCATTATTTAAAATAAGCATATGGAAGCGATGGGGTAATTTTTAGTTACATGGCAACCCCACGAGAATCATCTACTTTGTTGCCGTCCCTCATTGTGGCGACACCTACGTCGCCTCTGTACCTACATATATATACTCTAGAGAAAGGGCGGGAAACTTCGTACATGGCGGACGCGGTTTCTTAACTTTATCTAAATATTAGTTTATTTAACGTACAGAGGATTGGTTTTGGTATTTATTGTACATATTCGTAGTAATAGTGTTGTAAATATTGTAGTTAGCTGTTTAAATAGGTAAGTTTTTATATATTTTCCAAAATTTAAACTCTTTGTATGGGGGATCAGCCCCCCGATCCTGGAGGGACGGTTCCCTTCCCTCCAGGATTAGAAAATGTTCCGTCTAAGATGGATATATTGGTTGCGGCAGTAGAATCGTCTATGGATACAGACACGTCCGTGGTTTCTGTAGATAACAAGTTGAAAAGGAAATTGTTCCCACGAATTTGTGCAAATTGTCATAAAAGAAAAAGGAAAGTAGGACAGGAGGGAAAAGAAGATCATAACGGCTGTAAATGTGATCCTAAAAATAAAGATACGTATTTAAGTCCCCATATTCAAAAGCAAAATGAGTCCCTAGAGCTCAACACACCAAAAATTTCTCAAATGCCTATTCAAAATAAAGCACAAGAACACACTGTTTCCAATTCGTCTTCACTGAGTCCCGCAGTTACGAATTCCACTCCCCTGCATGTGCCTGTGGGTCGAGTTCAATATCAACAGTCTGATATTTCTCCATATGTTGTCCATGTATCAAAAGAAGCTAGTTCTGATGGTACAACTCTTCACCCCATTACCTTTGGTAGGTTTTTGCGGCTTAATAATATTAAGGGTATAGAGAATGGTACATTAAAACGAGTGGGTCGAAACCGAATTAGCATGGCGTTCACTACATACACTGATGCCAATAATTTCTTAGCAAATCAACAGCTTGAACAGGAAAGGTACAAGGCCTTTATTCCCACCTTTAATGTCACACGCATGGGCGTCGTAAAAGGCGTTCCAAATGATTGGTCTGAGGAAGAGGTATTGAATTGCATAAGTGTACCAGTCGGTTGTGGACCGGTATTAAAAATTAGGAGAATAAAAAGAAAAGTAACCGTAAACAATTGCAGCCAATTTATTAATACGGGAACCGTAATAGTCACATTTGATGGACAAATCCTACCCACCAGAATTTTCATGTGCTACACTGCCCTACCAGTCGAACTATACATTTACCCTACTGTACAATGTTATAATTGCTGTCGGTTTGGCCATGTTAAGAATCAGTGTAGATCAACACCAAGGTGTTATAGGTGCGGCCAGGGCCACTCTGGTGACAATTGTAAAATTGAAGAGGATGGTTATTGGTGCTGCTTGTGTAAGGGAGCACATCAGGCCACTAGTAAAAAATGCTTAGAATTTGATAGACAAAAGGCTATAAAGGAAACCATGAGCAAGAGTTGCATTTCCTACATGGAGGCAACCAAAATACATCCACCTGTTTCTAAGATCTCATATGCTGAAGCCTTACTTGCAGTGCCAACATCATCCGCTCCATCATACACGCAACATGGACCTCCCAATGTAAATTCACCCTCTACATCCAATAACTTGACCCACTCATATAAAAAAACAATATTTTTAAAGCCAAAATCGTACACTAAAACATATAAAGGATATGACCGTGTTGCTCATTCGGAAATCATCAGGGAACCTGTATTACCGAAAGGTAAACCTATCTTTAATAATAATGACAATAATGACCACAACAATAAGAGTACTTCTGACATTATTGAAATTCTTATACAGTTATTATCCCAATCAAACCAAATATCACCGTCCAACGTTGCAGCAGTAATTGATGCTTTATATAGAATCCCCTCTAATTATGGACCAGAGAGCCAGACTGGTACAGTGGAATTGTCTCAGTCTCACCACTAGAAAACCAGATTTAATTCATGTTATCAATAAACATGACCCTTTCCTCATCTGTCTCCAGGAGACTTGGCTGAGGAAGGAGTCATTGTTCAAAATGCCCGGGTATGTTTGTCTTCGTGAAGACAGACCTGATGGGTATGGTGGAGTGGCCATACTCATTAAAAACTCAATGCCCTTTACATCTGTCTCACTCCCTGTACATAGTGATAGCTTATCTATTTTAGCAGTAATTGTAAATAGTATTTGTTTTATATCTTTGTATTATCCTCGTCCTAGTATTGAGATTTTTAATGAAATAAACAAAATCTTTAGTATGTTGCCAAAACCATTTATATGTTTAGGGGATTTTAATTCTCATCATCAGTTGTGGGGCTGTTCTTCATCTACATATTATGGGGAACAGTTGTTGGAGTTGATTAGTTCACATGATTTATGTATATTAAATAATGGGTCTCCAACACGGCTAGCGCGCACTCCAAGTGCGCCTGATTTATCCATTTGCACAGCTGATCTTGCTTCATCTCTGTCATGGTCACCTGCAGAATCCACTTATGGTAGTGATCACTTTCCCCTTATTATAACTTTTCCATTCACCAAACCTACAAAGCAAATAAGGCAACCACGTATTAGACACAAGTTAAATGATGCTAAGTGGAGTACATATAGGGAAGTGGTCCAAGAAAAAGTTGAAAATTTACCCGAGTTAAACAATTCAAATATTTTAGTCTGCTCTCAATTACTAGCCAGTGCATTGATAGAATCTGCAAATGAAACATTTCCATTAAAAAGTTGTGGCCCAAGTCTCATTCCATCCCCACCATGGTGGGATTCAGAATGCACCATAGCAGTCAATCAAAGAAAGGAAGCAGAACGGTGCTATTGTCAAGACATGACTGATGAACATTTTGACAATTACTTAGAAATTGCTAATTCTACTAAAGAGTTACTGAGGACAAAGAAGTTTGAGGGCTGGCGTAGATTTTGTAGGTCACTAAGTCCTAACGTTTCTCCTTCTGTTGTCTGGCAAAATATCAGAAAGTTTCGATCAGCATTTAAAGAGTCAACCCCAAACCAAATATCTCCAGATCTAGCAGAGCAAGTCATGGATCGTTTGGCTCCTCCATATGTTCCTGAGCGTCCTATCGCTTTTATGTCCTTGTCTAATAACAACCGCATTGATAATGGTGATTTAAATTCTCCATTTACACTTTCTGAACTAAAAGGAGTACTGTCATCGACTAAAGATTCCGCGCCTGGTGAGGACGGAATTCCATATTCTTTTTTATCTAACCTTAATGACAATAGCCTTGTTTATTACCTTTCTTTAATTAACAATGTTATGATTTCTGGTTGTATTCCACAACCATGGAGGACTCAAACGTTAATTTTGCTACAGAAGCCTAATAAACCGAGTTCAGACCCGACCTCATATAGACCCATAGCGTTGTCCTCAGTATTAGCTAAAACTGCCGAACACCTAGTAAAAATTCGATTAGAATGGTTTTTAGAGCATAATAAGTTATTATCAGTTAATCAGTTTGGTTTTAGGAAAGGGAAATGTACTGTTGACAGCTTGAGCATTTTTACCACAGACATAAGATTGTGTTTCTCCAGGAATGACTCTTTGGTTGCTGCGTTCCTAGATATAAATGCCGCTTACGACAACGTCAACATATCGATTCTAAAAAATAAATTGTTTAAGCTAAATGTCCCTAATCTATTAATTAATTTTATTGTAAATATGCTGTATGAAAGATATGTCAAATATTCATTAGATCAGTGTGGAAACGAATTTATTAATAGAACAGTATGGAAAGGTTTGCCACAAGGTTCTGTTCTAAGCCCGATACTTTATAACATTTACACATATGATTTGGAATTTTCTATTAAAAGACACGCAAATGTTCTTCAATATGCAGATGATCTACTGTTGTATGTTTCTGGACGATCTTTAGATGCCATCAGCGAGTCTTTATCATTTTCATTGGATGCCTTAAAAGACTGGTTGGATAACAATGGTCTAGATTTCTCCGCCTAAAAGTTCTATTGTAGTGTTTTCCCGAAAGCGAACTATTCCACAAACTCATATTAATTACAATGGTCTTGCTTTACCACATAAAGAACAAGCGAAATTTTTGGGTGTAATATTAGATTCTAAGCTTTCTGGAGTACCTCACTTTGAATATGTTTCATTAAGGTGTGAACGAAATTTAAATATTTTAAGGTGTCTTACAGGCGTCTGGTGGGGTGCCCATCCGATTACAATGAGACTGCTTTACAATGCTTTGATTAGGAGTGTATTTGATTATGGCACATTCTTGTTACATCCAAGTAATATAAGCGCAGCTAAAAAGTTAGATTCTGTTCAGTCTAAGGCTTTAAGATTAGTTAGAGGAGCGATGAAATCGAGTCCAATAAATTGTTTACAAGTAGAATGTTGTGATCCACCTCTGAGCTTGAGAAGACAATACCTTTGTGATAAATTCTTCTTTCGTTCATTCCAACTAAGTTCCCATCCACTATTTCCTAAATTGAGACAACTTGCTGATCAGATTGATACTTCTAGTTACTGGGCTCACAAGGATGCGCCCTGTTTAGTAAAGAGTTATAGAAAATATGAAAAATTGGAAGCACCCACCTGTCGCAATGATATTTTGCCTCTATACCAATACAACTACAACAGTCTTACTACAGTTCCGCAAATTAAATTCGACTTAGGAATATCAAAGAACGATGTAAACCCAAAACTTGAATTTACTAATATTATTAATAATGACTGGTCTGACTGGCACTGCATATATACGGATGCTTCAAAACATGAGGATAGGAGTTGTGTTGGCGTTGGGGTCTATCACCCACAGTATAAATGTATACAGCAAATTAAATTTCCACCTGAAACTTCTGTTTATACTGGTGAATGTTATGGCCTATTTAAAGCAATTGAATATGTTCTCATGGTTAAATTGCCCAAGACAATAATTTTCTCTGACTCCCGAAGCTCTTTAGAAGCTATTATTAGGTTTCCGTTTAAATCCCATAAACAGTCCCCGACTATTTTTGGGATTCGCAATCTTTTATATGAATGTTCACAAAAGGGTTGTACAATAGTGTTGGCCTGGGTACCGAGTCATGTGGGTATACCTGGGAATGAAAGAGCTGACCTACTGGCAAATGAGGCTATACGTGTAGGGGATATGTTTCCATATTCTAATTATTGTAGTGACTTAGTTAATTTATCGAAAGTTTTCTTGTACGAAGCGTGGAATCGGATTTGGAACAGTGAATCACCAATAGGAAAATTTTATAGAAGAATTCAGGTATCCATTCCCTTCAAGCCGTGGTTTAGCAAACTGTCATTTTCGAAGTCCGTTACGTCTATTCTGTGTAGGATGCGCCTGGGGCATGTTTGTACCCCGGCTCAATTACACAGAATGAATATTGTGTCGGATCCACATTGCTCCTGTGGAGAGTATGGGGATCTAAACCATGTAATCTTTAGCTGTGCACTGTATGACCGGTCTGATTTCTTTTCCAGCCTTGAGGCTTTAAACATTCCTTTTCCAACATCAATAATTTGTTTACTCCAGAATAATTCCTATGATATATATAAAATTATAGCAGTATTCCTAGAGGAAAATGATATTAAACTATAATTATATATTTCTAAATATGTATTTCCATTAAACCCGATCCTTTGTCTTTCCAAATTTCAGTTTAATTTTATACCGAATTCCTTAATCCTGTTTCCCTAACTTTTAACTCTTCAACGTGACTTTGGCTAATCCTAGAGAAAGCCAGAAAAAAAAAAAAAAAAAATATATATATACTCTAAGGGTTTTACCCATATTACGGCAATTAATAATGCAAAATAATTGTGTAAACAAAATACTGAAAAGCATTTGACGTGCCTTTGACAGATTATAATGTTGCCACTTTAAAAAAAGTCCAGGTCACGCTTTCGTTTGCCAGACTCTATAGGTATATAGTACAATCCGTACTATTTTGAAAACATGGTTTCTCTAAACACCACTAGATGGTGCTGGACGGATCCACGAGTAAGTACATCGCGAGTTCATAGTTCGTGGCGAACCACTAGTTTCCGAAGATTAGGTCAAATGGGGTTGGCCGGGCGAAGGTATTTGCAGATGGCGCCAGCATAGGTTTTACCTGTTAGGCCACTATTAGGCCGACATTAGACTATCATAGAAATATGATCATGATTCACCTATGATCATAGGTTGTTATTACACCGTCATAGGTTTATCAAATTAATATGAGTCCTATGTCTATGATCATATTTCTATGATAGTCTAATAGCGGCCTCAGTCCTACAAAACTGTCAAATACTTGTTTTTTTTTCGGAATTTCCTTGTTTAGAATCAAGCCGTTTAATCCAAATCCCATAGAAAAAGGCTAGTGATTAGGTAAAACCTATGATGGCGCCATCTAGTCAAACATTTGATTTGGGTTTTATATCCGAATGTGTGAATTTCCCAATGCTATCCACGTACCCTTGTTGTGAACTTATGTTTTACAAGTGCAGCAGTGTAATTTGACCCCGAGAAAATTAACAAGTATGATTCTGTAGTGAAGTGGTGAGATGGTGGCAGGGACCGGAAAACCCTTTCATTTGATTAAGCCTTTCGATAGGGTAACCCTATCAAATGATTACCCAAACGATATGGTTTCCCTATCAATGTGTTAGCCTATCGTTATGGATATCGTTTTGAACAGGGTAACCGTGTCCAAAGTGGTTACCAAGTCGAATAGGGTGAATATTTACCGGTTATATTTAAGTAATTATAGGGCATTTCGTGATGATTCGAGGGGGTAAAACGGGGGTCCAAAGTTTGTATGGGGGAAGCATTATTTTTTAAACTAGAGACTTGAAACTTTGTAGGAAGATTACTTATTAAGATACAAAAAAAGCTCTTTCAGCGTTTTACAAAATTCCACCCCAAAGGGGGTCAAATAGGGGTGCAAAGTTTGTATTCAAAACTACTGGGACTACAACCTTGAAATTTACACCAGACCTTCCTTTTATGACGTAGGCAAGGGATAAGACGAGATTTTTGGAAATTCTGTCCCTAAGGGTGTTAAATAGGGGTGCAAAATTTGTATGGGAGAAACATTATTTTTTGTACTAGAGACTTGAAACTTTGTAAGGATATAACTTATTAAGATAAAAGAAAAAGTACTTTCAGCGTTTTAGAAAATTCACCCGTAATGGGGTCAAATAGGGGTGCAATGTTTGTATGGGGTAACCATTATTTATTGAACTAGAGACCTGAAACTTTGTAGGAAGATTACTTATGAGTATAAAAAAAAAATCTTCAGCGTTTTATAAAATTCAACCCCTAAGGGGGTTAAATAGGGGTGCAAAGTTTGAATTCAAAACTACTGTGTCTAGAAACTTGAAATTTACACCAGATTTTCCTTTTATGACGTAGGCAAGGGATAAGACGGGATTTTTGGAAATGCTGTCCCTAAGGGGGTGAAAGGGGGGTCTAAAGTTTGTATGGGGGAAGATTATTTATTGAACTAGTACGTAAAACTTTGTAGGAAGATTACTTATTGATACCAAAAAAGTGCTTTCGGCGTTTTATAAAATTCTACCTCTAAGGGGGTTAAATAGGGGTGCAAAGTTTGAATTAGAAGCTACTGGGACTATACAAACTTGAAAATTACACCAGATTTTCCTTTTATGACGTAGGCAAGGCATAAGACGGGATTTTTGGAAATTCTATCCCTAAGGGGGTTAAATAGGGCTCCAAAGTATGTATGGGGGAAACATTGTTTTTTGAAATAGAGACTTGAAACTTTGTAGGAAGATTACTTATTAAGATACAAAAAAGCACTTTCAGCGTTTTACAAAATTCCACCCCTTAGAGGGTTAAATAGGGGTGCAAATTTTTTACTCATAACTACTGACACTACAAACTTGAAATTTACACCAGACCTTTCTTTTATGACGCAGGCAAGGGATAAGACGGGATTTTTCGAAATTCTATCCCTAAGGGTGTTAAATAGGGGTGCAAAGTTTGTATTGGAGGAACATTATTTTTTGTACTAGAGACTTGAAATTTTGTAGAGATATTACTTATTAAGATACAAAATAGGTTCATTCAGCGTTTTACAAAATTCTACCCCTAAGGGGGTCAAATAGGGGTGCAATGTTTGTATGAGGTAAACATTATTCATTGATGAAGATTGCTTATTAAGATACAAAAAAAATCTTCAGCGTTTATAAAATTCCACCACTAAGGAGATAAAATAGGGGTGCAAAGTTTGAATTCAAAACTACTGGGACTACAAACTTGAAATTTACACCAGAACTTTCTTTTATGACGTAGGCAGGGGATAAAACGGGATTTTTGGAAATTCTATCACTAAGGGGGTGAAATGGGGGTCTAAAGTTTGTATGGGGGAAACATTATTTATTGAACAGAGACTTGAAACTTTGTAAGAATATTATTATTAAGATAAAAAACAGCACTTTCAGCGTTTTATAAAATTCTACTCCTAAGGGGGTTAAATAGGGGTGCAAAATTTGTATTCAAAACTACTGGGTCTAGGAACTTGAAATTCACACCAGAACTTCATCATATGACGTAGGCAAGGGATAAGACGGGATTTTTGGAAATTCTATCCCTAAATGGGTTAAGTAGGGGTGCAAAATTTGTATGGGTGAAACATATTTTTTTGTACTAGAGACTTGAAACTTTGTAGGAATATTATAATTAAGATACATAAAAAGTACTTTCAGCGTTTTATAAAATTCTTCCCCCAAGGGGGTTAAATAGGGATGCAATGTTTGTAGGGGGGAAATATTATTTATTGAACTAGAGACTTGAAACTTTGTAGGAAGATTACTTATTAGGATACAAATAAAGTTAATTTCAGAGGTTAAATGAGGGTCCAAAGTTTGTATAAGGGAAACTTTTATTTTTAGCTACTACGTACTTAAAACTTTTTGGACAGATTACTTATTCATTTACAAATAAAGTGCTTTCAGCGTTTTGGAAATAATTACACCTTAAGGGGTTAAAAAACAGGTACAAAGTTTTTATGGAGAAAAAAGATTAGTTAGACAATTTAATTTATTTATTCAAGGTTAGCTGGAAGAGATCCCTTATAGGGATAAGTTCGCCTTTGTACTTTGATCTATTGTGTGACATGTATATTCCTTAACCTGTTATTGTGTACAATAAAGTGCTTACATACATACATACATACAATTTTATTCGAAACTTCACAGGATAATTCCTAACGATAAATGTGTAAACAAGTGTTTCCGGTTTTTTGAGAATTCAACCCCTAAAAGGAGGAATGTGGTGACAAAATTTGAAAATCAACATCGGCATCTATTGTTTCTATGGTTTATCGGGTCGCTGATTAGGAAAACAACAACGATTTGCCATTCCAATGTGGCGTCTAAATATCAATATGGGCGTTGTTATTACGGTTTTTTGGGACGTTAATAACAAAAATCGCATAGATTTTGAAATGTGATGTTGTGGACATGAAAATTCATAAAAAAAATTGTGCCAAATTGCAATTCAATCGGTCCAGTTTTTTTCGTAGCAAATCGGTTGTAACAGACGGACTGACAGACAACCACACGTGATCCTATAAATAAGGGTTCTATTTTTGCTTTTGAGGTATGCAACGAGACCCGCGTTATATAGGGTTATAGGTTTTAAAGTTTGTATTTGGTGCCATCTCGAACGTCAGCAATCGGTACCTAGGCGAGTGCGGGCGGCGCGGCGGGACGGGAGGGTAGGAGACATTGGGAAAGTGCCTGCATCCGTAATAAGTACATTCAAGGTGCTGCACGAAGATCTGCTTACTTTTTATAATTTAAGCATTTTGGCCGCCGTTAAATTAAAACAAATTTTCGGGTATTTATGTTAAATACTGGTTCGAAAAGCAAGGAAAAAAAATCTTAGGAAACAAGCCTATAGCAATGTCCCGGCCACAAATTTGACTTGAAATTCGTGGAGATATTTTGGTATTTCAACATTATCATGAACATAAAGTAGCTTTTATTCCAGAGGACAGATTCTCATTAATCATTATTGTAAATTTAATAACAAAAATACGTACATACATACATACATTCACGCCTTTATTCCCAAAAGGGGTAGGCGGAGCACATGAACTTTATGTTCCAGCGCCACTTTGAGCATAAATGTGGCTATAAAAGATCGAAATTGTGTTGTTTTTGTTTGTTACTTTCCGTGTCCTCACGAAATGGACCCTGCGGAAGACCAGCGCTGGCTGCAAAGCTAGCAACATGCTGAGCTGGGTCCATTTCGTGGCAAAAATGGATGGAGTTTTTTTATCTTTTATTATTTCTTTTATAATCGATGTTGTTTGTCACGAATTTTTTTTTTATTTGATTTGAAATAATGTGATATTGCTTAGGTTGTTAGCCCAACGCCCACAACACACTTCAACCCTGCTCTCTTAATCGACTTTTACGACACACACGGGAAGAAAGGGGGTGGTGAAATTCTAACCCGACACCACACGGGCATAAAAATAATAGTAAAAAAATTAATTTACCATAATGGGTTATGACGAAGGGTTATTCATAGGGGAAGTTAGTAGTAGTAGGTTAGTAAGCGGCGTAGCAATTCAACAATTATTGGAAAATTACTCTTACTACGCGGGCGAAGCCGCGGGCAAAAGCTAGTCTAAGATATAAGAATAAGCTGTATATGAAGCGTGCAGAGATTAAAATTGCCTGATTGTTTTCTAAAAACCCTCGATAGGGTAACCTTATCATAGGGTTTTAATGTTGGTAAGCGCTTACCTGAATGAACTCTATCAATTTGGTTACACTATCGTTTCGGTAAGTCGATCGATATGCTTACCGAATTGATAGGGTTTTGAAAAACAATTCTATAAAATACCCGATCCAAAACCCTTTAATGGTAACCGGATCCGGTCCCTGGATGGTGGTATTGGTGGTTCGAGTGGTTATAGTTACCTATGTGGGTCAGCGGGAGAGGAAGGGTCATTTGAAATCTATTGCCACCGCCGTATTTTAGCCCGACATCTAGTGTTTGGGAAACAAACTACAATGTTAATGTCAGAACTATTTCAGTGCTGCCATCCGCAGCTTTCGTTAGGTCCGAACAAGATGCTCGGATATCACAAAACGGCACTTTTTTCTCGCACTATACGTCTCTTCATAAGAGAGAGATCGATATTGCGAGAAAAATCGAGAGAGCTCACGCGCCGTCTTATGATGGCCGTGCTGTGAATGGCAGCCATTACATTTTTAATTCACTAGCAACATTACTTCAAAACGTCACTGTCAGTGAATCGACCTAACCAACGACAACAAACGTGCTGTAAAAAGCCAAAAAAGAGCCGAAATATCTTCTTTCATCCCAAAAAAAAGGGCTCTATAAATGAAAAATGGCGATGCGGCCACAGCACATGCATGACGGTGGAATCGTTGAGCGCCGGTTGCGTCCTATTTACGGTAAAACGATTGGAAATTAGTGTCTATTTTCCGTCTGGACTCCCTGGGAGACTGGTTGTTTTTCGGGTTGTACGAGGTTATTTTTATTCTTCCCAGATTGGCTGGACAATGGGAATAACAAGAAGGCCCTCCAGGAGGCGGAGAAGGTGCTTAAAAAGAGTCCTTCTTTGCAAGCGGCGCGGGCTTTGAAGGCCCTGTCGCTTTTTAGGTTAGGAAAATCGCCGGAAGCGCACTCGGTGCTGGAAGCCCTAGCCGACGAGAAGCCAAGTGACGACACCACGTTGCAGGCCATGACGATATGCTATAGGGAATGCCAGCAATGTGAGTATCGCGTTTATAAACACCTAATTACATGCCGAAATCGTCGATATTTAAAACATACGTATGACGGCAGAATTATGCCGGTTTCAGAGTGATTGGACACTTCAAATTGATAAATCAATATTAGGGGATAACCTGCATCTCATCAAATTGAACTAGCCCCAAAGTAACCTCAATATGGCCTGTGTTTTGACTAGACAACAATATATAACTTACTGAAACAAACAAACAATACTTGGATTAAGCCCGTCACAGACGTAGCTATAATATATATTAATATACCGTATGATACCGAAATAATATGTTATATCTGCATGTGTGGACTCTGTCAACTAGTACGTAAAATATATTGTAAGATGCCTAGCTTTAATATATATTTATTTCTGCATGTGTGGACTCTGTCAACTAGTACGGAAAATATATCGTAAGATGCCTAGCTATCATATTATATTTTGATATATTATAGGTACATCTGTGACGGGCTTCACTTTCGAGTATGGGAACCTTACAATGTTTAAAAAGTTGTTATTTCATCACAGTTTCTTAACTGCCTTTACACTGGTTAAATCTGCAAATCTGATTGAATTAAAATATTGAATATCTTGATAACAGTAAGAGTTGAGATACTACTGTCTTGGAGAAATTAACTTTATTTGATTTAACCTATGCCCCCTTGCAATTAACGAAAATTGCCAAAAACACGTAGTATACACACTTTACATCATTTCTTTTCCATTCTCCAGTGCATAAAGTATGCTCCCTGTATGAGGCAGCGGTGAAGGCAGAACCAACGAGTGAAGAGCTGCACTCGCACCTGTTCATGTCTTACGTGCGGGTTGGAGACTACCGGGCTCAGCAGCGAGCTGCCATGGTGCTTTACAAGTTTGCTCCTAAGAACCCGTATTACTTCTGGGCTGTTATGAGCATTGTGTTGCAGGTAAGATTATTTAATGTGACTGACTTTTTCTAAAAGTGTGTTTGGAATTGGAATCTTCTACTTGTACTGTGGACGATAGAGTTGCTTTTGGAATGGATTACTCAGCCAATTCAAATAATCCTTAAGTAGGTATACCTTAAACACTTCTCAACTTAGTGGCTCCTCAATTTATGCACTTTACACTTTGTATTCAACATTATTCTTGCAACTATTTATTTTTATTTAAGCCCCAAATAGTCTTCCTTGCCAGCTAAATGGCTACCACTATGAATGTATGTTATTATTCGTGGCAATCGAAGATATAATGAACTTAAAAGTAAAACTAGCATGGTTAAGGGGCTCCCATACGCCAATGACCTTCGATCTGAATCCCTTAGTTTTCTTATGTTTTTTTTAGCTTACTATATTAACAACAACGGCTTTAAGCAATATAGTATCCCATATTTACTTCAAAGTTCATCGTTTTCGAGATATTTGGCATCAAAGTTGAACCATTTTAGGCCAAAAAAACCGTTTTCTGGCCATAACTTTTGTGTTAATTGGTTTATAATGAAAACCCTAGACCAGTTTTTAGAGACGTCACAGACAAACCCAAATATGTAGATTTCGTATATGTTAGATCTTTCACGTCAATAGAGATACGAAATTAGTGTTTTTTTAGACAATCTTTAAAAAAATCATACAACATTAAGTATTCATTTGTTTCAAAATCCGGTAGACCAAAATGGAGATAAAAGATTGAAGAACCGATAACCGTTTGATTCATATTTCTATCTGTAGTGCAAAAGAAGGAGATACGATTCAAAACTTGTCAAAAATCGATGGAAACCTCGGGTAGCCCCTTAAGTAGACATAACTAGGTAACGAGTAATAGTCGACCAACTTAAAAATGTACTTGGAAAGGCCAACTTTCCTACAAATGCCGGCTGACGCGACCACACTATTTACTTGGCGCGCGTGAGTCGATGTAACAAAAGCACACAGTCATACGGAACCCTACACTATGCGTGGCGCGACACGCATTTCGCCGGTTTTTTAACGTGATTTATAAGGCGTCAATTAGGAAATGCACTGCCATTGTTCCAATTGGAACTCGTTCCATATTAATAACAATAACAAAAAGTGAGTCAGACTTTTACTGCTCTCAATGGTATTGGAATTGTAGATAAGACTCCATTGAATTAGTTAATAATAATATATTCTTTATTGCACCACAACATAAGAAAAACATGTTACAAGAGTACATAATGTTAAATAGAGGTAACAACAGGCGGTCTTATCGCTTTAGAGCGATCTCTTCCAGACAACCTTTGGGTAGCAGGAAATTTTCAAGATGAGTTGTAAACCGGTAGTGCAGGAATAAATAAAAAAAAAAACTTACTATCACATACATCTCATTATATGACAATTTCAGAAAATATAAAATCATAAATAAGTATTGTATAAATACATAGATACATACATACAAACTATAACACAATTATATAAATATATTACAGGACAACAAGACAACTTAAGGCAGCGACAAGTAATATTGTTTCAACAGATTTTTGAAAATTTGAAGAGATTTTGCACACCTTATATGCAACGGCAAAGCATTCCACAGCCGAACAGCCTGGAAGGTGAATTGTTTGCGTTAACGTGACATGTTTGCACAATATCTTGACCTTAACAGTAGAGTTCATTTATTAGGACTTCGTAAAAACCAACATCTTTTATCGACACTATAGACCTGCACGGCTATCACGGGACAGCGCGCGAGCTCTCTCGATTTCTCTCGCACTATTCGTCTCTCTCTTATTATAACACTTAGAACAAGAGGTATAAATAGTGCGAGAAAAATCGAGAGTATGACGCGGCCGTCCCGTGATAGACATGCAGCTAATGAACTCAACCTGCGGCCCGCCGAGCCATTGCTAGTGGCCCGCCATCCACCATGCGATCCTAGTACCATCGACAACATAAACTGACCATCCGTGCACTTTATGTGCATTGTTATAAGGTTCTAAATAAATACCGGATGGTCAGCTAACTGTGTTGCCGTTTGTACAAGAACTTTGTGGACCGCGCCAGGGGTTTCTGAGCTAAAATGTCTTTGCGGCCCTTGTAGAAAAAAGGTTGAATATGGCTGCTTTAGAGCGACATAATATCACCGGTCCCTTGAATGCTATACGATTTTACTGGATGTCATAAGTGAACTAGCGAGCGAAGCGAACGCAGTTATATGATTCTGCATGGGCTAAAATTATTCCGTATGTTTGGATGTCCCGCTGTTCCGCAGTTAACTTCAGGTCGCATTTCTCACCCGAGTCTCGTGAAATTTTGTGAAAAGGTTCGATAATTATACAGAACTAGCTTCCGCCCGCGACTCCGTCCGCGTGGAACTCGTTTATATCGCAGCTCCATACAAACTTTGACCCCACATTTCACCCCCTTAGGGGATGATTTCGGGGATAAAAACTATCCTATGCCACTCTCCATCCTTTCAACTATCTCCATTTCAAAAATCACGTCAATTCGTCGCTCCGTTTTGCCGTGAAAGACGGATAAACAAACAAACTGACACACTTTCCCTATAATATTAGTATGGATATGGATTGTTGTCTATTGAGTTTTTGTTTTTTTATTTTAATAAAATGCTTAGTCAAGGTACTTACTACCTACCCGTACGGCTACAACGACCAATTATATACTTAGCGTGTGAATAAAAATAGAACAACTGTTTAAGTTTTGAGATATGCATGTTATACATAGAATGAGAAGCCCTCTAACTTGCCACCGTAATGTTATAATAACTTAATATTCTGTTGAGTTTCGTTACTAATTCAAGCTGTGTAAGAAACCTCCTGGTCGCACTTGTTAAGCGTCGTGAATTTGGAGACAATGAACTTAGTAACTTACTTGGTAAAATTTCTTTCAGTATTCCCACGAGGAGGTTTAGGCACTTAAGTCCGTCCCATTAGTATTTCTAAGGCTTGTACTGAATATAGGAAAAACAGTTTTTTTGGGAAGGTCTATACAAGTCTACACAAGTCTATATTTAATGATAGCATATCAGTCATTAGAAATATTTTAGTTTGATTTTATATGGGTGATACTTAAAATAGCTCAGGCTCGGGTTTAGTTTAGTTTACTAAAATCATATACTTGCTACGGTTCTCATCTGATTTTGAACTAAAAAATGTTGGGTAAACGTCTTGTACAGCATATCCTTATGCTGTAGGTGTACTTGTGTGTATAATTTAATTGGGCTAAGTTTGTTCTTTCTTTTTTCTTGTAATTGGCTCTGTAACTCTATTGTAGTTTATACTATAAATAAATACACTATCGTACCAAAGTTGACTAACCATTAGCCCATTCGCCGCAGCTTACTTAATACCCACCTGCCACCGACTTCATACGAAGTCCAAAAACAATAGACACTTAATACTTGCGTGTCGTGGTGGCGAATGTGTTAAATAACCTCTGCCTTTTACAGGCTAAAGAATCCGAAGACGCCTCAAAACGCGGCATCCTTCTCGCTCTAGCGCAACGCATGGTCGACAACTTCATAACGGAAAACAAAATGGAAGCCGAACAAGAGGCCCGCCTGTACATCATGATCCTAGAACTACAAGAGAAGTGGGAGGACATTCTAAAGTTCATAGAAAGCCCGCTGTATGGCAGATTACTGCCGGGCGGCACTGCTCAAGCTTGCATACCATATTTAAAGAAACTAAAGCAGAGGAAGCGTCTTAATCTCATCTGTAAAGAGTTGCTCTATGATAACCAAGACAGATGGGACTATTATGTCCCCTATTTTGAATCGGTGTTCCATCTAATGAAGGAGTCGGACAAGACTGACTCTGCTGTAGATGACACAGCGGAGAAATGCCACGAGTTTATATGTCAGTTGGTAGAAAGCATGGGTTCGGGGAGAGTGCTCCGGGGGCCTTATTTGGCAAGATTGGAACTTTGGAAGCGGTTGTCGGTGGACGGGAATCCTACTGAGTTGTTGGGTGAGGAATATTTCATGTTTTATGTAACAAATCTTTGCGTTTTCACAACTATTATTTTAGCTTAACCCCCGACGCAAAGAGAGGGATGTTATTAGTGTAACGTGTCTGTAGCTCCCAAACGGATGGACCAATTTGAATGCGGTTTTTTTGTGTCATAGATAAATTTGTCCCGAGTGTTCTAAGCCATGTTTCATAAAGAAATCCGTTCAGTCGTTTTTGGACTTTGAAATGAAAATGTCGGGGTTTTCTCAACTTTTCTAAATTGTAAGTTTGAAACATTGTTTGCGTTTCGTAATTTTTTATATGGCATTCTTTATAAAAAACAGTGCAGATGATCGCGCACTCTAGCAACGCAGCTTCGCTTGGAATTAACCAAATAATGTCACAGACCGCTGGTATTTGCAGCTTGAGTCTGTAAATATGCGATCTGAGGCTTTCTTTATTACCATTAGTGAGTTCTAAATTGTACGTCTTCCACTGGAAGTGAAGAAGTGGTATTTTCGGCAGCTAGTAGTAATAGGTATGGTACGTATCAGACCTTAATTTTTTCTTATTTGCAGGCAGCGGGGTAGCGCTATGCGTGCAATACTTGCGCGTGTTCGCGAACAAGCCGTGCGCCGTACCGGACCTGCGGCCGTACCTGGAGATGATACCGCGGGCCGAGCGCGAGCAACACTGTCGGGACTTCCTCACGTGCCTGGGGCTCGACGAGCGCAGCGAGCCGAGCGCGGTGAGTACTTGCTCGCGAACAAGTGCGATGCTATACCTGGACATCGAGATGCCTACTTGCAGGAGTGGCAACACATTACGGTTGCTAGTCGGCTCCACTAAACGCGGCTACTAGTAGCGAGCTCGAACATGGCCACACAAATGTTCGGTGTACGCCGGTGCTATACAATTTTTTTGAAAGAACTTGTCCGCAACTTGTGGTGGCAACTAGTGGCTCAATGCGACCGCTCTATTTTGCCATTTCATTTATGCCTGCCTTCGCCCTTCAGTAGAGATAACAATAGGGATGTAGACACTAAATAAAATAATCAATAATGTCATATTTTCTCTAAAAAGGATTAAAAATGTAGTCAAATAGAGAACAAATTCAACGCCAAAGGTTAAATGAAGTGTCCAAAGTTCATATGAAACAATGACATTCTCAGTTTGTGACGTCCATCGCTAGAAGACGGCAACGTGCCGCGCCCCGTCGCTCGCTGCTCGCTTTGCGGCCGCCTCACGGATTGTGCCGTCACATACTGTTTGCGTTTTCTCTCTCTAACAAGCAATTTTAAAACGGTTCTAGCTAACGGTTCGGCTTATTTTTTTGCCTTCTTCCTTTGGAGTAATAATAATTTTCTAGTCTACACTCCTATTGTATTGTAACAATGCAATGTTGTTTGTAGC
This sequence comes from Epinotia demarniana, assembly GCA_945867215.1. Taxonomy (NCBI): domain Eukaryota; kingdom Metazoa; phylum Arthropoda; class Insecta; order Lepidoptera; family Tortricidae; genus Epinotia; species Epinotia demarniana. The sequence goes on along the minus strand of OX244278.1, from coordinate 4,930,792 downwards.
CGGACGACATCCAGCGGCACATTTCGGGGCTGTCGCTGTGGCGGCTGACGGCGCCGCCGCTGCCAGCGGCCGAGTGCCTGGCGCTCGCCGCGCAGCTGCGCGCGCACTACCACCGGGTGCGCGCAGACGGCTACGCGCTACTAGCTGCTCACCACTACCTCTACGCGGGTGAGTGTCGATAGCTGTGACATCCAGCACATCTCGGGCCCGGCGCTCGCCGCGCAGCTGCGCGCGCACTACCACCGGGTGCGCGCAGACGGCTACGCGCTACTAGCTGCTCACCACTACCTCTACGCGGGTGAGTGTCGATAGCTGTGACATCCAGCACATCTCGGGCCCGGCGCTCGCCGCACAGCTGCGCGCGCACTACCACCGGGTGCGCGCAGACGGCTACGCGCTACTAGCGGCTCACCACTACCTCTACGCGGATGAGTGTCGATAGCTGTGACATCCAGCACATCTCGGGCCTGGCGCTCGCCGCACAGCTGCGCGCGCACTACCACCGGGTGCGCGCCGATGGCTACGTGCTACTAGCCGCGCACCACTACCTCTACGCGGGTGAGTGTCGATAGCTGTGACATCCAGCACATCTCGGGCCTGGCGCTCGCCGCACAGCTGCGCGCGCACTACCACCGGGTGCGCGCCGATGGCTACGTGCTACTAGCCGCGCACCACTACCTCTACGCGGATGAGTGTCGATAGCTGTGACATCCAGCACATCTCGGGCCTGGCGCTCGCCGCACAGCTGCGCGCGCACTACCACCGGGTGCGCGCCGATGGCTACGTGCTACTAGCCGCGCACCACTACCTCTACGCGGATGAGTGTCGATAGCTGTGACATCCAGCACATCTCGGGCCTGGCGCTCGCCGCACAGCTGCGCGCGCACTACCACCGGGTGCGCGCCGATGGCTACGTGCTACTAGCCGCGCACCACTACCTCTACGCGGATGAGTGTCGATAGCTGTGACATCCAGCACATCTCGGGCCTGGCGCTCGCCGCACAGCTGCGCGCGCACTACCACCGGGTGCGCGCCGATGGCTACGTGCTACTAGCCGCGCACCACTACCTCTACGCGGGTGAGTCATAACTACCAGGACAACACAAAAATATATCTACCAAAAGAAAAAAAACTTGTACCAAAAATGTTTTTTTGGATATAAACTTATTTCATACATCAGGATCAGGGTAACTAGTGGGTGTGCTATTGCTATCTGTTGTATGGGAACCTTGCACTTTTTGACTATGCGCTGAAACTTGGCACAGTTGATCCTTAGGTGGTCTTGAGTGGATTCAGACCGGGAGCCATCGAGAGCCACCCCGCATTTAGGGGGGGGAGTGGGGGGAAGTTCGACTCCACGCGCTTTATTTAAAGCCATTTTTTTCTGAAACTATACACACCAAGGCAAGTGTTATATCATTTCCGGATAAATAAAGGATGAGGAATCTATTTTACGAACCAAAATAATACATTTTTGAACAAAAAAAATTAAATAAAGACGAAAAACATACACAGCGTAAATTATTTTTATTCAATATTACCAATTTTTTTTAACTACAAAAGATACATAAAAACAAAAATACGGCCATAAAGCCACATTAATTCGGTTTTAGAAAATATATTATTTTGTATATAAATATGTTAACAGACCGGAAATAAAAAAATATGCGTGTTTCAGGGCGACCTCAATGCCTGTGTCGTCCGTGAAGGAAATGAAGGTACAGTTTTAAAATACGATAGTTGTCAATTATATGTGATTTGATTACTTTGGGTGTTTCGGTATTTAACATGAAATATTTTAAATGAAACTACGCCCTGTCAATTAGTTTATATATAACACACTCCATTGCAAAGACACTGCAAGGAATCCAACGACACCTCATATATCAAAAACCATCAAGCCGTTTGGACTGTAGCCCGTGAAATAGAATTTTCATGTCCACAATCCACATATATACATACATTCATGTATACATACATACATACATGTATTCACACACATGTTCGAAAAACATAACCCTCCTTCGAATCGACCAATCAGCACGGCTATCACAAGACGGCGCGCAAGCTCTCTCGATTTTTCTCGTGGGATCTTTTGTGCATTTGCCTTCTCATTTCCACAAAGCGGATGATGCAGCTCACCTTGAATTCCTTTGGTTGCGGATAGCCTTTACCAAAGTAATTCATTATTAGTCTGGCAAGCGCATGACATTCACACAATAAGTTTTCCATAGTCTCATCCTCCTCGCCACACATTCTACAATCTAAACTATCCGATAGTCCCACCTTGGCCAAAAGATTCTTCCCCTCGTTCCTTCCCCGAAGTGATCTGTCAACACCCTATATATGATTCTGAGGTGCTTCCTACTGGATATCCAGAGTTTCTTAGTCGTGCCGGAGTCCAGTCCTTCTATGAAGAGCTTAGAGTGCATGCCTTAAGCACGCCTCACTCCTCCGCTCGTGTTGGTGTTTGATTTTGGCGTAGGCTTTAGAGGCCGAAATTACAGTTCCCTGGGAGAGCACAAATGGTTCTGGACCTACAAAGACCCCTCTCTTGCAAGCTCATCCACTCTTTCGTTGCCGATGAAGCCCTCGTGCCCTGGTGTCCAAACTAGTTGCACCTTATTGTGCTTTCCAAGCTTGTGTTGTTTATAGACTAGTCTAGATTCACTTTCGGCGCCGTAAGCGCTTTAAGGGCCGCTTGACTGTCACTGAGTATATAGATAGTCTGCCCTTTGGTTTGCCTGTCTATATTCTCCTGTGCACAGGCAATTATGGCGTATGTCTCCGCCTGGAACACGGTTGCCAAACTACCCATGCTTACACTAATGTATAGTCAATCGCATAAATGCCTGCTCCCGTACCGGATCCCATTTTTGATCCGTCCGTGTACCATATGCTGTCTACGATACCAGACCTCGGTGGCTCTAGAACCAGGGTCGAGGGCCGAAGGCCTAGGCCTTCGGCCCATTCAGCCCTGGATCATTGGAAAAGGCTAGGTATCAACATCTACGGCGAGTACACCACTCACCTGCGCTTTACTGACGATATAGTCGTCTTGGCTGAGACCATGGAGGAATAAAACAGAAATCGGCGGGCCGATGGTGCTGCGTCGGCCTGGGATTTTGGTCGGCGGCGGCGGCGCGGCGCTCATATCTTATGTAATTATGTATGCATGTATGTTTGTATGTGGATTGTGGACATGAGTTTCTATTTCACGGGCTACAGTCCAAACGGCTTGATGGTTTTTGATTTATGAGGTGTCGTTGGATTCCTTGCAGTATCTTTGCAATGGAGTGTGTTATATATAAACTAATTGACAGGGCGTAGTTTCATTTAAAATATTTCATGTTAAATCCTGAAACACCCAAAGTAATCACATATAATTGACAACTATCGTATTTTAAAACTGTACCTTCATTTCCTTCACGGACGACACATGCATTGAGGTCGGCCTGACTCACGCATATTTTTTTATTTCCGGTCTGTTAACATTTATATATACAAAATAATATATTTTCTAAAACATAATTAATGTGGCTTTATGACTGTATTTTTGTTTTTATGTATCTTATTTCGTTAAATTTTTTTTTAGTAATATAGATTAAAAATAATTTAGACTTTATATGTTTTTCTACTTAATTGTATTTTTTTGTTCCAAAATGTATTAGTATGGTTCTTAAAATAGATTCCTCATCCTTTATTTATCCGAAAATGATATAATACTTGTCTTGGTGTGTATGGTTTCAGAAAAAAGTGGCTTTAAATAAAGCACGGCGGAGTCGAACTTCCCCCCCTCTCCCCCCTAAATGCGGGGTGGCTCTCGATGGCTCCCGGTCTGAATCCACTCAAGGATCAACTGTCCCAAGTTTCAGCGCATAGTCAAAAAGTGCAAGGTATCTTGCAATAGCACACCCACTAAACTGAAGAGAGAAACTGAAGATTCTTGCCTAGTGGGTAGTATCTCTGCCTGCGAAACTGACGGTCGTGGGATCGATATGAGCAGTCGGTCCCGGAATGAGCGAGTATTTGTGTGACTAGCACGAATATTTATGAGGTTTGGATGTCTTTCATAGCTATTAATAATTATTAAGAGCCGATTTATCAATCTCTAGATAAAGTTATCCGTTAGTTAAAATTATCACCATCTTTTTCTTAAGTCATATTAAAGAAAAGGACAGGCAATTGAAAAATCGGCCCTAAATATACCTTCGTCCACATCGTACTCATACACACATGTACTCATTACACAAGCCTTATTGAGCTTACTATGGTGCTCGAGGCTTAGGTAGATTTTTGTAAGATCTTGCCTAAGCCTCCCCTAAGATCCAGATCTTGAACTTAGGGGACAACCCTAATATTTACTTATGTATTTCTGTTCCAGCGAGCGAGCTGAAGAGTTCCGTGCCCGTGTTAGAAGCGCTGTGCCTGCTGGAGCTAGTGCTGCACCGCTCGCCCGCCAACTTCCACGTCAAGCTGCTGCTCACCACCCTCTACCACCTGTCGGGTGAGTCACTGTTCCGAGCTGGACAGCTGTGTTAAAAGCGCTGTGCCTGCTGGAGCTAGTGCTGCACCGCTCGCCCGCCAACTTCCACGTCAAGCTGCTGCTCACCACCCTCTACCACCTGTCGGGTGAGTCACTGTTCCGAGCTGGACAGCTGTGTTAGAAGCGCTGTGCCTGCTGGAGCTAGTGCTGCACCGCTCGCCCGCCAACTTCCACGTCAAGCTGCTGCTCACCACCCTCTACCACCTGTCGGGTGAGTCACTGTTCCGAGCTGGACAGCTGTGTTAAAAGCGCTGTGCCTGCTGGAGCTAGTGCTGCACCGCTCGCCCGCCAACTTCCACGTCAAGCTGCTGCTCACCACCCTCTACCACCTGTCGGGTGAGTCACTGTTCCGAGCTGGACAGCTGTGTTAGAAGCGCTGTGCCTGCTGGAGCTAGTGCTGCACCGCTCGCCCGCCAACTTCCACGTCAAGCTGCTGCTCACCACTCTCTACCACCTGTCGGGTGAGTCACTGTTCCGAGCTGTGTTAGAAGCGCTGTGCCTGCTGGAGCTTGTGCTGCACCGCTCGCCCGCCAACTTCCACGTCAAGCTGCTGTTCACCACCCTCTACCACCTGTCGGGTGAGTCACTGTTCCGAGCTGGACAGCTGTGTTAAAAGCGCTGTGCCTGCTGGAGCTAGTGCAGCACCGCTCGCTCGCCAACTTCCTAGTCAAGCTGCTGCTCACCACCCTCTACCACCTGTCGGGTGAGTCACTGTTCCGAGCTGGACAGCTGTGTTAGAAGCGCTGTGCCTGCTGGAGCTAGTGCTGCACCGCTCGCCCGCCAACTTCCACGTCAAGCTGCTGCTCACCACCCTCTACCACCTGTCGGGTGAGTCACTGTTCCGAGCTGTGTTAGAAGCGCTGTGCCTGCTGGAGCTTGTGCTGCACCGCTCGCCCGCCAACTTCCACGTCAAGCTGCTGTTCACCACCCTCTACCACCTGTCGGGTGAGTCACTGTTCCGAGCTGCACAGCTGTGTTAGAAGCGCTGTGCCTGCTGGAGCTAGTGCTGCACCGCTCGCCCGCCAACTTCCACGTCAAGCTGCTGCTCACCGCCCTCTACCACCTGTCGGGTGAGTCACTGTTCCGAGCTGCACAGCTGTGTTAGAAGCGCTGTGCCTGCTGGAGCTTGTGCTGCACCGCTCGCCCGCCAACTTCCACTTCAAGCTGCTGCTCACCACCCTCTACCACCTGTCGGGTGAGTCACTGTTCCGAGCTGGACAGCTGTGTTAGAAGCGCTGTGCCTGCTGGAGCTAGTGCTGCACCGCTCGCCCGCCAACTTCCACGTCAAGCTGCTGCTCACCGCCCTCTACCACCTGTCGGGTGAGTCACTGTTCCGAGCTGCACAGCTGTGTTAGAAGCGCTGTGCCTGCTGGAGCTTGTGCTGCACCGCTCGCCCGCCAACTTCCACTTCAAGCTGCTGCTCACCACCCTCTACCACCTGTCGGGTGAGTCACTGTTCCGAGCTGGACAGCTGTGTTAGAAGCGCTGTGCCTGCTGGAGCTAGTGCTGCACCGCTCGCCCGCCAACTTCCACGTCAAGCTGCTGCTCACCGCCCTCTACCACCTGTCGGGTGAGTCACCACATTGCCTGCCTGCGAAGCCGGTTCTCCTGAACCCTATCACCAGGGGTCGGCTCCTCTTTTCCGCATCGTACATTAAACACGATTCTCAATGTCGCGGCGTCCAAGGCACTTCCTTTCAGGTGCTTCTGGCGGTCTGCGAAGACGGTCTTGGATTCAAATCCCGTAACTTTTTTGTGTTCCTGCAAATAAACATTTATTTTATAAGTAATTCTCATGTCTCCATGCCACTTGCAGCTTGCAACTGCACAAACCCCGAGAACCGTTGTAATGTATGACTTTTGTTTTTGTTAAAAGTATCCAATTTTTCATCGCGTGGGGTCCTTTGTGCAAAACTACGTCCATTACCGTAGACTCAAATCTTAAACAAACTCCTTGGCTTGGTTTTTGAATTTATTTCAAGCTTATCATGCAGGTAACGCGTTAGCGGCCGACAGCATATACCAGCGTCTAGAAGTGAAGCACATACAACTGGTTTCACTGGGCTGGCTGCACTGCGCGCGGCTCACCGGCGGCCTGGCCTGCGGCCGCGCGCTGCAGCTGCTGGCGGACACCCGGGCCTTCCGCGACCACCAACAGAAGGACGTGAGTAGTATACAGCTAGCATCTACAGTATACAGCTAGCATATACAGTATACAGCTAGCATCTACAGTATACAGCTAGCATATACAGTATACAGCTAGCATATACAGTATACAGCTAGCATCTACAGTATACAGCTAGCATATACAGTATACAGCTAGCATCTACAGTATACAGCTAGCATATACAGTATACAGCTAGCATCTACAGTATACAGCTAGCATATACAGTATCATTGGGCTACAACTGCTAGGCACCAGATACTTTCACGAACGGAATAAAATAAATATTTCATACAACTAACCCGTTTTTATAGATAATAAATACGGAACCCTTTGTGCGCGAGTCCGACTCGCATTTGGCCGATTTTTTACCTATATTTCTTTTAATTTCAGAGTGTGGAGCACCTAACATACGCCTACAAATATGGAACATTCGAGAAGCTGGTGGAACTAGGTCGCTGGAGTAATACCCTCGGCCGCTGCGCGTGGAGCGCCGCGTGCGCGCGCGAGCGGGCGCTGCTCGCGCTGCTGGCCGGCCCGCACGCGCCGCTGCACGCGCCCGCGCCCTTGTCCCCCGACCCTGTGTGAGTACATAGCTCTACCCTCGGTCGCTGCGCGTGGAGCGAGCGGGCGCTGCTCGCGCTGCTGGCCGGCCCGCACGCGCCGCTGCACGCGCCCGCGCCCTTGTCCCCCGACCCTGTGTGAGTACATAGCTCTACCCTCGGTCGCTGCGCGTGGAGCGAGCGGGCGCTGCTCGCGCTGCTGGCCGGCCCGCACGCGCCGCTGCACGCGCCCGCGCCCTTGTCCCCCGACCCTGTGTGAGTACATAGCTCTACCCTCGGTCGCTGCGCGTGGAGCGAGCGGGCGCTGCTCGCGCTGCTGGCCGGCCCGCACGCGCCGCTGCACGCGCCCGCGCCCTTGTCCCCCGACCCTGTGTGAGTACATAGCTCTACCCTCGGTCGCTGCGCGTGGAGCGAGCGGGCGCTGCTCGCGCTGCTGGCCGGCCCGCACGCGCCGCTGCACGCGCCCGCGCCCTTGTCCCCCGACCCTGTGTGAGTACATAGCTCTACCCTCGGTCGCTGCGCGTGGAGCGAGCGGGCGCTGCTCGCGCTGCTGGCCGGCCCGCACGCGCCGCTGCACGCGCCCGCGCCCTTGTCCCCCGACCCTGTGTGAGTACATAGCTCTACCCTCGGTCGCTGCGCGTGGAGCGAGCGGGCGCTGCTCGCGCTGCTGGCCGGCCCGCACGCGCCGCTGCACGCGCCCGCGCCCTTGTCCCCCGACCCTGTGTGAGTACATAGCTCTACCCTCGGTCGCTGCGCGTGGAGCGAGCGGGCGCTGCTCGCGCTGCTGGCCGGCCCGCACGCGCCGCTGCACGCGCCCGCGCCCTTGTCCCCCGACCCTGTGTGAGTACATAGCTCTACCCTCGGTCGCTGCGCGTGGAGCGAGCGGGCGCTGCTCGCGCTGCTGGCCGGCCCGCACGCGCCGCTGCACGCGCCCGCGCCCTTGTCCCCCGACCCTGTGTGAGTACATAGCTCTACCCTCGGTCGCTGCGCGTGGAGCGAGCGGGCGCTGCTCGCGCTGCTGGCCGGCCCGCACGCGCCGCTGCACGCGCCCGCGCCCTTGTCCCCCGACCCTGTGTGAGTACATAGCTCTACCCTCGGTCGCTGCGCGTGGAGCGAGCGGGCGCTGCTCGCGCTGCTGGCCGGCCCGCACGCGCCGCTGCACGCGCCCGCGCCCTTGTCCCCCGACCCTGTGTGAGTACATAGCTCTACCCTCGGTCGCTGCGCGTGGAGCGAGCGGGCGCTGCTCGCGCTGCTGGCCGGCCCGCACGCGCCGCTGCACGCGCCCGCGCCCTTGTCCCCCGACCCTGTGTGAGTACATAGCTCTACCCTCGGTCGCTGCGCGTGGAGCGAGCGGGCGCTGCTCGCGCTGCTGGCCGGCCCGCACGCGCCGCTGCACGCGCCCGCGCCCTTGTCCCCCGACCCTGTGTGAGTACATAGCTCTACCCTCGGTCGCTGCGCGTGGAGCGAGCGGGCGCTGCTCGCGCTGCTGGCCGGCCCGCACGCGCCGCTGCACGCGCCCGCGCCCTTGTCCCCCGACCCTGTGTGAGTACATAGCTCTACCCTCGGTCGCTGCGCGTGGAGCGAGCGGGCGCTGCTCGCGCTGCTGGCCGGCCCGCACGCGCCGCTGCACGCGCCCGCGCCCTTGTCCCCCGACCCTGTGTGAGTACATAGCTCTACCCTCGGTCGCTGCGCGTGGAGCGAGCGGGCGCTGCTCGCGCTGCTGGCCGGCCCGCACGCGCCGCTGCACGCGCCCGCGCCCTTGTCCCCCGACCCTGTGTGAGTACATAGCTCTACCCTCGGTCGCTGCGCGTGGAGCGAGCGGGCGCTGCTCGCGCTGCTGGCCGGCCCGCACGCGCCGCTGCACGCGCCCGCGCCCTTGTCCCCCGACCCTGTGTGAGTACATAGCTCTACCCTCGGTCGCTGCGCGTGGAGCGAGCGGGCGCTGCTCGCGCTGCTGGCCGGCCCGCACGCGCCGCTGCACGCGCCCGCGCCCTTGTCCCCCGACCCTGTGTGAGTACATAGCTCTACCCTCGGTCGCTGCGCGTGGAGCGAGCGGGCGCTGCTCGCGCTGCTGGCCGGCCCGCACGCGCCGCTGCACGCGCCCGCGCCCTTGTCCCCCGACCCTGTGTGAGTACATAGCTCTACCCTCGGTCGCTGCGCGTGGAGCGAGCGGGCGCTGCTCGCGCTGCTGGCCGGCCCGCACGCGCCGCTGCACGCGCCCGCGCCCTTGTCCCCCGACCCTGTGTGAGTACATAGCTCTACCCTCGGTCGCTGCGCGTGGAGCGAGCGGGCGCTGCTCGCGCTGCTGGCCGGCCCGCACGCGCCGCTGCACGCGCCCGCGCCCTTGTCCCCCGACCCTGTGTGAGTACATAGCTCTACCCTCGGTCGCTGCGCGTGGAGCGAGCGGGCGCTGCTCGCGCTGCTGGCCGGCCCGCACGCGCCGCTGCACGCGCCCGCGCCCTTGTCCCCCGACCCTGTGTGAGTACATAGCTCTACCCTCGGTCGCTGCGCGTGGAGCGAGCGGGCGCTGCTCGCGCTGCTGGCCGGCCCGCACGCGCCGCTGCACGCGCCCGCGCCCTTGTCCCCCGACCCTGTGTGAGTACATAGCTCTACCCTCGGTCGCTGCGCGTGGAGCGAGCGGGCGCTGCTCGCGCTGCTGGCCGGCCCGCACGCGCCGCTGCACGCGCCCGCGCCCTTGTCCCCCGACCCTGTGTGAGTACATAGCTCTACCCTCGGTCGCTGCGCGTGGAGCGAGCGGGCGCTGCTCGCGCTGCTGGCCGGCCCGCACGCGCCGCTGCACGCGCCCGCGCCCTTGTCCCCCGACCCTGTGTGAGTACATAGCTCTACCCTCGGTCGCTGCGCGTGGAGCGAGCGGGCGCTGCTCGCGCTGCTGGCCGGCCCGCACGCGCCGCTGCACGCGCCCGCGCCCTTGTCCCCCGACCCTGTGTGAGTACATAGCTCTACCCTCGGTCGCTGCGCGTGGAGCGAGCGGGCGCTGCTCGCGCTGCTGGCCGGCCCGCACGCGCCGCTGCACGCGCCCGCGCCCTTGTCCCCCGACCCTGTGTGAGTACATAGCTCTACCCTCGGTCGCTGCGCGTGGAGCGAGCGGGCGCTGCTCGCGCTGCTGGCCGGCCCGCACGCGCCGCTGCACGCGCCCGCGCCCTTGTCCCCCGACCCTGTGTGAGTACATAGCTCTACCCTCGGTCGCTGCGCGTGGAGCGAGCGGGCGCTGCTCGCGCTGCTGGCCGGCCCGCACGCGCCGCTGCACGCGCCCGCGCCCTTGTCCCCCGACCCTGTGTGAGTACATAGCTCTACCCTCGGTCGCTGCGCGTGGAGCGAGCGGGCGCTGCTCGCGCTGCTGGCCGGCCCGCACGCGCCGCTGCACGCGCCCGCGCCCTTGTCCCCCGACCCTGTGTGAATACATAGCTCTACCCTCGGTCGCTGCGCGTGGAGCGAGCGGGCGCTGCTCGCGCTGCTGGCCGGCCCGCACGCGCCGCTGCACGCGCCCGCGCCCTTGTCCCCCGACCCTGTGTGAGTACATAGCTCTACCCTCGGTCGCTGCGCGTGGAGCGAGCGACCCTGTGTGAGTACTGAGTATAGACGAGCTGGAAATAAACCCCGTGCAACAAATTGTTCATCTTATTACACACACACACACACACACCCAACACTCTCACTGGACGTTAACTCTCGCCTTCGGCTCTAGAATCAAACACTAAACCAATACTTCCATCTAAGAGTGGACCCTGTAAGAAAACACACAAACGGCCAATCGTAAACCCTCTGCTTCGGCTCGTGCTATAATTACTTTTATTTTAACGAGCAAACTGTATACACACAATCAACTCTTATCATCTAAAAATCACACCTTCACCTTCGGCTCGTGGGATAATCACTTGCAATCTAATAGATCACCCTCGCCTTCGGCTCATGCCGGAACATAGATTTTTTTATGAATAAGGGATAGTATTTTTTTAATTAATTTCTAAAACCTTACATATAACCTCAATTTTATTGCCCACATTATATTAAGTACAAAGTAATAAAATGGACATAACATTAACTAAAATAAATAAAAACTAATCGAAATCTCACAAAAGACCATCGAGGCACTGTACCGAGGAGGCTGGCGGCATTTATAGTATTTTATGCAACTGTTGTATAAGTAGGGTCTTAAAACGCGAGTGTCGTGAGTTGCGATGCGAGCCTTGGCGAGCATCGCAATTAAAGACGCCACGAGCGTTTTAAGACCAAGTTTTACACCGTTGCATACAATACTTTTTCTATGACTAATTTTAAATAAATAGCATTTGACTTTTCAGGCAGTAAGTTTTCCGTTCTATTACTACTCACGCAATTTCATCAGCGGTGCAGTTATTTTCTTCTTCGTCCATTTTAAAAGGAACGTACACATTTTTCTTCACTTCACAAACACGAATCAAATCTTAAGAAGTTATTAATAACGAATAGTTATCATATTTGACATATTTCGTCTTTTAATTTTGAACTGGAACTTTGGTGGGAAATTGGAAACATGACACATTGACACCTCTTGTTTATGGTCTGTTTTGTTCTTAATTAAACTTGCCAGTACTGTCATATTAAGACCAAGGTTTTTCTGAAGTTGGCAGCAATGCCTTTAGTACAATAATTTATTTGAAGTAAATACATTCAGTGGTTTGTTAAGTTGGTAGTACCTAATGTATTTTATGTTTCGGCATGGCCCTCTAGATTAGTCGCGTCGCGGCCTACTCGATCGTGTCTAGTAGGCCGTGGCACAATGTAGCACTACTCAGGTTTAGAAGCGTATGGCTGCTAAGCGTATCGTTTTGGCGACAAAACAGCACGGTTGTGCCGTACTGTTATGGGGAATAGAGTATAGACTTTTCTGCAGACTTATTTTATATGTCTTTATATTAGTGTTCGGGACTATGTAAATGACAGATAAAAGTACAGGAGTAGAAAAAAATATTTATGTTTTACAAATATTTTATAGTAAATTACAACTCTTTATTTCGAAAAATTTGCTTATGAAGTTGGTACCACTGCAATATAGTGGCTGATTAAAAAAAAGTTAGATGATTTGACATCGTGGTAAACAGTGCTTTTATGGAAAATGTATGAACCAAAAAAGTACACTAAAGAGTGCGTTTATGGGCCATAGAGCATAGAGTTTTTCGACGACTTATTATCGGTGTCTTTGTATTTGAGCTAAAGCCTATATAAATGACAGATAACGGTACAGGAGTAGAAAAAATAAATATAATTCTCTATTCCAGTGACAACCGCGACCTGACCGTGATAGTGAGCTACGACCCCCCACAGTGCCAAGACCCCGACTTCAAATCCAAGAGCTTCGAAGAGGAACTGGCCTATGTGCGTCTAAAAGACGGCCTGGTCTCTTCCATAGCGCTGTGCATAGAGCTGACCGACAGTAGACCAGTTGAGGAAAAAAAGGTACGTTCAATAGGCTACCAACTTGTGTATTTGTTGAGGGAAGTAGATGGTCGTTTTGAAGGTTTTGAAGGTTTTGAAGGCTGTTAAACGAGCTCTCAGTGCCAGGACCGACCTCAAAGCCAAGAACTTAGAAGAGTTGGCTTATATGCGTCTAAAAGACGACCTGGTGTCTTCCATAGCGCTGTGTATAGAGCTAGCGGACACGGAGTTTGGATGGGGAAAAAGGTATGTTTTATACGGTAACTGTATCTGTAATTTGCTAAGAGGAGTAAGTAACTAGATGATGCGCCCTGACTTCAAAGCTAAGGGTTTGAGGAGTCGGCTTATCTGCGTCTAAAAGACGGCCTGGTAGAGACCAGCCAATAGAATTGGCCGAAAGTCAGTCTGTGGAGGAGAAAAAGCTACGTTTTATAGGGTACCTACTAGTGTATTTGGTAGAAGGAGTCAGCTAGATGAATAATTTTTGAAAAGCTAAGGCTCTTAAATGAGTTCTCACTGCCAGGATCCTGACCTCAAACCCAAGAGTTTAGAGAAGTTGGCTTGTGTGCGCTTAAAAGACGACTTAGTTTCGTAGTAGGCCTGTGGATAAAAGGTATATTTTGTAGGGTACCTACTTGTCTAATTTGATAAGGCCTACCTAGCTAGATGATCGTGTTTGTTGTGCCTGTGTGCGTCTGAAAGACGGCCTAGCGTGTTCTATAGATGCCCCTCAGTAGAACTGTTGAAGTTTTGTAGGGTACCTATTTGTCTAATAATTGTATTTTTAAAGTCTAAAATTTAGAGGAGTTGGCCTCTGGCTATAGAAGACAACTTCTCTTTGAGAAGGTTTTGGTGAGCCCAAACAAAACGGGTTTATATTGTATAGTTTAGGGATTGCTATGCCCATATTCTTTGCCTTATAATGTTGCGATGTCATCGACCTTGCACAAGTATGCGACAATTTAATCGGATACGGGCAAATAGCTGAGAAAAGGGTTGCTTTCGAGGACAACCTACGTAAACATACAACTTACATAGGAATAGTGAAGTCTGTGTTTAAACCAGAGGCGGCTCGTGACTAAATTGTATGGGTCTTCACTTGAAATAAAACAATGAAAATACATGACGTTAGCAGATTCCGGGATTCAGGGATTCCAAAGAGTCATCGTGCACCCTTAAGAGGCCGCAGTAAGCTCGGCCGAATTACACCTTCCCATACAAACGTAGTTGCGCTCTCATTTTAAAACTACGTGTTGAATTGTGACGAAACTTTGCATATACAATGACATGAGGTATATCTATGTCTGTAATTAGTTTATGTGGTTGCAATTTATAAAACAAACTAAATACAGCAAAAACTAGTTTTGTATGAAAAACTTAATTTCGCTGTAGTTTTTTTATTATGGTATCTGAAGCTACATAAACTAATTTCAGACATAGATTTACCTCATTTCATTGAACATGCAAAGCTTCGTTACAATCCAACACGTAGTTTTAAAATGAGAGCGTAACTACATTTGTATGGAGAATCGAGCTTACTGCGGACTCTTAAAGCAATTTGAAATGCACAACATACTTAATACTACACAATCTGTTAACCTTCGTAAAATATGCCTGTTTTTGTCAACGCGGTCATTGAACACGCGTATAGACTTTCGGTATTACGTGGAATCTAGTGCCCTGCGAATATCCTGTAAAATAGTTTGTTACTCTCATCACAACCACACAACTACGGTGTTTTCACATATTGTTCGTATTTAAACACACGCGTAAATGTTTTGGTTTTTGTCGTTCATTATAGGAGTGGCAACGTCGCGCGCAATCACTGTCGCGCGGCCGGGCGGCAAAATTAACCGGCAACGTGGCGTGAGCGGCGCTCCGAATTTGGCTATTTTTTCATTGAAAATCTTCTGTTTCACGCGCAGGACTGTGGCGAACTTTCTCTTTCACTCTTATTGGATTTCGTATTAGGAAATGTACTGAGTCTTGTTCCATAGGAGCGCAATCGTGAGCGCTCTGCTTCACGCGTTACCTATGAAATGATACAGTAGGATGATGGGTATAGCGCCTACCTATGATCTTGTAATGTGTAAAGGTAATTATTTTATTGGTATTGGTACAGTCGTATTTTAAGATACATTTTAAATAGTAATATTAGTAATGAGATTAATGAGTATAATTTTGTTAAAATTATTTATGAGAGAACTGCACCAGCGCTCCTTACGGCGAGCCGCCTCTGGTTTAAACTGTAAAACTCTTATTTTGCAGAGTAATTTGGAGGAGTTGAGTGCGTGTGTGAGTGCCTTCAGTGAAGCGATGGAGAAATGCCGGGAGCAGTACGGAGCGAAGCGACAGTGGCGGGTCGCCGAGCCGTTCCCTAGTAGAATTTTTGGTCAGTTACTTCCACCTATTTTTAATCCCCGTCTTTTATTTTATTTTGCTTAATTAGGTGCATCAACGGCAATCATCATCATCATATCAGCCACTGCTGGACACAGGCACAAGAGTGCCACAATGACCGGCCCTGCGCCACCCGCATCGAGCGAACTCGCGCGACCTTTACCAGGTCATCAGTCCACCTTGTGGGGGTCTACCCACGGTGCGCCTTCCGGTACGTGGTTGCCACTCGAGAACCTTTCCGCCCCAACGGCCATTGGTTCTACGTGCAATTTGGCTTTGAAATATTCACAAAATACTCAGTTTTTTTTTACTTAAATAATAAGTAATAAAATCAAAATAAATTAAATATTTAAGGGGGGGCATAGAAAAATCGCCTTAATATTTTAATTGGTATTGGTATGGTACGGAACCCTTCGTGCACGAGTCCGACTCACACTTGGCCGGTTTTTTATATTGAACATTGTTCGCAACGAAGAAAGTAAAGAAAGTTGTCCACGCAGCGTTCGTGTCATCCCCCGTGCCCTACCGACAGCTGTACTGGTCGGCGCTGTCGCTGGTGTGCGCGTGCGCGCGCGCGGACTCTGCGCGCGCGCAGGCGCTGGCCGCCGACACCGCGCGCGCCGTGCACGCGGCCCAGCAGCAGCTGCGCGCACTCGCGCCGCGCGCCGGCTGGGGGATGAGGGAGGCGCTTGAACACCTCGCCAATTACTTAGAGGTGAGTACCTACTGTACGGAGGTATAAGGGTGGTATTCCGCGCGCGCGCAGGCGCTGGCCGCCGACACCGCGCGCGCCGTGCACGCGGCCCAGCAGCAGCTGCGCGCACTCGCGCCGCGCGCCGGCTGGGGGATGAGGGAGGCGCTTGAACACCTCGCCAATTACTTAGAGGTGAGTACCTACTGTACGGAGGTATAAGGGTGGTATTCCGCGCGCGCGCAGGCGCTGGCCGCCGACACCGCGCGCGCCGTGCACGCGGCCCAGCAGCAGCTGCGCGCACTCGCGCCGCGCGCCGGCTGGGGGATGAGGGAGGCGCTTGAACACCTCGCCAATTACTTAGAGGTGAGTACCTACTGTACGGAGGTATAAGGGTGGTATTCCGCGCGCGCGCAGGCGCTGGCCGCCGACACCGCGCGCGCCGTGCACGCGGCCCAGCAGCAGCTGCGCGCACTCGCGCCGCGCGCCGGCTGGGGGATGAGGGAGGCGCTTGAACACCTCGCCAATTACTTAGAGGTGAGTACCTACTGTACGGAGGTATAAGGGTGGTATTCCGCGCGCGCGCAGGCGCTGGCCGCCGACACCGCGCGCGCCGTGCACGCGGCCCAGCAGCAGCTGCGCGCACTCGCGCCGCGCGCCGGCTGGGGGATGAGGGAGGCGCTTGAACACCTCGCCAATTACTTAGAGGTGAGTACCTACTGTACGGAGGTATAAGGGTGGTATTCCGCGCGCGCGCAGGCGCTGGCCGCCGACACCGCGCGCGCCGTGCACGCGGCCCAGCAGCAGCTGCGCGCACTCGCGCCGCGCGCCGGCTGGGGGATGAGGGAGGCGCTTGAACACCTCGCCAATTACTTAGAGGTGAGTACCTACTGTACGGAGGTATAAGGGTGGTATTCCGCGCGCGCGCAGGCGCTGGCCGCCGACACCGCGCGCGCCGTGCACGCGGCCCAGCAGCAGCTGCGCGCACTCGCGCCGCGCGCCGGCTGGGGGATGAGGGAGGCGCTTGAACACCTCGCCAATTACTTAGAGGTGAGTACCTACTGTACGGAGGTATAAGGGTGGTATTCCGCGCGCGCGCAGGCGCTGGCCGCCGACACCGCGCGCGCCGTGCACGCGGCCCAGCAGCAGCTGCGCGCACTCGCGCCGCGCGCCGGCTGGGGGATGAGGGAGGCGCTTGAACACCTCGCCAATTACTTAGAGGTGAGTACCTACTGTACGGAGGTATAAGGGTGGTATTCCGCGCGCGCGCAGGCGCTGGCCGCCGACACCGCGCGCGCCGTGCACGCGGCCCAGCAGCAGCTGCGCGCACTCGCGCCGCGCGCCGGCTGGGGGATGAGGGAGGCGCTTGAACACCTCGCCAATTACTTAGAGGTGAGTACCTACTGTACGGAGGTATAAGGGTGGTATTCCGCGCGCGCGCAGGCGCTGGCCGCCGACACCGCGCGCGCCGTGCACGCGGCCCAGCAGCAGCTGCGCGCACTCGCGCCGCGCGCCGGCTGGGGGATGAGGGAGGCGCTTGAACACCTCGCCAATTACTTAGAGGTGAGTACCTACTGTACGGAGGTATAAGGGTGGTATTCCGCGCGCGCGCAGGCGCTGGCCGCCGACACCGCGCGCGCCGTGCACGCGGCCCAGCAGCAGCTGCGCGCACTCGCGCCGCGCGCCGGCTGGGGGATGAGGGAGGCGCTTGAACACCTCGCCAATTACTTAGAGGTGAGTACCTACTGTACGGAGGTATAAGGGTGGTATTCCGCGCGCGCGCAGGCGCTGGCCGCCGACACCGCGCGCGCCGTGCACGCGGCCCAGCAGCAGCTGCGCGCACTCGCGCCGCGCGCCGGCTGGGGGATGAGGGAGGCGCTTGAACACCTCGCCAATTACTTAGAGGTGAGTACCTACTGTACGGAGGTATAAGGGTGGTATTCCGCGCGCGCGCAGGCGCTGGCCGCCGACACCGCGCGCGCCGTGCACGCGGCCCAGCAGCAGCTGCGCGCACTCGCGCCGCGCGCCGGCTGGGGGATGAGGGAGGCGCTTGAACACCTCGCCAATTACTTAGAGGTGAGTACCTACTGTACGGAGGTATAAGGGTGGTATTCCGCGCGCGCGCAGGCGCTGGCCGCCGACACCGCGCGCGCCGTGCACGCGGCCCAGCAGCAGCTGCGCGCACTCGCGCCGCGCGCTGGCTGGGGGATGAGGGAGGCGCTTGAACACCTCGCCAATTACTTAGAGGTGAGTACCTACTGTACGGAGGTATAAGGGTGGTATTCCGCGCGCGCGCAGGCGCTGGCCGCCGACACCGCGCGCGCCGTGCACGCGGCCCAGCAGCAGCTGCGCGCACTCGCGCCGCGCGCCGGCTGGGGGATGAGGGAGGCGCTTGAACACCTCGCCAATTACTTAGAGGTGAGTACCTACTGTACGGAGGTATAAGGGTGGTATTCCGCGCGCGCGCAGGCGCTGGCCGCCGACACCGCGCGCGCCGTGCACGCGGCCCAGCAGCAGCTGCGCGCACTCGCGCCGCGCGCCGGCTGGGGGATGAGGGAGGCGCTTGAACACCTCGCCAATTACTTAGAGGTGAGTACCTACTGTACGGAGGTATAAGGGTGGTATTCCGCGCGCGCGCAGGCGCTGGCCGCCGACACCGCGCGCGCCGTGCACGCGGCCCAGCAGCAGCTGCGCGCACTCGCGCCGCGCGCCGGCTGGGGGATGAGGGAGGCGCTTGAACACCTCGCCAATTACTTAGAGGTGAGTACCTACTGTACGGAGGTATAAGGGTGGTATTCCGCGCGCGCGCAGGCGCTGGCCGCCGACACCGCGCGCGCCGTGCACGCGGCCCAGCAGCAGCTGCGCGCACTCGCGCCGCGCGCCGGCTGGGGGATGAGGGAGGCGCTTGAACACCTCGCCAATTACTTAGAGGTGAGTACCTACTGTACGGAGGTATAAGGGTGGTATTCCGCGCGCGCGCAGGCGCTGGCCGCCGACACCGCGCGCGCCGTGCACGCGGCCCAGCAGCAGCTGCGCGCACTCGCGCCGCGCGCCGGCTGGGGGATGAGGGAGGCGCTTGAACACCTCGCCAATTACTTAGAGGTGAGTACCTACTGTACGGAGGTATAAGGGTGGTATTCCGCGCGCGCGCAGGCGCTGGCCGCCGACACCGCGCGCGCCGTGCACGCGGCCCAGCAGCAGCTGCGCGCACTCGCGCCGCGCGCCGGCTGGGGGATGAGGGAGGCGCTTGAACACCTCGCCAATTACTTAGAGGTGAGTACCTACTGTACGGAGGTATAAGGGTGGTATTCCGCGCGCGCGCAGGCGCTGGCCGCCGACACCGCGCGCGCCGTGCACGCGGCCCAGCAGCAGCTGCGCGCACTCGCGCCGCGCGCCGGCTGGGGGATGAGGGAGGCGCTTGAACACCTCGCCAATTACTTAGAGGTGAGTACCTACTGTACGGAGGTATAAGGGTGGTATTCCGCGCGCGCGCAGGCGCTGGCCGCCGACACCGCGCGCGCCGTGCACGCGGCCCAGCAGCAGCTGCGCGCACTCGCGCCGCGCGCCGGCTGGGGGATGAGGGAGGCGCTTGAACACCTCGCCAATTACTTAGAGGTGAGTACCTACTGTACGGAGGTATAAGGGTGGTATTCCGCGCGCGCGCAGGCGCTGGCCGCCGACACCGCGCGCGCCGTGCACGCGGCCCAGCAGCAGCTGCGCGCACTCGCGCCGCGCGCTGGCTGGGGGATGAGGGAGGCGCTTGAACACCTCGCCAATTACTTAGAGGTGAGTACCTACTGTACGGAGGTATAAGGGTGGTATTCCGCGCGCGCGCAGGCGCTGGCCGCCGACACCGCGCGCGCCGTGCACGCGGCCCAGCAGCAGCTGCGCGCACTCGCGCCGCGCGCCGGCTGGGGGATGAGGGAGGCGCTTGAACACCTCGCCAATTACTTAGAGGTGAGTACCTACTGTACGGAGGTATAAGGGTGGTATTCCGCGCGCGCGCAGGCGCTGGCCGCCGACACCGCGCGCGCCATGCACGCGGCCCAGCAGCAGCTGCGCGCACTCGCGCCGCGCGCCGGCTGGGGGATGAGGGAGGCGCTTGAACACCTCGCCAATTACTTAGAGGTGAGTACCTACTGTACGGAGGTATAAGGGTGGTATTCCGCGCGCGCGCAGGCGCTGGCCGCCGACACCGCGCGCGCCGTGCACGCGGCCCAGCAGCAGCTGCGCGCACTCGCGCCGCGCGCCGGCTGGGGGATGAGGGAGGCGCTTGAACACCTCGCCAATTACTTAGAGGTGAGTACCTACTGTACGGAGGTATAAGGGTGGTATTCCGCGCGCGCGCAGGCGCTGGCCGCCGACACCGCGCGCGCCGTGCACGCGGCCCAGCAGCAGCTGCGCGCACTCGCGCCGCGCGCCGGCTGGGGGATGAGGGAGGCGCTTGAACACCTCGCCAATTACTTAGAGGTGAGTACCTACTGTACGGAGGTATAAGGGTGGTATTCCGCGCGCGCGCAGGCGCTGGCCGCCGACACCGCGCGCGCCGTGCACGCGGCCCAGCAGCAGCTGCGCGCACTCGCGCCGCGCGCCGGCTGGGGGATGAGGGAGGCGCTTGAACACCTCGCCAATTACTTAGAGGTGAGTACCTACTGTACGGAGGTATAAGGGTGGTATTCCGCGCGCGCGCAGGCGCTGGCCGCCGACACCGCGCGCGCCGTGCACGCGGCCCAGCAGCAGCTGCGCGCACTCGCGCCGCGCGCCGGCTCGGGGATGAGGGAGGCGCTTGAACACCTCGCCAATTACTTAGAGGTGAGTACCTACTGTACGGAGGTATAAGGGTGGTATTCCGCGCGCGCGCAGGCGCTGGCCGCCGACACCGCGCGCGCCGTGCACGCGGCCCAGCAGCAGCTGCGCGCACTCGCGCCGCGCGCCGGCTGGGGGATGAGGGAGGCGCTTGAACACCTCGCCAATTACTTAGAGGTGAGTACCTACTGTACGGAGGTATAAGGGTGGTATTCCGCGCGCGCGCAGGCGCTGGCCGCCGACACCGCGCGCGCCGTGCACGCGGCCCAGCAGCAGCTGCGCGCACTCGCGCCGCGCGCCGGCTGGGGGATGAGGGAGGCGCTTGAACACCTCGCCAATTACTTAGAGGTGAGTACCTACTGTACGGAGGTATAAGGGTGGTATTCCGCGCGCGCGCAGGCGCTGGCCGCCGACACCGCGCGCGCCGTGCACGCGGCCCAGCAGCAGCTGCGCGCACTCGCGCCGCGCGCCGGCTGGGGGATGAGGGAGGCGCTTGAACACCTCGCCAATTACTTAGAGGTGAGTACCTACTGTACGGAGGTATAAGGGTGGTATTCCGCGCGCGCGCAGGCGCTGGCCGCCGACACCGCGCGCGCCGTGCACGCGGCCCAGCAGCAGCTGCGCGCACTCGCGCCGCGCGCCGGCTGGGGGATGAGGGAGGCGCTTGAACACCTCGCCAATTACTTAGAGGTGAGTACCTACTGTACGGAGGTATAAGGGTGGTATTCCGCGCGCGCGCAGGCGCTGGCCGCCGACACCGCGCGCGCCGTGCACGCGGCCCAGCAGCAGCTGCGCGCACTCGCGCCGCGCGCCGGCTGGGGGATGAGGGAGGCGCTTGAACACCTCGCCAATTACTTAGAGGTGAGTACCTACTGTACGGAGGTATAAGGGTGGTATTCCGCGCGCGCGCAGGCGCTGGCCGCCGACACCGCGCGCGCCGTGCACGCGGCCCAGCAGCAGCTGCGCGCACTCGCGCCGCGCGCCGGCTGGGGGATGAGGGAGGCGCTTGAACACCTCGCCAATTACTTAGAGGTGAGTACCTACTGTACGGAGGTATAAGGGTGGTATTCCGCGCGCGCGCAGGCGCTGGCCGCCGACACCGCGCGCGCCGTGCACGCGGCCCAGCAGCAGCTGCGCGCACTCGCGCCGCGCGCCGGCTGGGGGATGAGGGAGGCGCTTGAACACCTCGCCAATTACTTAGAGGTGAGTACCTACTGTACGGAGGTATAAGGGTGGTATTCCGCGCGCGCGCAGGCGCTGGCCGCCGACACCGCGCGCGCCGTGCACGCGGCCCAGCAGCAGCTGCGCGCACTCGCGCCGCGCGCCGGCTGGGGGATGAGGGAGGCGCTTGAACACCTCGCCAATTACTTAGAGGTGAGTACCTACTGTACGGAGGTATAAGGGTGGTATTCCGCGCGCGCGCAGGCGCTGGCCGCCGACACCGCGCGCGCCGTGCACGCGGCCCAGCAGCAGCTGCGCGCACTCGCGCCGCGCGCCGGCTGGGGGATGAGGGAGGCGCTTGAACACCTCGCCAATTACTTAGAGGTGAGTACCTACTGTACGGAGGTATAAGGGTGGTATTCCGCGCGCGCGCAGGCGCTGGCCGCCGACACCGCGCGCGCCGTGCACGCGGCCCAGCAGCAGCTGCGCGCACTCGCGCCGCGCGCCGGCTGGGGGATGAGGGAGGCGCTTGAACACCTCGCCAATTACTTAGAGGTGAGTACCTACTGTACGGAGGTATAAGGGTGGTATTCCGCGCGCGCGCAGGCGCTGGCCGCCGACACCGCGCGCGCCGTGCACGCGGCCCAGCAGCAGCTGCGCGCACTCGCGCCGCGCGCCGGCTGGGGGATGAGGGAGGCGCTTGAACACCTCGCCAATTACTTAGAGGTGAGTACCTACTGTACGGAGGTATAAGGGTGGTATTCCGCGCGCGCGCAGGCGCTGGCCGCCGACACCGCGCGCGCCGTGCACGCGGCCCAGCAGCAGCTGCGCGCACTCGCGCCGCGCGCCGGCTGGGGGATGAGGGAGGCGCTTGAACACCTCGCCAATTACTTAGAGGTGAGTACCTACTGTACGGAGGTATAAGGGTGGTATTCCGCGCGCGCGCAGGCGCTGGCCGCCGACACCGCGCGCGCCGTGCACGCATTACATACAGAAATTGAACAAATGCAATAACTAATCCGCCACATTCACGTATAGTTCTCTCTCTTTCTCTCTCTTTCTCTCTCTCTCTTTCTCTCTCTCTGTCTATCCATCTCTCTCTATCTATCTCTCTCTCTCTCTATCTCTCGCTCTTTCTCTTTCTCACTATGCACATGTTAAAAAGAGACATGAGGTGTCAAAGATACGCGTAGGAAGAGGTCACACTACCTATATTAAATTTACAAGGCAATAAGACCTACCTTTAATAAATTTACAAGGCAATAAGACCGTGTTTAGGGCATTTTAAGCTCTACGTCCGGGTAGTTACTGCTTCTAACTGCACATTTACAGATTCTGTAATTTATCATAATATGGTCTACACTTGTCACTCTGCACATTAATGCGTCTCCCCAAGAGAAACTATACACATTACAATTTTACAATTATAAACTGGTAACACTGGTCAAATTGCCAGTCAATCTTCGTCAAAAGGCTCGGTGTTGCCAATTAAGTCTATTAAAATTGTAACTTGTAGCTTCGTAGACTAAAACCTTGCTCACAATTTGTCATTTGAAACTCTCATTATGAAATTACTAGCGGCTTCGCACGGGTACTATACAAATAAACCTTGCTCTTGAATCACTATCTTTTAACCCATTCAGGGCCAATGACGACACATATGCGTCAGACCGCCGTAGTCACTTTCCGCTACATACGAGGAAACCCCCGGGATCGGCTACGAGCGTAGCGCGTAGCAATTCTTGGCCCTGACTGGGTTAAAAAAACCCGCATCAAAATCCGTTGCGCAGTTTTAAAGATCTAAGCATACAACGGGAAGAGACTTTGTTTTATACTATGTAGTGATACGATTTTTAAAACAAGTAATATTAACAATATTGTTTCTTCTACAGTTCATAGGCGTAATAACCTTCCTCCTCGGCGTCTGCAACGAGCTCTCAACCCCTTCAAGCTCAAAAAAATCCAAAAAGAAAACAAGTCAATCCCCCGACGAACTCCGGACCTCCGAGCTACTCTCGCTCCTTAACCAGGCGGTCCAAGACTCCATCTCCAGCGTACATGAAATCATCGACCAATGGCCGAAATACACCTTCCCGTCAACACTAGAACAAGAACTAAGTAAACTTTCAATAGACTACCAATGTCCCGTAGAAAATAAACTCAATAGCGGACTGAATGATGTTTTAAACGAATTGCGGAATATACTTAAGAAGAAAGTGAAATATTTGAAGAGTTTGCAGTGAGACATATCTGTTTTTATGTTGAGTTCGCTTATGTTTTTGTGTTTAGCGTTATATGGCTCGTTTAGGTGGTGATAAATGAAGGCTAATTTTAATGTACATAGCGGATTGTGGAGATATATAGACAGATTAGATAAAGTACATAGAAAACGTCGTACCGTGACACCTCACTGGATCTCAGCCCATGCCTTGTTAAGTGTACATCGTTTGGGGTTGGAGGTAACAGTTTTGCCATGTAATTACGTCGAAAGTGTGTATTATTTGACAGTTATCCTATTCCCAAACGTGGGATACCTCGAAAATACACGATGTATCACAGCTACAATGACAGACGAACAGATGAACATTTGAGCAAGAGTGAGACAGGAACACTGGGGAAAGGAAAAGCGTAAACTTAAGGGATACTTTCTGTTAACCCCATGACCCCACCTGAAACCCTGTTCATCTTACCCTACACCTACTAGTCTTACTCTTAGCCCTTCGCCCCAAGCGCGCAAGGGCTTCGCATCATGGCGCAGCCGTTAGGCACAATCGTACGTGCCTTGCGTGCCATAGACCAAATCTAGTTAGGCACAACCGGGCGTGCCTAGCGCGCCATAGACCAAATCGAGTTAGGCACAACCGTACGTGCCTTGCGCGCCATAAACCGAATCTAGTTAGGCACAACCGGGCGTGCCTAGCGCGCGATAGACCAAATCTAGTTAGGCACAACCGGGCGTGCCTAGCGCGCCATAGACCAAATCGAGTTAGGCATAACCGTACGTGCCTTGCGCGCCATAGACCAAATCGTGTTGGGCACAACCGGGCGTGCCTAGCGCGCCATAGACCAAATACCAAATCTAGTTAGGCACAACCGGGCGTGCCTAGCGCGCCATAGACCAAATCGAGTTAGGCACAACCGTACGTGCTTTGCGCGCCATAAGCCGAATCTAGTTAGGCACAACCGGGCGTGCCTAGCGCGCCATAGATCAAATCGAGTTAGGCATAACCGTACGTGCCTTGCGCGCCATAGACCAAATCGAGTTGGGCACAACCGGGCTTGCCTAGCGTGCCATAGACCAAATACCAAATCTAGTTAGGCACAACCGGGCGTGCCTTGCGCGCCATAGACCAAATCTAGTTAGGCACAACCGTACGTGCCTAGCGCGCCATAGACCAAATGTTAGGCACAACCGTACGTGCCTTGCGCGCTTGATGGGTTAAAGAAATCCTAGGAAGTTAAGGCCGGTTGGACGGCAGCGGGCAGCGGGGCAGTGAGCGGGTGTTCATACATTCGAGCGACTTCGATGTATTGGCTCGCGTACGCGTACAGTACCACAAATATAAGTTACATCAGCAATCTTCATCCTCGCCGACGAGTGCTGACAAGTGCCGAATGAAATCGAACGTATGACCATTTCAATAGAGACCTTGTTGCACTACACGTAAAGTACAATATGCAATGAAAGATGAACTCATGCTTTCCCGCTCATGGCGCAGACAAGATGGCGGGCGCCGGAGCTGCCGGCGTCGCGCGCAAAATTTTGGCTAATGGGCGTTGAAGATTTTACCCGCGCAAACGCGCTGCCTTATCATTGGTTAAAATGTTTTCAAAAAATGCTTTCTGCGCAGGTACGTCGTTGTAACTTATATTTGCAGTACTACTGTAACCGATTATAGATTGGAACAGATTTGTTATGTTCTTTCGATTTTAAAACAAGAACTCTAATCTATGTCGTATTGTAGTGGATTCAAATTTCATTGCCATTTTTCCTTGTATACGGTGGGCTTATAAACTGAATATGAATATTAGACTAGATAGTGACTGATGAAGTGATGACGTCATCATCATTGTACATTTACACAACATGATTTTTCTATGAATTTTACTACTATTAAAACTCTACTCTGAACAAAAAGGGAGTATGTAAATAAAAGCCGGTACCACTCGCCAATTTTATAATATTTATGAAATATTCGAAACGAGTGGGGCATTGTGTAAATACCTTGTGTTTTTTATATTTACTAAAGTATTATATACGCTGGCCGTCATATTTTATGCCTTATTTATTTACACACGGAGACGATTTTATACCCTTTTCCATACAAGATTAGAAAAGGGGCCATTCATAGATTACGTCATCGTTTTTTTGACGATTTATGACTTCCTCCCCTCCCCTTCCCCAGTATCATCACACACATCCTGTTATTCCTTGAAATGGACCCTCACCGCCTAATAAAATACTATCGTCATCCAATGGCCAGACCCCCCCTCCCCTATTTTGAAATGACCTAATTTATGAATGGCCCCAAAGTCTTCCGAAATGAACAAGAATTTGTATTGTACTTTGAAAAGCTCTCAATGATCCGGATAATTAAAACTAGTGCAATATTATTGATATCCTAGACAAATTAAGAAATGTAGACTAATTTGTCCGTTAAGATACTGATGTTGTATGGAATGAGGTGTCAGGCTCCAAACTTAAGTTCCTTTTTTCATACACTTATGAAACCTCTGTTACTTAATTAAAATATGTTTTGTCCCTTTCTCTTAAACAGAGTTCATTTATTTCCAACTGAGCTCATATAATGGCTATTGTTACTGCCACTGTCACTTATAATGTTCATTGAATCGTGAACTCTATCGCCCTAGCCAAAGATTCAAAATAAGCTAACAAAGAATGAAGTAATAATTTATCTGGTTTATATTGTCGTTTTTGTAATAGCATTTTTGCAAAATATGTATGTAAATATGGCACGCGCCGACGACGCCTTTCGTGAGCTCAGTACAAATAATTTTAACTATACAAAGCGGTATGCCACTCGCCATGAGTTTTTAAAAAGATCTTTGACTTATTGTGTTAGGTCTTGAAGAAAACATACTTACTCGTATTTTTACACGGGCCTTCATTTATAAAATAGGCCTAATTGTCTATGGTTAAAATAAAATAGGGAAAATGCAATATTTTAATTTTTGCTTTCATTTGGAAGCATTGAATGTAGAATAGACCATGAAAGTATGAAAAGAATATACTATAATTTATAGCCAAAAAATCCTATTACAAACTAACAGTTTAAACTTTCGCGTCTAAGTCTGCCGAAATGCGAGGAGCGAAGTAAAACTTTAAGTTAAGAGATCAATATTTAAGCGTCTTCACTATCCATGCAACACATTATGTTGTGACAAAGGACTTATCAGCTCTCCTCTTAAATTGTCCGCGCGTTCAAGGAAGAGTTAGTATGAGGCGTAGACGCGCCATTATTATCATTTTCATTGTATTGCTATTTTGAACTAATTTAAATAGAAAAGACTGCCTGAAAACAATTCGCATGAATTTATTTTTCATTGGATAAGTCGAAGTCGAAACAAATGGTTTATAAGAGAAATATATTATCACAAAGATTATTTAAAAGGTCCATAAATGAAATGAATTATAATAGTACATTACGTAACTAGGGCGGTGAATTCGTGAATGCCCCAGATCGCAGGTGTTTGTGGCCCGAACCGAAGGTGAGGGCCATAAATATGCGCTCTGGGGCTTTACGAATTACCGCCCCTGTTGAGTACAAAATTTTACGTCTTCACCTGGCCACAATGCGAGTTTTCCTGTACGCGCAGCGTGCAGTAAAACTCGCATTATGGCCAGGTGTGACGTAAAGAAAGATTATCTCTCACTTATCGAGATTTGTATGCTACCAGCTCGCTCGCACGTGGTATTATTATTTACCATAGATTGTCCTGTGTATTATAGGTTCATGGCCCCGATTTAGGTTAGTCTCTTCGTCTTCCCTGTGGACATAGCCAAAGTTAATAACTATTACGCCTAGTTGTTGGTTCTCTGTGTCTTAAGCTGTATTTTGTTTTACTACAGTTAAGACTTTCATTCACATTGCTCAATAACTGTATATTACCAATATAAACACTATTTACGAGAAAGGGACAGCTATCTATTGGAATGAAACACTATACTGGAACACTATAGGTGAAATTCAATCATGTCATAAAGATTTACCCTTTTCACCGCCATTGATACGAAGTCCGCATATCTTGTGGCCCTCACGTCAACGACTTCATATCTAGTCAGTTTATTTAGTCAAATTGCGATTGACGTGCGTTGGCATGAGGTTTAATTTCGCATTTGACGTCTGTGACAGTTGGCGTGTGGGGCAAAACTTTTTGCTTGTATCGTGGCGGGGAATAGGTTAACAGAAAACCTTTTCTCACTGTAGTTATACCCTGTATATAATTTGTACAAATGATAGTAGAGATGCGCTGAGCATGGGTTTCACCGAATGCGAATATTCTGCCGAATGTTCGAAGGCCGAATTATTCGATTCAGTTCAACATAATGCCGTCATCAGCCATACATGAACATGTTCATTCAGTGGTAAAAATGATGTTGATTTTTAAAGCGAAATATTTACAATAGTTAAATAACAATTAGAATCCGTTTGAGAATAATAATTTTGCAAGGCAATGGCTATATTACAATCTTGCATTTTACAGACAAACACCTCTAAAATTATTCGGTATTAGAACCGAATAAGTATTGAAAAATATGTCGAATACCGAATAATTAGCGAATATTCAGTGCATCTCTAAATGATACCTATGTATAATACTCAATAATTACCTATAAGCCACGTGAAGTCTTCAATGAGACATCATTTCTATACTGCAGTAATGACCTGTGCCCATGAGACGATTGTGAACCTTAATGTAATATGAATAATGGTTATACTAGAGGGTAGAGAATTGACTGCTAACGGCAAAAATATGACGTAGGAACGTCATATAGTGACTACTACTTTATGGCACCATCAGGGTTAGCACAAGACGCATATTTTTAAGCATTAGCACTTTCGGTCTCTCTCTTATCAGAAGACTTAGAAAGAGACGGATATTGCGGCGAGAGAGCTCGCGCGCCGTCTTGTGCGTAATGTGCAGTTTTGTTCCGAAGTGTCTATTGTATCTATTGCTCTTCAAGATAAAAAGTCTCCTTTTACTGTATTTTCAATACATTTTAAGGCATCTCACAGACTGGAGCGGCTTGCAGTGGCGGTCAATAGGAAATTTTTAAGTTAATGTCATGTTGACTGACCGCCACCGCAAGTCGCGCCAGTGTTTCAGGATTAAGGCCTCTCACAGACTGGAGCGATAGTCACTGACGACCAAGGGTAACTATTCTCTGCAAGTAGTGGAACTTCATGACCTTTGTATAATATCAAATATGCCTTCCCGTTATCACGTTGTGGATACGTTACGGTTTTGTATGGAAATATAATTTACAAAGTCAGATTTGTTTCATTTTCCCCTTTTCATTCAGAGTGCTCGACGTTATACTAGTATATGGCGTGGGCACTCTATGTCAAAGCAATACGGGTTAAATTACTAAGAGGATTTTTCTTCATTCGAATTTAAGCCATGTCACTTTGACATAGAGTACCCTTGTCATATACTAGTACAGCATCGAGCACTCTGACATTTACCTTAGCTGCTACGAACTGCGACGTAGCGCTATGAACGGCGAATGCAGCTTTCAATTAGTACGACAAGCAAATTGGTTGAAGGCTTCATAGCAACTGCAGATGCAGCTGAATAACAACAAAAATAACTTTCATATTATATTTATTTACAACACGAATACGGAAGTAAAATGAATTTGTCGGGAGCAGTACAAAAATATTGTAGTCGTCTCCATCCATACAAAGTGCAGTCTGTCTCAAGGAATGTGTGAAAGATTTGGAATTATAACTAATTGGGCCAATCAACAATTTTTTGTTCCTCGTTGCCATGGTCACGTCACCTGAGCCACTCTAAAACTAATTTTATGAGATTTAAATCCACGAAACATGTATTTGTTACCCATTCCATGGCAGGGCTTCTCTATAGCATGATAGGAGTCCAATTCATAGTATATTTTCTTTCAAACTCTTGTCACTGTTGTCTCCTGGCTCACCGGGACAGAAGAATAACAAGAAAAAGTTGATTGATCCAATTATTTCGAAGAGAAGTCATTTAATTCAGCGCTACCAATTTATCTTTGCGAGTGGCAATTTTAGATGTTATTTCACGTAATTCTATAGTCAAGAGCATAGATAAATTTGTAATGCTTAACATTGTTTAAGAGGTACAATAACATTTGGTGTTTCTTGTTTCCAGTATGAACACTTGATGTCCTAATATTTACGTTGCAGCAAAATATACTGTATTTATCGTATAATAGAGTTAATTATAGCATAAGTAGCAGAGATATTCACCGGGTTCGAATTGGAATATTACTTACATGTGTCCAAGACAAGGGAACCCAAAAATGACTTTATTAAAAATTACTTTAATTATTAATTTTTCAATAATTTCACAAAAGAAAACCTGACATCAAAGGCAGACTCAATGCCATATGCACTATTATCTACCAGTCAACCTTATTTACATTTCTCTATGTTGATTTATATTGTCAGGGCCCTTAAATTGTCTTTCCTTTAATTGTTCACGTTGTTCTAACTTTAATTATTGAAAAACATGGCTTATATATAATCGTCGAAATTAGTGAGAACAATAATATTCAAATTATAAAAATTGTTAAAGTTAACATTTAATAAAACAATCTCAAACTGAAAGGAATCACACAACAACGAAACACAAAAACCGAACATCGAGTAGTAGCAGTACACTCAATTGACATTTCAATTTATTTGTATTACATTTTAGTCTGCAATTTATTTTATCATTAACCCTGACACGATCTGGTGCGGCCGGTTGACAGATCGTGGGTGTGAAACACAAAAGTGTCAGGTAATTTTGTCATAAAGTGGAGGTCACATTGATTGGTCAACTGATCAGTAGGTAAAAGTTTACAATTGACCGCCACCGCAGACCGCAGGGACAGTCTTCATTGTTATCTCAATTGATAAATGCTTGAATTTGTGCTTTACGGGTTATTGAAGACAAAACAGTATTTTCATACATCTTACGTTAGTCATTTGAAATGCCAATAACCGTGTCCTTTACCCTACTAAAACACCGAAATAAATATGCCAAATAATTTGCTTACCGTGCGAACTGAGAAGAAAAGGACCAATTGAATTTAAATAATATTTGTACAAAAATTTATAAATTGTGATATTGTAAAAGTAATCTTTATTTTAAACAATTTTCCCAAACTTAACTATCAAAAATAATAAAGAGTAACGAACCACTGATCAATATAAGAATATATTTAAAAAGACAGGTATAAAAAATGTGTGTTAGAATATCATGTAGGTATATCATTGGCACTTATATTCTCAGCTCACAAGTCACAACTAAAATATATTTTTATTATTTCACTTCAAAGTTTCATTTTCGAATACATCTCTTAACAAATAATCTAAATCAGAAAACATCATGCACCAAAACACGCTTGTGCGCGCCTTAAATAAGTCATAGCCTAGAAACATTTCATAGAACAATAAGAGCACAATCAATAATTGCCAAAACACCCTGACTACTGGATTCAAGTGTAAAATTAAAGCAAAAGATCAGCTAAAGCGAAACCCAGTCCGTTTCATTCGCAAATAGTCACCAAAGTATAACCAACTTGGCGGCTATGGCGCAGGTTCACTAATGCGCATGCTCAGATAGCCCGCTGCTATGGTTGATGGTGATACACGCGAAAATCGGCTACTGCGCAGGTACCGGGGTTTACACCATCCCGCTTTTAATATAAGTAATCTCGCAAAACTTGCTACGCTTGATTGCTCATCTATTTTATAATTAAATTACATATATTAAATATTAATTCAGCCATATTATAACATGTTAAGGCCCATTTTCATCATCAAA
This sequence comes from Epinotia demarniana, assembly GCA_945867215.1. Lineage (NCBI taxonomy): Eukaryota > Metazoa > Arthropoda > Insecta > Lepidoptera > Tortricidae > Epinotia > Epinotia demarniana. The sequence continues at coordinate 4,898,981 of OX244278.1, read as the reverse complement.
CCTATTTTAGCTAAGTAATCTGTCACTGACTTTTTTGCGAGAAAGCGACATTTTAGTTAACACAGGTTTAATACAGTTTTATGAATAAGGGGGTAAGAATCTAAAAATATAGTGTGAAAATAATTAAATTGTCTGTAATCCGAAGTAAAAAATAAAGTATTTATTGCAATTAGTTAAAGAACACAATACATCTAATTATAAGGAAATATCTTACTGAATTCTAATAATATTCTGGTGTTTTCCCAATCTATATATTTTCTATATAATGTAATGACTGTACCTAATGAGATGATCAGAAAATATAGTCCGATTTGATAAATAACATTTCGCTGTATAATTGTTTAAAAATATCGTCGAATCTGTCACAATCATCAATCTTGTACACATGTGGGTGATTGCGCCTGAATCCAAGAGCCGTCGAGATTTATATATGTGGTAGCATGAAATCTGTTTGACGTATAGATATCTAGTTATTTCGTAAATAAATACGCTCTGATATAAGAATGACGTTTGGAATAAGACCATTCTCGCATGATTATTTAATTAATTTGATGTGAAATCAAATTCATAAAACCTAGGCCCCAATTAGTGATAGAGATCATCTTGAACTACAATCTCTGAGTGGCACTGCCATGTCGCTCGCTACCAACCACTCGTTGCATCTCAATCGCTGGTAGTAGACATATCTCGAGTGTGAATTTTTGAGAATACGGATATCGGTTTTATTTCGACATCCGCCATTTTTATTAGATGTCTATTAGACATCTCGATCGGCCTGAGAATTGGCATCATAGTCAAATTTGTAAGACATGCCAACCAACCCAAATAAAATTGCATTTGAATTTAGAGTTAGTACTAGGTATCAAAATTTTGCGACACACTATATCTCATCTATAGATAGATCTTGACAACTCTGCGATTTCGGCTCAGGGAAGACTAGGGTATAACGGAATGTAATGAATATTATCCTCTTAAGGTCCATAGGCCAACTAGAGCAGGGGTTCCCAAACTTTTTTTAGGCACGCCCCCCTGCTGCCTAAAATGAAGTTCCCACGCCCCCCTTCGCTTCGATGCAAGGAAACGGAAGTGAATGGGTTAGCTAGCCAAATCATCATCATCTTCCTAGCGTTGCCGTTAGCGCCACGGCTCTTAGGAGTGTAGGGTCAGCTGAGTACCTAATCCCAAGGATCGGCGAGGCACTAGTTTTTGCGAAAGGATTTCCCGAGGCCCTGCGCCCCCCTTAAAACGTGGTCGCGCCCCCAACTTTGAAAACCCCTGAACTAGAGGGACTTACTCTCTCACTTTCGCAACCCGACTAAAAACGGAACAATTCACCAGAAACCGACAGAATTCGCTAGGTGTTCATACTACTGCCCGCCTAGGGGGCTCAACTGGCATCTGAGCATAGGCGGGTTCTCGGTTGCGAACGTGTTAAAGGAATTCAAACCATATTGGATTGAAATAGATTTGCATTTGTCTTGCATCTGTAGATTTGGAACAAACGAAACTCAACTTTATTTCCTACACTAATTGATTCATATTTCAGTGCCATTTTGTATCGTAAGAGAAGGGGACCCGTGGTTTAATTATATATATATATATATATATATATATATATATATATATATATATATATGTGCTCATCAAGTTTATATTCCTAAGCTTGATAGCTTGAAAATCAATCATCTATTATTATATCATACCTGTGTCAATCATAGTCAAAAGTATCGTCAAAATGTCATAGATTATGTACAGTCCACGTCAAAGCCAAAGCCAAAGGCCAACTTATATAATATCAAGTATAAACCTCCTAATTTTAATGGAATAAGGTGCAAAAGTGTATACATATATATGACGTCGACTGTCCAAAGATATGCATTGTAACATCATGGAATAGCTTTGATAAAGGAGGCTATATTTGGTACTAAAGTATTGTAATACTGTGAAATAATCTACTCGTTTTGCTAGATGTTCTATTTTATTAGGCAGTTTTAAAAAATGCAGCCTTAAATGTTCAGCATTGTTAATTCTATTCCAAATTTAATTAGGTAGCTTTTATAATGTTAGTAACACTTTTAACACTTATTATCACAATAAGTGTCAAGTGTCAATAAAAAAACAATCCAACTGGTAATTTATAAAATGCTTAACTAGTATTAATGCAAAAATATTGCAAAGTATTTTTATTTTTTTATGTTTGCTATATATATTTATTTTTTAGTTTAGAACAAAAATTTTGCTAAGGTTCATAGTTTCAGAACGTTATAGATTTAAGTCATTTTTATTGCACCATCATTGCAAGAGTTAAGTAGAGTTAGTCCGAACAGGAACGATGTACGTTAAAAGTTGCTAAATGAGACTGAGTTTGATAATTTCAGAAAACTATTTACAAGTCACAATCACGTATTACGTATAAGAAAATGTGCCCTAAACGTATAATTACACGCTTCCCACCCTTGTACTCTGCGTAGAATAAAGTTAATAACTGACTGGTATAAAATGTACTTATAAAAGTCTTGCCCGGGGGCCGTGAAACCTAGGCTCTTTTGAGAGAGTATTGAAGACTCATCATAACAACATTATTGGGTCCCACTACCATTTGATATGAAATAAAGGTACCATGAGTCATTATATTCGTCACGTACAGCACGGTATCACAAGACGGCCCGCGCTGACAAAGACTGTCCAGCTTTTTCTAAGCGTTCTAATTAGAAAGAGACAGATAGCCTATCTCGCCGCGACGCAACTCGCGGGCGGTTGACGCTAACTGGCTAACAGCTAACCTAAGTCTGTCAGTTTGTATATCGTAGTTTACATTTCACACATATCGAACACTTTACACCAGTCAATTGCTCATATTACACTATTCTTTAGAACAATTCATATTTACACAGATATGTAATTTGTCCCTATTACAGTCCCTATCACAAAGTATTATGAATTAGTTTTGCACGATTCTATGATTACATATAATTTATACAATTTGCCACAGTCTCCTTTAATTATAAGAATTTACAATTAAAAGCCAGTATGACTCATATAAAAACTACAGATCTAGTTAATAAAATTAAAACTAGCTAGTGAGTTAAATAAACTGTTTTATTTCTTTTTCTGTTTTAACACATTCAATATTCTGCTTTACTATCCTATCATACAGGTTATATTGCCAGTTTTTATATTGAAGGTACATTCAGCTTCGGTTACCTATCACAAGTTCGAAATATGTTTGACCAATGATTCATTTGGCAAATTTTCATTTGACCTAATGCATTTTTTTCAGGAACCATTAACAATTCCAAGCTTTTGAAAATAGTAAGGCATAGAACCCATTAGGATAGGTTAGGTTAGGTTTGTTTTATAAAAATACTGAAAACATTACGGTCTCTGAAAAAAATGCATTCGGTCGAATGAAAATTTGCCAAATGAATTATCGGTCAAACATATTTCGTGCTTGTGATAGGTAACCTTCAGCATCATATAGTGAGTACCAGCCAAGGTAGCCAAATATTCCGGAACAAGTCTTTATTACTGTAAGAATATGGGTGTGTTACGATATCTTTGCCTGCTACTAACTGTACTATTATATTTTTACACCGGATTCGACAAAACTGGACTAAGCATTTACTCTCGAGGACAAATAATGTAAACACGAGTGATCCGGGAATTATTTGATGTCGAGTCTGAGCACGGACCCATGTCGACTCTCCAGAGAAACGTAGTTTGGTTTTCATATTAAAACAGCGGACTGGAATAACATTGTATACACAATGGAATCTACCATATATAGATCGAACACTAGTTTCTGTCTACCAATTATAAGATATATTATAGAAAAAAAATGTTTAATTTTTTCAATACGGGGGTAGACTCGAAAATTATTGCTACTCCAAAAGGAAGGCAAAAAAAAATGCCTAATGACGAAAATCCCATTCAGATATCTCAAAGAATTACGAAGCTAGAACCGTTTTGATATTGCTTGCTAGAGAGAGAAAACTCAAACAGTGTGTGACGTCACAATCCGCGGGGCTGCCGTGCCCAACGCGATGGGGCACGGCACGTTGCCGACTATTAGTGACGTCACAATCTACAAGCGTCTTCGTTTCATATGTTTTCATAAGTTGCGTTTTGCGAAAAAGGGACACAACATACCCCCTTCTTAAAACTTTGGACACATAACTTCGTGATTATTTAACCTCTTGCGTTGATTTTTTCTCCATTTGATTACATTTTTAATCTTTTTTCGAGAATTTATGACATTATTGATTATTTTATTTAGTGTCTACACCACTATTTTATAGCAACAAACACGTCACTTGGGGAACTCGTGTTTCCGACCTAGATATGGCGAATATTATTAGAAATCGGATATATATATTAAATTAAGTTCCTATTCCACATTGGTCAAATCTGCCTTCTACATTAATTACTCTTGATTCAATATCCAGTATAAATCCAGTGTCTCCGAAATAAAAACTAGAATACTACCATTGGTTAACTTTATAATTTAAAAATTATTATTAAATGAATACTGAACAATATAAGCTTTTACTGAGCAATACCTCGCCGTCGTTTCCTTCATTTTTTTAGTGCACACACTTACTTTTCATTATTATGTATGTCACATACATCAAATTCGAGGAAATAAAAATATTATTCATAAAGTATAGACATTGAAAACCTCTTCTGACACCGAAATAATTCCAACCATGGTTGTTTTAGTACAGTTCAGGTCAGTTTGTAGTTAATTAATGGATTCGTTTGTTACCGTTGATAATGCCGTTCTCCTCACACACTTGCAAGAAAGAGATGGCTGCTAATTACGGGAATACATCCCTTATGCACGCGGACGTTCTTTCAACGCGTGTTAGAGCTCTAGTGCAGCTAACTGTTAGAGTGAGATAGAAATAAATCCCCCCCCGTTGAAAAAGCTGTGGATAATAAACTCGCACTAGTAGCACTACCATCTATGTTGGACATAAGTCATTGGTCCCTCGCCCACTAATATACAAAAAAGAGACAATGGCTTTATGCCATAGAACCTTGCTAGTCCAACTCTGACCCATTTCACGAAGCTACAAGTTAAAATTTGAACTGGAAAGATTGAAACGCTTTTTGAGCAACGTTATCGGTTGGAATTTCATGCGTATAATGGTGGGTACACACCAAGCCAACGAACGGCTATGTATCTCACTCTAACAAATAGCTGTCACATAAATGCTTCGCGTTCGTTGGTCGTTCGTTTGTTCAGTGTGTACCCACCATAATAATCTCAAAATAATTTGTAACGTTATAACGTTAACATGACGGCAGTTAACCGAACGTTATTGAGGAAAATGCATCGTTGAATTGACGAGGATTCACCCCTCTTAATCATTGCGTATAAAGTTTTGTCCGTAGCGAAACAGGAGCGAGGCAAGCCTTCATGAATTGAAAGGCATATATGTACTAATCTTCGCAGCTTTGTGATTGGGTGACTTGTCCAATAAATCCATAAACAAACCGGTACACTCCACTTCACAAATAATATAAATTCTTACCAATATCTAAAAGCACTCAATCACTATCACTAACAGTCGTTCGCGTTCGCGTCACCGCTATAGCGTTCATAGCGTGTTGAATATGTCCCGGGCATTATCTTTTGAATACCGCTTGTAGGAACAGTCGCTGAATCAGCTACCACTGGAATAGAAATAAAGAGTTACTCAAAATGTTCCTCAGTGGATAATTGTCAAAAAAGAATAGGTTTTAGTAGAGATGAGCCATATGGTAATTATTCGGCACTCGGCACATAAAGGTAAAAATCCCGTACTAGTAAAGTTAACACCGTTAAAAAATAACTCGTTGTATAATTTGTAATCGTTATATTTACTTATAAAATGATTAAGTAAATCCAAGGAATTTGTGTCTCTGTCGCTAGGGCGCTGAAATGGTAAGGTAATAATATAAATTGTACGAACACAACTAACCTGTTCGGTGAAGGAAAACATTGTGAGGAAACCGGACTAGTTTACCCAGTGTTGGAAGGTCATATAGCAGTTGCTTTCGTCAAATTGCCTACACCAAATCTTGGGATTAGGTGCCAAAGATATTATACAGCGGGTAAATAAAAACATTAGGGGACGTCAAACACAGTTAAGAAACATCTCAACAGACATGACTTTCGATTTACAAAACCGCACTCAAATCGGTTTATCCGTTTGGGAGCTACGATGCTACATTCAGATACACGTGTCAAACTTATAACACCCCCCTTCTCGTCAGGGGTTAAAAATACGTTAGAAGGATGACGATAAGACAACTGTACTAACTAACCTTCTATTGGACATCGCCCTCCGACGCGCGGTTTGCCTCTGGTGCTCGAACTCAAAGTCCTCCTCAGTGAGCCCCAGTCGCTGCATGTGGTACATGAGGTACTCCTCCTGCAGGATACTCTCGGGGGGATGTCTGAGGACCTCCAGGGTCTCGCAGAGACCGCAGGCCTGCTTGCGGACCTTGGCGGGGCCGAGGGCGCCCGCTAGGATTACTAGGGCGGCTTTGAAGAGGACCTGGAAGGGAGGATAGTATGGGACAGTGTTTTTCAACCTGTGGGTCGTACTCGTGACCTCTTGAAAGTGGTCCGGCCAATTCATATTTTTAAAGTGATATGAGAATCTGACTTTTGTAAGAAGTCAAGAAAAGCGAAGGGAGTGATGATGCCAGTATTATTCCTTGCTCTCTCTATTATAGAGTTCGCACCACGAAAAATGTTGAAAAACACTTGCAGCCATTCTAAGTCGTGGCCGAGCCAGTGTGACAGACATAAATGTAAGACTACCTAGACGTAATACTAACCTTATGTATTTAAGTAAACTAAGTTGTCATTAAATATCCTTGTTAAGAGCTGTATAAGCAAGAGGTCCTGGGTTCGAATCCCAGTAAGGGCAAAAATTTGTGTGATGAACACGAATATTTGTTTCTGAGTCATGGATATTTTCAATGTATTCAAGTATTTATATCTATTATATATATCGTCGTCTAGTACCCATAACACAAGCATGAGCTTACTATGGGACTAGGTCGATTTGTGTAAGATTGTCCCCTTATATTTATTTATTTATAAGTATAACCTTGGATAAGGGGAAGTATCAGTTTAACCGAAATCTAAATGGCTGTCTTGAGATTCTAAAAGGAACGGGTCTATATTTATTTATAAACCGTACTATTTGAGGTATTTAAAAGCAAAGTTACTTTGAAATTTGATACAGAGTCGATATTTGGAACATGATAATAAAATACTATATTTATACGTATTCGCATTATGAAAAACAGTAAGGTAAAATATATATTATTAATAAATTAAACTATCCTGGTCACAGCACCAAATGTAACGATCACCTTGTGTTGACAGTAAAATGTAACTCTCCGATCCCCGCAGCACTGTCCCAGACCAGCAGGATACAGAGAAACCACTTAGTGGTATATAGGACCGGTTCCACTCTATATTTGACGATGTAAATGTTTTACCTTGACCCCCTCGCACAAGAAGCAGTCCCACACGCGCAGCAGACTGTCCCAGGGCAGCGTGCGGGTCAGGGCACACAGGAACCATTCAGTGGCGTATAGCACTGGTTCCACTTTGTGTTTCACGAGGTGGCGGTGGACGGCGGGCGCGGTGCGACGTAGCAACGCGTGGAGGATATCACCGTCTCGTTGTAACACCTGGAAATAATGGTAGTTATGAGGCTGGCAACCCCTTTTCACGCCGAGGTATGTATAGTGCTTTCTCAAACATGCAATGAAATAAATAAATAAAACTCCAAGAAATCAAATTTTAACTTTCACGGCTGAACGCCGTGATACTGTGCTACAAATTGTGGAATGGAACTTAAAACAGACTGGCCATCTTGCCGGCCTAGGCCTCCAATTTTGTATGAAATGCCACTACGGATCTCTCGTGTCGCTGCGCCCGAAACGTGACACTTCGAAGCCCATCATGAAGAACACAACGTCAACATTTCATTGCAGGTTTGAGAAAATAATATATTTATTTATTTTATTACAGTTACCGAACACGTCGACTAAATGGTTATTCTACAAGTTTCCTTAGGCAACACTAATTACTACAATAACTCATTGTTACATATTACAGGAAGGTGAAAATATTATTAAGTAACATGGGAGATGGGAGGTACGAGGGATAAGTGGGTGGTACAGTTTGAAAGGGAAGACCGCGGCGAACATTTTCTGACCAAACCGGAGAAATCTTAAAGAAAGGTCAATATTCCACGTTAGTGTCAGGCCTTTTAATATCGCTATCTTCGTATGACTTTATCGGTTATAATATATCTTTCTCACAAGCGTGGCATATCGGCATGCGGCGGGAAATCGCACGACACCTAGTTCGTGCTAGTTCTATAACGTTATATTACGTAACGTTAAATGAATTAAATTTTGATTTGGTATGGTTTTATATATTATAACGTTATGAGGAATATATATATTGTCATAACGAAATCTTAGCGTCATGATATTGTTTCGTTTTAAGAACGTTACAAAGCACTAGTTGTCTTCTGAAAAGAAAGGTTTTGGGACTAGGCGCGGTCGTGGGTGCCACACTTATGTTGTTGATTTACCACTGATTCGCACGAAGCGCTTTGCTTCCAGTTTTCTCGCGAGGACAGCCACGTCAAAAACTACTAACCTCAAGGCCCGGGTTATAGTACCCGCTCAGGTACTTGTCGCTGATGCTCACGAGGCACCAGAAGGCCTGCACGGAGGGCATGTGCATCAACAGGAACGCGGCGACCGGCGCCTGCGCCTGGAAGTAACCCACTTTCGGGTTGAACACGGAGTACGCCTTCAGGACTGAGTATAGTTCTTGTTGTCTGGAAAAAATACAAAGGTTTGCTAAATCACTCTGATCTGATCAGTGATCGAAGTGGTTCGCGGCACTTCGATCGCTTAGAAACATTTCGAGCGATATTCGACGTTTAACACTTGAGTGACCTGTTTCGTTCTCAATCGGAGACGCAGTGTGTTACATAAGTTTCTTAAAATATCACGCCGTTGGCCTGCGAATGGCAAAAAACCTTTTGTATGGTCGTCGAACCACCTTAAAGATATATATCGTAGATAACAACCCCTATTTAAAATGTACGTTGTATTCAGCGAGGAGCGAATAGCCTAACAACGCTATTATGATTGTTGTTGATTTGTGGGCCTTTATATGCCGCTTCGACCAGCAAGTGACTTATTGTGGCAGCCCTTTTTTTAGATTTCACCGTTAAGTCCCGTTGCCTCTAGGAAATTCCAGATTATTTGGGCGGTGATACGCTGTACCTTCTGTGTGCACGATGTGCCGCCCTAGGTAGGGACTTCTTTCGTGCATGAGTGTTCCGCAGGAGCAGAGAATATGCATTGCTGTTTCCTTTGTCTCCTAGCAGAACCTGCAAGATGCGTCCTGTTTCATACCCATTTGAAACAGGTGTTTGATCAATTTGCAATATCCTGTTAGGATTCTCGTAATTGCTCAGGTTTTGTGCCTTTTGAGTTGTAATAGCTCTTTAGACAGTTTATTATTGAACCCTTTGATTGAGGCTTTAGCCTGTTTTTGACCTGTAACAACGCTAACAGCAACGATCCTGTAAGCATTTATTTAAACAAAGTTCGGCGGGATCGCGAATCCATTGTTGACTGCTTTGAATTGTTATTTGTTACCGATTCGAGCCGCTGTGATTTGGAAGGTACATTTAGTAAGTTAGTAGTCTAAAATCAAATTGGGCACTCAATTGATCATTTCTCGCAAATACTGGGTACGAGGATATCTGACGAAAACATAAGCGCTTTGACCTGACGCATGTGTGCTACCAAATGGATACTGTCACGTCATTTAAAAAAAAACATTATTACAAGTCAGATGGCTAGTATGGCCTGTATGGCATGGCAGAGAAGCTACGGTAGCCTAGCGGTTCAGGCATGCGGCTGTCAAACGGCGGTCGTGGGTTCGTATCCCGGCTCGTACCAATGAGTTTTTCGGAACTTATGTACGGAATATCATTTGATATTTACCGTTAGCTTTTCGGTGAAGGAAAAACACCGTGAGGAAACCTGCATACATCCACGAAGAAATTGAAAGGTGTCCGTGAAGTCCCCAACCCGCACTGGGCCAGCGTGGGGACTACTGCCCGTTCCCTCTCATCCAGGAGAGGAGGCCTGTGCCCAGCAGTGGGACGTATATAGGCTGATTTATTATTATTATATATACAAGCCAGATGAGTTTCATCCGGGAATTTCCATTATCTTTGTCTCTGACGTAGTCCCGCTAAGTCAGAATTGTTCAATTGAAAAATGACAAAATATTAGTGCATCATTTATGACTAATCGTGATATGGGGCCGGTAAATGACGTATAGGTACGTTATTATATCACGCCCCGTTTGGCGTCATATAATAATTTCAATTAGTATAACTAATTGAGTCTTGAAAGTAATATATTTTAAACTGGTTTCTGCCCGCCACTTCGTCCGCGTGTATAAGTACAGACGTTTAAATGTCGTAAGTAAACACGTTTATACCGTAGTTCCATACAAACTCCCCCCCCCCCATTTTACCCCCTTAGGGGATGATTTCCGGGATAAAAACTATCCTATGTACTTCCCCGGGATTCAAGCAAACTCCATATCAAATTTCATCTGAATCGGTTTAGCGGTTTAAGCGTGAAGAGGTGACAGACAGTGTTGCCACGTGGATGGGCGGGTCTCTTGCAGATGGATGGAAGGAAAGGCGTCGTCCGTATCGTGTCGTGTATTTCAAGAAAGTGAATTAATAAAATGATCTATATTTAATGTTTAACAATCTATTGACAATAGGGCCATCTTCTGGGGACACGCTGAACTAACAAGGTAATCAGCCCGTTACTGGGTTTAATGATCGATAACAAGCGATCCAGGATTCGGGTTCAACCCTAATCCTCTAGGTGGCGCTGTTCTACGTATGAACAGACAGACAGACATACACACTTTCGCATTGATAATATTAGTATGGATATGGATATTCAAAACGGAGCTTTTATCGTTCGTGTTAGGTTTTAAGTGCGGTCTGCATATGGTTTTGTATTTATGAAATGTTCAGCCACTAGCGATAATTTTCCTTCCTTATTTAAACGGCAAAATTAATGTTGATTCTTCATCACTTTCATCGTGTTAATATCACACTATTTTGTTACTAGCTGCTTATACATTTTAGGCGAGTTTTTAAATATTTTAAATATTTTTCTCTTTAGTGCTCTTCATATTGCTTCGATAGTGCCCTGTCGTCTCAGTACGAATTATTTATTTATTCATATAGGAAGATCATCAGCTTAAATACTACACAGTAGCTTAAAACAGTAGTGACAGTGAGCTAATAACAGATGCTCGTCGATAGAAGAATTATAACCTCTTTTACTTTAAAACATACACTGAAATAATAGCTAAATGACAGGTGTTTACTTATTATTGAATATTAGGTAAAAAGAAAAAAAGAACGCAACAGATTTCTATACCGAACGTCCATTCAATACACCGGTGAAAGATTTTTTGGGTGTTATTTTAGTTCTGGAGATTACCCCTACATACATACTTACAAAACTACAATCTCACAGACTTTTCCTCTTTAAAATATTAAATATATATTGTATACCGACACCTGTTAGCAAAATAGTTACTTGGCATTGGCACCCGTTATTCATAAATTTCATAATTCATAATAGAATAATAAAGCCTCAATTCCCATTCAGTTTAGAATTAATATCAACTCTATTACATACGCAATAAGACACAAAGCGCAACCAACTGTCTATGTTAGAATAGGCATTCATTCTCATCGCTAAAAACGCTACGTAAACATTTTAATTGCCGAATTCAATCCAGTATGCAATGAGGAATGCAATCAGTGCTGTACATTAGTAATAACTAATAAACTGCTGCAAAATGTAATGTACCTTTAAAACGGATTTTGTCGTTTGATTTTGAACTCTCTAAAATAGTGTATAAAGTCGTGCTTCGCGTGCGATTTTCCGTTAGAATTGGATTTGGACAGAAATATGTTACTTTACGTAGTGTAAATCAAAACTACGCAACATTATGGCACTTTCAAAGAGGTAAAGCTGGTGTTTTTACTAGGCTACAAAGCAAAGACCAGGTTACGTTTTTTGTATGATTAATGAAAAATTCTCGTGTTACGTAGGTATAGATTCATAAAACAGCCAACATTAATAATAATAATTAGGTAATTACTGCCGGGGAATTTTTGATGAGTTCCCCAGTCTCCACCGCAGACTTGCAGCCATAAACTTTTTAAAGTTACAACCCACTATCACGAGAAGTACGGCGTAGCGGAATCTTATCACAGACGACGTTACAAATGAACGAAGTCATAACAATACCACTAATCGCATTGCTTATGCAACGTTGCGTTCCTGGTGATGATTAAAGGCCAAGACAGACAGCACCATCGCGGGGGAAAACTGTAAGTTTTACGGGTTTAATTTGACCATATGAAGGGTTTTGCTGTCATTATAACCCCTTTTTAGGGTTCCGTAGCCAAATGGCAAAAAACGGAACCCTTATAGATTCGTCATGTCTGCCTGTCTGTCTGTCTGTCTGTCCGTCAGTATGTCACAGGCATTTTACTCTAAAACCATAAGGTGTATTTGAATAAAAAATTGAGGATAGGGTGTATTTTGTTAACCGCTACATAGTTTTGTAATGAAATTACTAAAAAAGATTTTTTTAGGGGTGCACCCCATACATAAAACTGAAAGTCAAAAATTATTTTTTCATTGCAAGCCCACTTGTGGTACATCAATCGACAGGCCTTTCAAAATAAATATAAGGTTTCTAAGCAATTTTTTGGATTAAGTGAATAGAGTCGGAGATAATCGCCCCGAAAGTGACTAAAATTGTGTCCCCCCCCCCCTCTAATTGAACCGTGTATTTTAAAAATATAAAAAAATCATGCTAATAGGGATTATAAAATTCTACCAGCGAAATTTGTTTTCAACAAGATCGGTTCAAAGGTTTTCGAGATATTTATAAAAAACTGCGTTGCTTAAAGAAAAGGACGTAAGTGCCATAAGTTTTCAGTAACGATATGACCTTTTTCATGTCAGACCCATCATACCCCTAGCAATACCCCTGGGTGTAGGGTGGGACTGAACCATACCACCGTAGTGCTGTGCACTATATTATGCTTTATAATATCTATCCCAAAAGTCCTATTACCGTTATCAGTATCACGCAGTGTAGTTGAAAAAGTTAGACTACCGTTATCTGTACGAGTAGGTAACCTTTGATTTAGTATATAGAACTAGATGCACAATGTCAAACAAATATGCCAAGAAATGTGCCCCAGAACATGAACGAAGAATACTCTGAACAGGCTATGGTAATAATAATACCACGTGCGAGCGAGCTGGTAGCATACAAATCTCTATAAGTATGACAGAAAGGGGAATATCATTCATTGTCCTTGTCATAGTTCCACCTTTTTTTATTTGCCACAGCTGATTTAGTATGAAGTTGTGCCACATAAACCATTACCCGTCCCGTAGTAAGTTGTTTATGACAAGTCATCAGCCATTTTAGGACCGGTTCTTAATTTAGCTGCATAAGAGCTTTTCCGTCCCTCACCGTGGCAACACGTACAGCCTGTCCATAGTATTCCAGGTTCATGGCCCCAGAATGACAGCTCTAGCTACATTTCAGTAGTTGCTAATAGCGTTAACTTATAACCTGCATCAAGATATATACGAGGGTGGTTTGATAAGTCAGTGACTGAGTAAAAAAACAAACTTTTTTCTAATTTTTTTTATTTACTTTTCTACATAATCTCCTTTCAACTTAATGCATTTCATCCAACGGTGTTCCAGCTTTTGCAACCCCTCCAAAAAATATTTATTGTCGAACCCTGAAAAATAGGCCTCAGTTTCAGCTATGACTTCCTCATTCGATGAAAATCTTTTCCCACCGAGCCATTTCTTCATATTTGGGAATAAAAAATAATCACATGGTGCCAAATCTGGAGAATAGGGTGGGTGCGGCAGTATTTCATAACGCAAAGCATGTAATTTGGCTGTTGCTACTGCGGACGAGTGTGCAGGGGCATTATCGTGATGAAAAAGAATTTTCTTCTTTGCCAGATGTGGCCGTTTTTTCACAACTTCTGCGTTAAAGTTTTCTAACAAGGTAGCATAATAAGGGCCATTTATTGTTCTACCTTTCTCCAAAAAATCGATATAAATAACCCCTTGGCTGTCCCAAAAGACGGTGGCCATTACCTTTCCCGCCGAATGAATGGTTTTTGCTTTCTTCGGGGCCCGTTCACCACTAGAAGTCCACTGTTTTGACTGACTTTTCATTTCTGGCGTATAGTGATGTATCCACGTCTCGTCCACCGTCACGAATCGACGTAAAAATTCGCTAGGATTACGCTTAAATTTCGCTAAGCATTCTTCGGAAGTTTTTACACGATGTCGCATTTGATCAGCTGTTAGCAAACGCGGCACCCATCTCGCGGCAAGCTTTTTCATATGTAAAATATGATGCAAGATATGAAAAACTCGCTCAGACGAAATGTGTACAGACTCAGCTATTTCCCGTATCTTGACTCGACGGTCATCTAAAACAATATCGTGGACTTTATTCACAATATCATCGGTGGTCACTTCAATCGGCCTTCCAGAGCGTTTTGCGTCATTAGTGGTGATACGTCCAGTACAAAATTCGGTAAACCATTTGTGTACCATTCCATGAGATGGAGCAGATTCCCCATAATGTTTTTTTAGCCGATCTTCAGTCTCTTTCATACTTTTACCACGTAAAAAGTAATGCTTAATCAACACACGAAATTCAATTTTCTCCATTTTCCAACAATTTTCCGATCGCACCCAACATATGACACAATAACTTTTTTCTTTTCCCGCCTTTAAAAAATATATCGTACCAGCCAGCTACCAAAGAGTTAAGAATGAGAAAAAAAAAATATTATGCCATAAGTTTTTTTTTTTCTGCTCAAAGTCACTGACTTATCAAACCGCCCTTTCAGAAAAAAGAACTCAGTGTTTTAGACCTTAAGCACCATATTAGCAAACCAACATCAAAAGATTAAATACTTTTTAGTTTATTGTGACATATAATGTGACTTGACTGCTCACGTCAAAACTTTAGCGTTTAGCGAATGAATGGTCGCGTTATAAATTTTATTTATTTCAACAGAAAGCACATATACATCTGGTTTCTTTATTTTACAAGTGGGGAATAAACAGTTTCAAATATTTGTACAAATATTATATACAAAACAATTGTTGAGATTTCCGTAAGTACATATAGTACAGCTGACAGAGTCCATAAAAAGAAATCATTTTAGTTTCCTTGAAATAGATTCAGTTTGTTAAATAATTGTATTTTCGCCCTGCCTTTACTTTAAATACTTTCTTTTTTGCGATGTAATGTAAGCGTACAGTCAAGTAGCGATCAGCTGTCGATTTTATTAATACGGTCCTGGGTTTTGAACGTCACTCTCATGATCACCCGACCGACCACAGTATAGAAGAATAATACAGTAGGTAATCGGAGGCCGTTTAGGAGCGTTTGTTACCTACTGCGCAGGGCTGTGTCACGTTTGTGGCTTGGCATACCTATAATACTAATTTAGTTTTTAAGTATGCAAAGTATTTCTGTTAAGGCACGGAACCCTTGTCGTGCGTGGTCCGACACGCACTTAGCCGCTTTTTTATTAATAGTTTATCTTCTAAGTAGTTCCATTTCCATATTTTTTAAATTTGCAACATAACGGACTAACAACAAGAAATAGTTGATACCATTGTGCCGGGTGCGCCAAAGTTCATATAAAATTGCAACTTCGATTATTGGATTTCCGAAAATTTCTCTCATACAATTTTATCTCATAATGATCACTATTCATAATTATTTGTGCTAATAACTATCGTAACTCCGAATTGTCTATATTCATAATGTTATTCAACATAAGTATCTCTGTTACTACTATCTATGTTTATATACTTTTATTTCATAACGATTTTTGTCAATACAGTTTAATATCATATTTATTTCTATGCATACTAGTAGTTATTGCTAAATTTTGTATTAATAAAGACTTACTCTGTGATCAACTACTGCCAAGATAGTGGTGTATAAGTTCAAGTAGGCAGTAGGGAACAGGGACTTAGTGGCAAAACCGACTCGGATCGCGGATAGGTTAGAAGACGGAAGCGGGAGCTTTGCTCAGATTTTTTTTATAAAAGAGCGGAAAACAAAATCATAAAGTAACCACAACAATCAACAACAATAATATCAAATAGGACTAACAAAATTATGATATATGTCCGTTATGAAGGAAATTGTTATGAACAACCAAATTATGAGTTCAAGTCTGTTCTTAGTAATGATATTATGAAGAAACATTTTATGAATACAGGTCGTTATGAGTTCCGATGATAGTAACAGAAATTTAGGAACATAAACGGTATTACTAGAAAAAATCGACACATCAAGTTTATATGAGCCAATATGGACCCCATTGTGCCACATAAAACTAGTTACTAGTGTGAAGACTTACCCTGGCCCCTCCTCCCTGATGAACATCTCATGGTACGGGAACTGTCGGTGCAGGTCCTTCCTGATGTCGTCCAGGCACTTGGGGTCGCCGGGTGCCGCCAGCAGCTCCTCGTACTCTGTCGGGTGCTTCTTCATGAGCAGTTCCCCACCGCAGAGGTACAGCCACGCTCTGGGCCGTACTGATGCTGGTATACCTGGAGAAAATGGTATTAATGTTATCTCTGCAAGTTCTAGAATGTTTTTATATGTTTTCCTCATGGTCCAAGGCAGAGTAGAAGGGTAGATCACGAGGAAGGATCGGTCAGATATAGTCAAGTCGGGGGCGACCCTTTGCATGAGCGCAGAAAGCCTACTGACCGCGAGAAATAGGGAGAGATCATACAACGAACAACATCTACACCTGGCCCCGTATCATGGTCGGCCTTATCACGCGTTAAGTGGCAAGATAAAGCGTAAGTCTCGTTCTATCGAACGGTGTCAGCCTGTGACGGACGCTCTATCTTGTCACTTTAGGTTTTGAGGTTAGGGAACGGAGATTAACACACGGGCATGGTCTGTTGCTAACTGACTTTATTTGTTCTCGCTACGCTATACATACATAGACAGCTAGGTGGGTACTTATAGATATTATGCATGCCTGCGTAAACAACCTATACGCTACAACTATAGCTACGTACTCATATTAAACCTAACACTCCCTCACACCAAATCAAAAGTAATCCTGAAAGATAAAGGGCCTTCGTGGCTTCGTATTAACTTTGGATATCGCTTGGGTTGCGTCATCAACAGCGCCAGGGCTCACTTCTTCTGGCGGTAGCACATCTGCTGTATTTGTGTGACTTGAGTCAGGCGCAGGCATCGGCGGGGGAGAGTCTTGTGACTCAACGGCGAGCGGGGCGCTTAGTCGACCACAGTTACCGCCGGTAACGGGAGATTGCGCAACCACAGCCTGGGGACTTGCTGGGGGTGGCGAGGAACCCGCTTGGGAAGGGCCCGCCTGACCAGCTAGACTGTCTGTCGCCTGCTGATGACACGGCGCAGATGGCCAGATGACCACTTGTAAAGTGTCAGGCTCACTTACTTGAGCTTCAGCAGAAGGGCTGAAAAGTGGCTTCAGCTCCGATGTAGGCTGTTCTTCATCACTTATCTCCTCCCCCTTATACTTTTGCAGTTGGTCCAAGTGTTTTTTGAAGGTTTTATCGTTATTCAATTTCACAATGTATATAGTTTTACCTATTTGTTTAACAATCACACCCACTGTCCAAAACGATTTTTGGTTCTTATAAACTTTAACTAGCACTGTCTCTCCATTATAAAAATGTACCTTCCTTTTCCCGTCATAAAACTTAGTCTGCAAGGCCTGTTGGCGCGAGACGCTATCAGCTACTGCTGAGTCAGACAGTGGTGAGGGTGACACTGGCGAAGGTTGCCGTAGGTACAACAGGTCTAAACGACTTCTTATTTTATGACCGAACAAAACCTCTGCGGGAGACATGTTTGTCGAACTATGTTTGGAGTTCCTATACATAAACAAATACTCTTGTATTTTTACATTTACATTACGTAATTGTGTCCCCGATGAAATAATTTTATTTAATGCTAGTTTAATTTGCTTCACATATATTTCTGCTTGCCCGTTGCTAGACGGGTTGTAAGTAGGCGTGGTAATATGTTCTATACCGTTAATATTACAGAAGTGCTCGAACTCTTTTGATACAAATGAAGTACCATTATCTGTGCAAATCTTGCGAAAAACACCAAACCTAGACATTGTTTCACACAGTTTATCTATCACTGCGCGACTACTGTAACTGGCCGACACATCAAAACACTCTACCCACTTGGAGTACGCATCGGCCATTACCAAAAAGTATTTACCATGGGCCGGCCCCAGTATGTCAAGATGAACGCGGTAAAAGGCCTCTGGAGGGAACGGCCAGGGGGCCAGCGGCGCCCGCGGCGGTGCGGGCCGCACGCGCACGCACTCCGCGCAGCCAGCTGCGCGGCGCTCGATGTCGGCTGCCATGCCAGGCCACCAAAAACGGGAACGCGCGTCGGCTTTCATTTTATTCATACCTAAATGTCCCCTGTGTAACTCTTCAAGGATTTTATTTTTTAGAGCACTTGGAATAATCAATTTTGCACCCCTGACCAAACAACCCCTTTCGACGGACAACTCTAGTCGACATTTGTAATACGGCTGTAAATTCGAATCCCTAATTCTATTAGGCCAACCATTCATTACATAACCAGACACCTGTGTGAGTATGCTATCAGCGCGCGTTGCACCGCAAACATCATCTATAGAAATAGACAATAAAATGTAGATAAGCCGCTCGGTCAATTCCTTCGTCTCGCTCAGTAGCCGCCGCATCGGTATCACTCGTCTCGTTCACGGAGCGGCTGAGGAAATCAGCTGTGTTATGCGCGCTGCTAACAAACTCAATTCTGTAGGTATAGGCAGATAAAAACAACGCATACCGCTGGAGGCGGTTAGCGGATACTTCTGGTACTCCTTTATCCGGTCGGAAAATACAAAGAAGGGGTTTATGGTCGGTTCTAAGAATAAATGGCTCATCGCGCCCATACAAATAATGGTTAAATTTTCTAACTCCAAATACTATAGCGGTAGCCTCTTTATGTATTTGGCTGTATTTTTTCTCGGCAAAAGTTAACGATCTAGACATAAACGAGATGGGTTGCTCAATACCATCTTCGTTTATCTGACTTAAAATGGCCCCAAGACCTGAGGGAGAAGCGTCCACGGTTACGATCAACTTCGCGTTGGGGTCAAAATGTGCCAGTGTCAAGTCTGAGGCTAGTTGGTGTTTTATATTAGACACAGCAGCCTCATGTTCACTCGTCCAAACCCATTTGGTATTTTTTTTTTAGCAAGTTATGAAGCGGGCTCAAAATAGATGACGTATTTTTGACAAACTGTCTATAATAATTTACTAGTCCAAGGAAGGACTTTAGCTCGGTTACATTTTGTGGCGTTTTGGCTTCAAGCATCGCTTTAACTTTGTTAGGCGACTTATGTAAGCCAGACTTGTCTATGTCAAATCCTAGGTACGATACAGAGTCTTGGAAGAATGAACACTTGTCTTTTTGTAAAACTAGTCCAGCATCCTGCAGTCGTTTGAATACTTCGTGTAATCGCTGCAAGTGCTCAGATTCTGTACGCCCTGTTATCAAAATATCGTCCTGAAATATACATATGTCAAGGCCAGCGAGAATGGTTTCCAATGCTCGCTGAAAACATGCTGGAGCTGAGGCAAGTCCAAAGCAGAGCCTCGTATACATAAATATGCCCTTGTGCGTATTTATGCAAGTGTACTGTTGTGAATCTTCACTTAAAAGCAACTGATTATAAGCACTAGAAAGATCAAGCTTTGAAAATTGTTGTCCGCCATGTAGTTTTGAGAATAACTCCTCAATACGAGGTAAGGGATATTTATCTACTAAGAGTTGCTTATTAAGTGACACTGAAAAGTCTGCACAAATACGCACTTTGCCGCTTTGCTTAAGTACTGGCACAATTGGACTGGCGTAGTCAGAATAACTGACAGGTTGTAAAATACCTAATTGAATCAAACGATCCAACTCTGCTTCTACCTTACTGCGTATGGCAAAGGGAAGGGGGCGCGCCCTGAAATAAACCGGTTTGCTATCCGGTTTAAGGTTAAGATGTACCACTACATCTTTACAACAGCCCAGCTTATCTGAGAACAACTGCGGATATTGGTTGCTAAACATACCTGTTAAATCGGTAGCAGTAGCTACCTGGTTGATAGTATGCAAATCATTTTCTGAGATCGAGCACATCTGTAATTTAAAGGTAGATATGAAGTCTCTCCCTAGAATAGGAGGACCCCCATTCTTTACAACATACACCTCGATGGTACTAGTTTGGGTTTTGTAGGAAAAGGTCAACCTAATTACTCCTAATGTGTCAATGATCTCTCCGTTATATCCCTTTAATACTGTTGATACCTTACTCAATGGCACAGATGCAAAATGATCACGGTACAGGTTATCGCAAATAGCTGTCACAGCTGAACCAGTGTCCACCTCAAAATTAATCGGCAGTTCATTAACCAAAACACGCTCCCGCAAAGGTTCGCCTTTGTAAGTACGTATACTGAAGAGCAAACGCTTACCTTCCTCATCACCACTGTCCAAGCAGCATTCTACAAAGTTGAGTTTTTTATTTGTGTACTTATTACGGCACACGCGCTTAATGTGACCTTTAGAATCGCACTTGTCACACACAGAGTTAGCAAATCTGCAATTAGTTGCTGAATGTCCACGGTAACCGCAGGCAGAGCACGAGACGCCAGTATAAACGACAGGCCGCGCGCCTGTTGAAGCGGGCGCCCTGCTGGCCGCCACCTTGTGCACACCGAGCTCCTTGTCCGCTACCGATGCACCGGGCCCCGCGGCGCTAGCTGCGACGGCGCGCGCGCCACGTCGGGCGCTGCGCACACCCTCCGCAGTTTGCAAAGCGTTGGAGAATGTGAGGCAAGACATCACTTCGGTGAAGAGCCTGTCGCGTTCCGGTCCCTGAACTATGCCTAAAACAAATCGATCACGCAGGGTCTCGTCGAGCGTCGCTGCTGAGAAACCACAATGCAGTGCTAAGCCACGTACTCTGGCTGCCCAATCCGATAAGGTTTCATTGTCTAACTGCATAGCACTGTAGAAGTTATTCCGCTCAGCGAATCCACATACTTTTGGTTTGAAGTGGCCGTCCAAAAGCAATACAACCTCAGCGTAACTCAGTGTTCCCAGTTGCTGTGGCAACGCTAGATCACGTAACAATTTGTATGTGCATTCGGCTAAGGTGCTCAGCAGTATGGCACGCCGTTTAGCCCCTGTCGACTTGTCATCCGCCAGTTCCACTATGTCGTTCGCCAGAAACCACTGTTCCAAACGATCTTTAAAAATCACCCAATCCTGGTTTTCATGATTAAATGTGCTTAACACGCCAACCGAAATTTTAGCCATCGTCGTCACTGTTAGGTTTTGAGGTTAGGGAACGGAGATTAACACACGGGCATGGTCTGTTGCTAACTGACTTTATTTGTTCTCGCTACGCTATACATACATAGACAGCTAGGTGGGTACTTATAGATATTATGCATGCCTGCGTAAACAACCTATACGCTACAACTATAGCTACGTACTCATATTAAACCTAACAATCGCGTGTTAAGGCCGACCATGATGCGGAGCCTGATAATGCTAGCAGTGGAGCACAAAACTCCACAAATAACCGTTACTTTTTTTAATTTTTTAATAAATTAAGGACAAAGGAAAGCGTGTCTCATACGTTTTTGCAACAGCATAAAAGTATTTCCTTGAATACGTTCCTTGAATCGTGAATCCATGTTATCATAATAACTTGCACAGTGAAAACGTGTTCCAACCTAAAACAAATAGACAAGCATTCATATAGAAAGGCTATGAATGAATTCCCTAGAGAACTTTAGTACCGAGTCAACCTAACGGTCGGCCAATGAAAAGGTAGATACACTGAGGAAACCAGAAGGAATAGCGATGCTCGATGATAGTCAATTCAGCTACTTTTTTAGAAATTTAAAACGTTTCATTAACATCACGTTTGTATGGAAATAGGAACATGACACGTCATGATTGTCTGCTGCCAAATGGGGAAGTTGCGGCGGCAAGTATAACCCGTTCGCGCTAACTTTGCCGGTCCGTTTTTCGCTTTGTTTAAATCTGAGGTTTAATTATGGGTAAAGGCAAAACTTTAAGAAGTTATTTACGAAATATGGTGTTAAAGGTTATGACTTATTTCGAAAATAAGAAGGAAAACAGTTTTGCTAACGCTACCTTTCGAGTTACGTCATATCGACAGCGGCAAACTTAGCGCGAACGGGTAGTATTGCTGGTTTTATTATTGGACCGGCTAATTTTCAAGATTAGAACACCAAGCTAGTGCTTAAGCTAGCAATATAGATTGACTGTTCTCATCTATGGGCAGGAGCACCCCAATACCAGCTTCTCCCTCTGGATCGCATCCAAAGGCGATCAACTCGAATTGTCAACTGCCAGCATATTTCGGATCGGCTTGACTCCTTGGCGCTGCGTAGAGATGTGGCCTCGCTCTGCATTTTCTATCGCATGTATAACGGGGAGTGCTCCGTTCGGAATTGTTCGGATTAATCCCTACCGCCTCTTTTCGCCATCGTCCAACGCGACAACATTACCATCCTCACCACTTAGATGGTTGGAAGTCCTCAACTGTGCGCTTCTCCAAAAACTTCCTGCCTCGCACAGCTAATCTGTGGAATGGATTGTCGCCTGCGGTATTTCCGGACCGATACGATCTTCAAACCTTCAAGAAAAGAGCGTACACCCATCTTAAAGGCCGGCAACGCACTCACAACACCTCTGGTGTTGCAGGTGTCCATGGGCGGCGGTAATCGCTTACCATCAGGTGATCCGTCTGCTCGTTTGCCTCCTATCACATAAAAAAAATAGAGCGTCTATCTTCGTGTATACAAAACTAGCTTTATTTCCAGCCTAGTAATCTAGCGAGAAAGCTAGTAAGTCTGAAGTCAGGATAGTTTAACAGCTTGCCGTTCTTTTTTTGAGCTGTATAGTAACGCCCCCCCACTACTGATTTCGTTGTCCTGGCTTGTGTGGCCGGCGAAGCTAGTAATCGATCGGCTAGTGCGCACTGCAAGGATACTGGCTGGTTTAAAATTATCTGGCTTCATGTAAACAACACTAGCATGTCCCAAGCGAGGACCAGCAAGTGAAAACAGTATAGTACAGTATCTAGCTTGACAAACTAGCCTCGTGTATCCCTTTCATAAGCCAAACTAACTTCCCCAGTTGGGTTGCTCCATTTGGAGTATAAGCGCGATGATGATGATACTAAGTTCTGTCCTACCTACCAAAAACTATTATGTTGAGAAAGAATAGATAGTCCTCGCAACCATTGCGGATGGGAACTAAATTATATAATTATGTACATAATATATTTGACCTCTGCCATACAGGACATGCCTACACATAATTGTCTCGAGATTCGCGAAGGAATTCTTCTCAATAGGCACTTCCGTATAAATCGAGCGCCTTCAAGGCGACGTCATAGGCGATGAATGCGTATTAGACCAAATACAGAATTATCTAACGGCACTAAGACCCCTAGGCAATATTGAATTATTTATTTACTAGCTTCCGCCCGCGACTTCGTCTGTTATATTAAAATATAGGCTATAAACTATCTTCATGCTAAATTTCATCCAAATCGGTTGAGCCGTTTTAGCGTGATTGAGTAACTCACATCCAAACATTCAAACTTTCGCATTTATAATATTAGTTGGAATTTTATCTAACGGCACGGCCGCGACTTTGAGCGGCGGCAACAGCGGTGGAGTGAGAGATCAGAACCCTAACGGCCTCAGGCGTTTAATTAGAGGCTACGTCTTCTTTACAGTCAGCCTCATATAGTTAGTAGCAGCTAAGCTAGCCAAATATTTCGGTATTTTCGGTACACGTCTTTATTACTGTAAGAATAAGGGTGTGTTATGAATGATTTGGCTACTCTGACTGCTACTAACTATGTGATGCTGACTGTACAGTCTGCCTACTACAACGAACGAACGAGAGGGAGCGAGCTATCTCACCATTGGTCCATGAGAGAAGGCCTGTTGCCAATTGCCAAGCAACGGGACGTTGGGACATGTACCTAGCTGACTCTAGGTACCAGGTAATTGTGTCACAAGCATTTATTTATATGGCAACCATTTACTCAGTGGTTCGTTAAAATCTGAATGTATGGAAAGTTTCACAAGTTTCTATGGAACGACAACACAAAAGCGTAACCTTACTCATATGATACATGCTGTCAATTATTAGGTGCGCACAGGTGCGCGTTTTTCTCACGATTCGCTGGTCACTTTAGAACAAGTTATCCTCGCTAATCACCTTACCGCGATCACCCAGGGGAACATAGCGGCAATCATTTTATATTTAACTAGGAAAAAAAAAATGATAATGTTCAGTAATGGCGCTTCGCGGGACGCTGCCGCGTCACGCTCGCTTCGCTCGCTCGGCTCGCGCGCTGTAGGGTCGCAGTTCACCTAACCATTTTTTTCCCCGGGGGATCAGGCTAGGGGATTCTAGTGCCTCTAGAAGTGGGAAGTGTCTTCGTAGATTGTACGGTATGGTATAATCAATCATCTCACCTTTCCTGCACCTCTCCCGCACCTTCTTGTAGTTCTTGCTCATGAACGCCTCCCATTTGTTGAGCATGCGCAGCCACTTTTGCTCGCGTTTCAGTATCGTACTCGGAGACACTGTCCTTTTTCTGGAACAAAAAAATAACGAAATGGAACACCGGCTTTCTTGTACAAATAGTTAAAGAGTCCTCCATCTCATATTAATTAGTTTTCCCAGTAGTGATCCGCTTTCCGCTTGCTGTCTGTCTAGCACTAAAAATTGATGCGGAAGCATAAGACTCAGAAGGAAAGATAGACCTTTTTGAGATTAGGTTTTGTCAAGTTGCCTAACTGTTAGAAGTTCATAAGACCTCTCTACTTAATGACTAATATAGTCATAGGTACCGGACCCGGTAAGATTGCAGGTCAAAAACGTCAGTGTAATCAGGCCGTTATTTTATTAGTCGAATACACACACCTTTCTAACCAGCGCCCAGTTTGATGAAGTTAAAGACTAAACAGGTGGAATGGCATGTCGTTATTGGGCAGGGCAGACGCCAGTAATCAATAGACTTGTAACTTGTAGCTTCGTGGAACAGGCCACAGTAGTCTCACTCATATCAACTACTTACGCAAATTTTCTTTTGCTGGGCCCAAACTAACAATATTACAATGTGCAACGTGATGCACAGCGAAAATTCATCTTGCGTCGTCCACACGATACCCACTTCGTTGCGCAATCTACGGTACAGCGAAATCTATACTGTCTGCACCCAGCATTGTACAAGAAGTACCTATGGACTATTATTGTCTATGCTCGGAAGTATCCTTATGGGTCTAACCTTGGTCGGGAGGTCAGCAAACCCATTAGTAACATTGCACTAGGAATTAGAACGAGCGAAACTAATGGTCGATTGATTTCCCATTGCCGGCGGTATGTGTAAATTGGATACAAGAGTTTCATATGGTACACGTAATAAATGTTTTATTTTTCGAAATGTGACATTGCAGTGACAGCTTGCTTGTCAATCGCACTTGACCGTAGCTATAGGAGCTATAGCAGATGGAGTCCTAGCGAATGCCCAAAAGGGATGGAGGTAAATTAATCAGACTAAATTGAGGATGAGGAGCATCAGGAGACTAATACATCCTTGACATCTCACGTCCTATATACTTAAGTCGTATTATAATCCGTTACGGTTCAATTTTTGACAACTGATGACAAACAATAAAAATCTAAACGCGATGAGGGACAGAAAATTCGTTGTATCTCGTTCCCACTTGTGTTATTGTCTATGCTTATATCTTTGTCACTCATGTGTGTATGTGTGTGTAATTCCTATATCATTTCTCTATGCCCCGAACACACCTCAACGACTTTTTCTTTACTACATCCGCGGGAAGAAAAGAGGTGAACTGACTTCTTCTTTTATATACAGGGTGTCCCGAAACTCAACGATAACCTGGTACCTACTGGGAGAGAGGCCAAGGTATATCAGTTATGAAAAAAATAAGAAAAAATATCCGGCACTTTTTTTTTACTTTTATGCATCCCCATGCATTGTTAGCTAACATAAAAGGCCTCTCACCCAGTACCAGGTTATCTTTGAGTTTCGGGACATCCTGTATATAGATAACTAGCGGACCCTTTCTACATACCTACTGAAAGAATTGTGAAAATGGAGAAGCAGTTCCGGAGATTACCCCTCTATACAAACTTACAAACTCGCAGACTTTTCATCTTTATAACATTATAGGCTTCCCAAGCGGCTACGCCCGCGTATTGCAAAATTTGCAAATAACGTAAGAGAATCCGCTGGACAAAATATAACCTATGTTTATACTGAAACCTTTCTACATACTACGTGGTACGTGAAAGATTTTTGAAATCGGATCGGTTTTTCCCGAGATTATCTCATACATACAATCTCACGGACTTTTCCCCTTTAAAATACACTAGATTCCGCCCGCGATTTCGTCTGCGTGGACCCGTGATAAAAACTATCCTATATTTTAACCCAGGCTCTAAACTATCTTCATGCAATATTTAATCTAAATCAATTGAGCCGCTTGAGTAACAAAAATCTAAACATACAAATTTCGCATTTTATCCGTTGTACATGTGTAGATAGACTTCTAACGAGTTGAGACCTAGGCCGCGTAGCACGGATTATATCATCGAATAGGCTTGCCGCTCTCCGTGACCCTTCGCGGGCCGTTCACACGCATACGTTAACAGGTTTAACATCTAGTAAATAATCTTTACAGGCTTTGTGTGGGTGTATCTATAAGTAAGATCTTGGAAGTGAAATAATGAGCAGTTCCTTCCTACTTGTTACTGTTTAGCATTTTGATCATCATTCGCTTGCCCCGATTTCATTTACCTTCGTGTTTTTTTAGGGTTCCGTACCTCAAAAGGAAAAAACGGAACTCTTATAGGATCACTTTCTTGTCCGTCCGTCCGTCCGTCTGTCAAGACCTTTTTCTCAGGCGTGTAGGTATCAAGCTAAAACTTATACGAAATACGCAGGTCTACTGTCCCTTGAAGCTGTAAAGCCGGCTGTACACATTGGGCCAATATTGGCGCGTGAGCAGGACACAGCTATGCGTTAGACGGAGAGGGCTATAATGTGATCTCATTCGTTTACATAGCTGCATCCTGCTCACGCGCCAACGTTGGCCCAATGTGTACAGCCGGCATAAAAAATCAAACTTCTAAGCCAACGCAATCAAAAGATACTTACAGCCGTTTATGGCGCAAATTTCAGCAAATTTTCGAAACTCGCAAGGGAATCAAAACCTAAGTACATGGTACCCGTGAACTCAGAATCTTGAAATTTGGTACGAAGCAACGTCTTATTTATTTATTTATTTAAATCAGGCAACAAGGCCCATATTACAAATACCTTAAAGACTAACGTACGTATCAATATAAACTTATTAAAAACTACAAAACACACAATTACTGCGGCATGCGAAAACCGTAATTTTTTTACGAAATCCTCGGTGCGCGAGTCCTACTCGCACTTGGCCAGTTTTTTTATACTACGACGGTGGCAAATAAAATAAGTTTGACAGATGGTGAGCAGACACCGGCGCCTACGGACGCTTTCGACTACAGAAGAATCATAAGCTTTAATGGGAACTAGCTTCTGCTCGTGACTCCGTCCGCGTGAACTAGTTTATAGCATAGCTCCATACAAACGTTCACCCCATCAGGGGATGATTTCCGGTAGGTACTCAATGTATCTCTATACCAAATTTAAGCTAAATCGGTTCAGCGGTTTAAGACAGACACCCTTTCGCATTTTATAATATTAGTATGGATAACCCAAAGATTAAAGATTCAATTAAAGCAGGGGTTTTCAAAGATGATGATGATTTGGCTAGCTAACTCATTCACTTCCGTTTCCTTGCATCGAAGCGAAGGGGGGCGTGGGAACTTCATTTTAGGCAGCAGGGAGGCGTGCCCAGGGCTTGAAACCGGTACCAAAAATACCGGTAACATACCGGTATTTATGGGTTTTCTTCATTTCGGTTCCAGAGAACCGGTACAGGAAAAATACAGGTATTAGCACCGAAAAATACCGGTTCTTTATAAAGGTTCCTACTTGTGCATGCGACGTTGCCGTTTCGTGCGAGTGCGCGGCGCGGCGCACGGCGGCGTTGCCAGCTGAGCCGGGGGCCGGTGGCGCGCGAGAAGTTATTCAGTTCCGCAATTGTTACTAAACTCATGTTCGATAAGTTAAGACGCGTGGCATGACACCTGGCGAAGATGGGGCGAAAAAAAGTAAATCACGTTTACCAGTACTTTGAGTTAAGTGTAAGTGAAAGTGACACAACGTCAAAGAGTTTGGTCTGTGATAAAGTTATAAAGGTGAGTTCATTGTTATTAGTATGCATCGTATCGCAAAAAGTCGTCTCCTTCACGATTTTCGTGGACATCTCTTCTATATACCTAAAACTGGTATGGATGTGTTCCTTGTTGTCTCCAGGGTACGAAACTGCCGGTTTTAGTTAAGGGAGAGGGGGACGGACATAGCTGTGACGTCACAAATATGGCCGCTTACGGTCAACGAATTTTGTTCAAATCTCGGGGTTCTATTTTACTGATTGCTTCGTGTGAGGAATCATTTGAAAGCTTATTAAACTTACTATAATTGATTTTTAGAACGCTATGAATGACGTACAATCAACAGTTTTTAATTATTAGAAAAAATATGTTTTTTTTACCCCGCGCGTTTGAACGAGTACTGATAAAACATGCTTGTAACTCAATAAATAATAACTTTAGCGTAATAACAGTGACTATAAAAAGGTAGGTAATTTTATAAGCTTTCCAAAAAATATAGATTTTGTTGGTGTACACTAATAAATAACCAAGTAATAATAAATTTTGTGAATTACGCACCAATTAACTATCACCACGCTCGTCTCTGCTAGCGATCGCTGGTGTCACATCGCGCCTTTAGAAATTCTTTTTTTGTTTTCTGAGTAATTATACGACTCAGATGGTCATGATACGCACCTAAAGCAGTAAAATAAAGGCCACCTCAGGAACCTTGTAGCCCGAGCCGAAGGCGAGGCGAGTGCACTGAAGCGTCCTTTTTCACCCCCACACACAATTTTACGTCTTCTTTTGGCTGACAAGTGAGATTGTTATTACCAATTTACGCCCGGTTGATGTAAAATTAGTCTAGTTCCTAGTATTAAGTTGAAAACAATTAATAAATCAATGAACGCAAGCAGCTTTATTAGACAACTAGCTTCCGCTCGCGACTTGGTCTGCGTGGACCCGGGATAAACTGATCACCTAACTGACCTATATTTTAATCCAGGCTATAAACTATCTTCGTACAAAATTACATCCAAATCAGTTGAGCCTTTTAAGCGTGGTTGAGTAACAAACATCTAAACATCTAACATCCAAACTTTCGCATTTATAATATTAGTAGGACTAGTTTTTGCCCGAGGTTACCTGTGTTGTACTTTGCCTTGTACTTTCCAAATCTGACATGTTTTGGTTATGTATTTCCTCGCAAAAGAGAAGTGAAAAACAGCTATAGAAAAAGCAGCAGAGAGATTTGTAACTGAAACGTTGCACGCACCGAGTGTGCGTCCGCTTGGTGAGTGTTTGAGTCTTTTATGTGATAGAGTAAGGGGAGTGTGTGGCCGCATTGGCTTGCCGTACGGGTCTTTGGCCCTCAGGTTCGCTTGTAAAACACTCGGCGGGTATGGTGTCAAAGAGCGCGCCCTGAAGGGACGCTACAGACCTTCGTCCCTATACGGAGAGCTCGGCCTGCCGCCTCGGTTACCATGCCGCTCTCTTTCGGGTCTTCGGCCCTCAAGTTGTCAACGCAGGCTCGCGTGGAGAGCGCGCTCTGAAGGGACGCTTCAGACCTGCTGCCCTACGGAGCCCAGCCCAGGAGTAAAGTATCCGAGAGCGCACGCACTCTGGAGGGTCGCTTCCGGCCTTTGGCCCTCTGACTCACGTAGAGAGCGCGCTCTGAAGGGACGGTTCGGGCCTTGCTCTTAGATTCGCTGGTAAGACACTTAAGAGTAACAAAGTGTCCGCGTGGGCCCTTCAGGCCCTTTCAGGCCTTTGGCCATCTGGCTTGCGTGGAGAGCCCGCTCTTAAGGAACGCTTCGGGCCTTCGACCCCACGCAGAGCTCGGCCTGCCGCCTCGCGTGCCATGCTGCTTTTTCGGACCTTCGGCTCTCAGGTTTGCTTGTAGGACACATAGGAGTACTAAAGAGTCCACGTGGGTGCCCTTTGGGCCTTCGGCCCTTTGGCCTGCGTCGAGAGCCCACTCTGAAGGAACGATTCGGGCTTTCGGTCCTACGCAGAGCCTGGCCTGCCGCCTTGCGTGCCATACTACTCTCCTTCGGGCCTTCGGCCCTCAGGTTTGCTTGTAGGTCACTTAGCAGTAGTAAAGTGTCCATGTGGGCCCGCCTTTTGGGCCTTTGGCCCTCTGGCTTGCGTGGACCGTAGCGTAGGTACGTTTCGGTCCTTCGGCCCTCAGGTTTGTTTGTAATGCATTTAGGAGTAGTAAAATGTCTGCGTGAGCTCGCCCTTCGGGGTCTTTGGCCTTAGTACTCGCGTGAAGAGCACGCTCTTGAGGGATGCTCCGGGCCTTTGGCCCTGCGAGCCTCACCGCTCGCCTTCGGGCCGTATTGGTCTGTTCGAACTTGTTGCCTGCAAAACTGCTACTTCTTGCAGCTGCTCAACTATGGAGCTCCATAGTTCGCAACACATATCAGTCGACAAGCTATATATAAAAATATCTAAACGCATCTCCAGAGAAAAAATATGTTTACATATAGCTGTTGCTAGAAAGCTGATGCCTTCCGCTCACGGGAAAAAGAGATGTAACACTTTTCGGGAATCGCTGTTGTGGACTCAATAAATATCTAAGTTGGTGAAGTTTTATTAAAATTTCATAAAGTGATATTTCAGATGAGAAAAAATACTATAGTAATAACTTGATTGCGTCGAAAAATAATGCATCGTTTGAGTAGGCTGAATAAAAAAAGTAAAATACAGACCAAACTTTGGTTTTTTTTCTATCGACGAAATTTTAAGCAATCGTGCATCGATAAAATCAGATGAACAATCATATAGTCAAGAATCATTTATCTGAAAACCTCTTAATCTTGTTTCATAATCTAGTCAGAACGGCGTTTCAAAGCACGCGATAATTTCTAATGCACCGCCTTAAGCACAACGGGGATGCCCTAGGGCAACAGCAACAACAGCAACACCAATAGAAACAACAGTACCTTTCATTTGGGAACATCAAAATTGAACTCTCGTAGTATTTCAATCATACGCATCGTGCCGGTTCCCGCGGACTTGCATTACGGAATTGGCCATAAATGACAGGTTTATTATTTAACGACAACAAATTGCATATTATTGGAAAGCTAATAAAATGTTTGATATTTTTTATAATGACATTTATCACGCTAAAGTACCTCTTTCTCGAATTATGATGGTAAGAAAGCAGTACGTCTAAGGTAAAAAAATCTAATTTTTTAATTATTTTCCAAACGGTTGAATGTACGTTACAGATCTCGATGAATGAATTATAGAACATTTAATACGCATTCAAATGACACCTCACATGAACCGATCAGAAAAATAGAACCCGAGATTTGAACAAAAATCGATGACCGTCGGCCGCCATCTTTATGACTTCACAGCTATGTCCGTCCCCCTCTCCCTTAACTAAAACCGGTAGATTCGTACTCTGGAGACAACAAGGAACACATCCATACCAGTTTTAGGTATATAGAAGACGTGTCCACGACTTTTATCAATATTGGCCAATTTCCGCCATACTATATGTATTTATTTAATAGTTTCTCTAAGCTGATGCAAGATTATATCTGCAAAATTAATAAAATAAGTATTACCCTGCTGTTGTTGTCCGCGGCTTAGCTCATAGACTACGTATTGGTACTAGAAAACTGGTTTCACGGCTACCTAATTCTAACACTTCACATACACCACAAACCACAAATCAGATTTATTAACCATTATTACGTCTTACCACAAATCAGATCGTCTCAACTACCGACCCCTGACAAGAATACGTCTGCATCCAGAAGCGTCTAAGAGAAGAATGTAATCCATGCGTCCAACGCTTGCTTGCGCGCCCAACCGCAACGCAATTCACGATTTGAGTAGACTTATTGTGTTCTCTTTCTCTCTCATTCGATCCACTCGCACTTTCGAGTACCGGTATTTTCACTACTAAATACCGGTAAATTTCATCAATTTACCAGTACTCAAGGTACCGGTATCATGCAGAATACCGGTTCCAGCAGTACCGGTACTTTTAATTGGTACCGGTACCTCGGTACCGGTACCATGACAAATACCGGTTCCTGGTTGAAGGTCATGGTACCGGTTCCCGAAAATACCGGTATTTCAAGCCCTGGGCGTGCTTAAAAAAAGTTTGGGAACCCCTGAATTAAGATTCAGATTCAGCCATACATTAGAATAAAAACATGCACGCAATATTGAGGTCGTCAAGAATACATGTTTACAATAAATATGTAATTATTTTGATGTTAGGGCGAATATTCAGCGTTTTAAGGCGTTTTTTTTCGTCATTGTCGGAGACAGCAAATACTATTAAAAGGTACGAGTATCAGAGTCTACTTTTGATGAAGATGTTAGCCAATACCAGTACTGAATCTTTTTTGATTAAAGGTTCTGCGGTACGGTTTACCTCTGATAAAATAATCTTGAGACGACAATGACGTTAAAACCACGCGGTTCAAACGCTCGGAGAATTGCCTGTTAACGGAGTGTTGTCATACGTTTACGTTTACACGGTTATAATCAAATCAATCCAATTTCAAAAAGTACGTTTATCAGTCCTCTAAAACTGAGAACCTCCTCCTTTTATTTGAAGACGGTTGAACCTAGAGCGACTCGGGGGTATATCGACAGCCAGCGATTTCATTCAAAACATGAAGAAGTCCTAAATCACAGAACAGTCCCGGCCGGGGGCCGCCATCACAGTAAAGCTGGGAATACACATGCCCGTAGCTTGCACACTAGCATACCAGCACCTTGCACGTGCCAGTTACTGGTAATATGTGTATACGGTAACTGGCATGCCTATAACTGGCACGCCGTGGCATGCAGGTAGCTAGCTTTTTTTTTGATCGGTTCTAGTGAAGCAGCCCTTGGGCTTTAGCTTCTAATCATGGCTACCCGACTGCCGAAAACATGTAGCTAGCACAACATTTGATTTACTTGCATGCCCGTTGAGGGAGGGGTCGCGGGGGTTGCCGAACTGTCACGTGTGAACCAGGTGTGAACAGACGCGACAGCTACGGGCATGCCAGTAGTAGATGGGATGGCACAACTTCCATGCCAGTATTACTTGCAAAGGTATCCCTCGTGTGTGTACTTGTACATGCCTGTAACTGTCATGCCAGCTACTTTCCCGATTTACGGGCATGTGTATTACCAGCTTAAACTGTGCGAGCGAGTCAGGCCCGCGTTCGGGAAATATCTACAACTTTGTAACGACGGGCGTTCCAACCCTGCCAGTACCTTGCTCTCATTACTTGACAGTAATGAGTTCCTGTAGATTTGGATGACATTTTTAGCCTGACCGGTAACTTGTAAAAACAGCGCTTGCGATCAAGTGCAATGCAACCGCAACGTTGGAGGCGTAAGTAAGACAGGCGGGCAACTATGGTTTGCGCGTTGCCCGCCACGCACTTGGCAGCGCGCGCATCTAGCCGCGCGGCATGCGCGCGCGGCGGCGGCGGCTCCTATAGGTACCACAAAGGATCGTAATCGTAATTATGAAATTAGCATATTACCTATGCATATGCATGTATGCCCCGATAACTAATTACGAGTGTCTACATGAGTTAATATTGCACACTTATTCTTTTGGCAAAAACGCGCATATTTTCATTAGCGGCTAATGTGAAATCATAATCATGAATCACTATTTGCAATTATAAATTTAACACAATTTGGGGCATTACTTTAGCAAATTATAAAGTTGGTTTATGAAAATCGCTCTAAATGACCTGAAAATAAGACTCACATTACATTTAAAGTGCTGTAATTAGGTATGGTGCTTTAAACTGAGATACCTAGTCAATGATAAGGTAGTATGTTGGCAATGAGTTTTGTTCAAGCGAAATTTAACCGTAGGGCACAGGGACATAGTTGTTTTTTCAGTGGGTGTAAAAGTTTCCGTTTTACGATTTGTAAGTAACAGATTTGATTTTTATTACTGCAGCCTTTTATATTTACAGCTGAGCGAAAGTTAACGGTAAGTGAAACTAAATAAATAGATCACAAGTAAAGACTAAAGAGTAAAACTGTTCGACTTAGTACCTACCTGTACCTAGGCCTCAGTCAGTGCTAAACTAAAGTCTTTATAAAACAATAGAGAATAAAATAAGATTTGTGGAAATCTCTATGGCACATAGAAAATGTTGTTAACACCTTCACACGAATACTCACCGGACTTGTCAAGCAAACCGAATGAACGTGCAAAAAAGCGGCCAAGTGCGTGTCGGGCCACGCGCAGGGTAAGGTTCCGTAGTTGCCCGTCTGTCACAGAATGCGGACTTAAAAGAGGCTTTTGAGGTTCTTTATTATAGCTTACCCTCGTAAATAATCGTAAATATGATTATTTTTATAACACACCAATGTATAGGGTCGTTTCGCCGGTTACGCGACCACCTGAAGGACAAGGTTTTGCCGTGAAAAAGCAACTCTACCGTCCACGGTAAAAGGTTCAAATTCCAATAACAATGTATATGCACCCGAAATTAAGTGCATTTCTTACCAGTTAACTAGTTATGTCTACTACTCGTTAACTAGTTATGTCTACTTAACTGTGATAGTTTTCCTTTTAAATTCATTATATGTACTACTGCCACGAATTTTTCCACTTCCCCAGTAGTAGCCATTTAGTCGGCAGGGGGGGAGGGGGGACACATGACTCGAACAAAATTAAACACTTTAATCCCATTATCTCGCAAACGCATAACTGAGTTGAAAAATAGTTTTACAAAACTAATAATATTTTTGAACAACCTATCCAACGATACCCCACACTATAGGTTTAACGAGAAAAAAAAACACATCACTAATTTACATCTAGGGGAAGTACCCTAAAAAAAAAATTTTTTCAGGATTTTATTCTACTGTTTTGTCGGCGTGATTGGTTTATATACCCACGCCGAATTGCAGTTTTCTAGTTTTAAGGGTTACTGAGCTAAGCCGAAGACGGACAGACAGACAGACGGACGGACATGGCGAAACTATAAGGGTTCCTTGTTGACTACGGAACCCTAAAAACGTGCAGGACAATGCCGTGCGAACCCAGCCTTAGAGTATGTGTTGCGGACTAATGAGATTATTTCCCGGTAATCCACATTACGAACTACAGCAGCGCGGTTATTTCTTCAGTATTCCGGACTCTCGAATAAAAATAAAAGTACTGTCCAGTCATCCGTTTTGTTCGCAAGGCGGAGTACTGGGGAAAAATATTAATAGGTAGTCCGCAGTACCGCCTAAATTGAGTATATTATATTTTATGCATAGATAATTAGATAAACACATCTGTCGCCATATGACTGTAGAAATAAACAGAAAATTTCATATCGAGTGACGTTTTTCCGGTATCGAAAAATAGGTACACACCTAGAAAAATTAAGAAGAGGAAACATTAATCATCGTCCATTGAATTTACCTTGAAAATACGCTGGCACTAGCACCTGAACAAATAAAGTCTGGACGCCGCCGGCGGAGCAGCGCGGCGCGTCGGTGAATGTCCAGCTCAATTCTATTGTAAGTAATTTTCATTTTTGATACATGAAACTTTTTTACACTTTTGGGCTAGAATACTGGTAAAATGGGCATTTCTTTTTTAAGATGTACCTACGGCTAAAGGATGCTTATGAAGTCGTCATTAAACGGACAGCCAATGTGAAACAACATATAATGTTTCGTTACAAAACAGCCAAGCTAGCCGTAACTTTAATATAACTTAAGTTAGGCTTGCTTAACCGAACATCCTAAAATATAGATAGTATAGCCATACGTAGCATAGCTTGAGTTGCAAGCGTTAAATAGCTACTGGGTCATTCCAGCGAAACTGACACCATAGCCATAAAAAATAAATAACTTAATTTATACTTAAATCCATGTCTAGAGAATAGAACATTGTACCTTGTTTTATTAATCAATGAGTTTTTCCTTATTATATAATTTTGTTGCCTTTTATTCGTTTCTGAATTTACCCA
The DNA here is from genome assembly GCA_945867215.1 of Epinotia demarniana. Lineage (NCBI taxonomy): Eukaryota > Metazoa > Arthropoda > Insecta > Lepidoptera > Tortricidae > Epinotia > Epinotia demarniana. The sequence continues at coordinate 4,862,396 of OX244278.1, read as the reverse complement.
TTTTACCCCTAGCGCCAGTAGTCTAGGGTAGCTTATATTTACTCCAAGTTGGCAGGACTATTTCGCGTCTTTTCTGAACATTACGGAGAAAGTGATACGTGTAAATGAAAATATATTTAACGCAGTTTAAACTAGTGGTAAGTAAACTACAAAAGGACAAAGACCACCTATATATCATTTTGCCACTCGTCTGCCCTATTGAAACACATAGTAACCATGATTGAAAAATTGTTCTGTAATTTGCTGGGGCTCCCAAAGGTCAACATCGCGAACCCTGCTATGTGACCAGAACGAAACAACTCCCCCATGTTATCCTGCCTAGCCATAATCTCGTGTATGTCCGACATAAAGCATTCGTCCCTTTCAAGCAAGTATGTGAGTGCGAGCGGGAAGGACTTTATGTAGCTAGGCTGGAATGCGAAGCTACACTACGGGTTCAAATTGTCCATGTTATGTACCGAAGTTACTCGGCCTGTTGCGATAATTGTTAATGGTGTGGGATTTTATTATATAATAAAAATAAAACCCAAGTGGATTCCTAAGAAGATAGAATGAAGAAAAAAGACCGAAAAACTAAAATGAATAGCTCATTTGAAGGGTCCACGGAAAGAACATGTCTCTAGTCACTTTGACAACATTTCGAGATATTGCGGTTTTTAAGTTTAGAATGATTCAATTAACCATAAATTAATTGTTATCTTCGCGATTAGAGTTGGACTTTTCAAGTGCATAAATGTGGATTTATATTAATGTTTACAATTATAGCAGAAGGTGTAGGTAATAGTTCGTTGAGAGCTCCACATTTTGAGATTAAAATCTCATTTTTCGAAATAAGTGACTAGACATGTTTTTTCCGTGGACCCTTCATTCATTTGTCAAAAACCAATTAATTATGTTCAATGAGTAAACACTGCATACTGCCGCGAGTGAAAGCCCTTTATTCATCTTCAAGTAGGGTTTGCAGTCCCGATAACTCCATCGAAGTCCACATGGATTTCGGGACCAGGACAATAACGGGAAATTCCCGCTTGGTAAACTGGTTTGGTTATTGGTTACCAGTTCCCTCGTTTCGTAGAATCGACCAGCGGGGCTATCACAACTGACGCCGCGCCGCGACGAGAGTCGAGAAAGATCTACCCTCCTTTATCTAATTTGCACGGTGCGAGTAAGACAAAAGAAGTTCAGTCGTGGGCAAAGCGTTAAGCGACTGAGCAGCAAGTTGTGATAGACGTAGTTTGCCGTTGACGGTTTGATGTTAATAAACTTCGTTTCCTTATACTATACTATTTGTATCCTTAAAATTTACGTCACAGCATATATTACCTAACAGTAAACAAAGCATTGAACTGAACAACGAATCACGATCTATCTTCTTCTTCTATAATTATGAATGCGAATGTTTTGATGTTTGTTACTTATTCACCCTTAAACGGCTTAACCGATTCGGATGAAAATTTGAAGTATATAGTTTATAGCCTGGATACAGATATAGGATAGTTTTTATCCCGAGTTCACGCAGACGAAGTGCGGGCGGAAGGTAGTCATGGTCATGTAGTCAATCTATAATTAATCTATACTAATATTAATAGCGGCTCTGGGGGCTGTAGAACTCACAAGTCTATAATTTTTCATAAACAAGAAAAAAAACGAAAGTGACTCGACAAAAACCAATATAATTAACAAACCGGCTAATAACAAAGAGAATCGTTTGAGAAATGCGACTTATAAGAAGAACCGCCGGACAGCGTGACAGACAGCTTTTCGGCTCAACCAAGAAGCATAGAACTTCGATCGCTTCGCTCACCCGTTCGATAAAGAACAAAAGTTTGTAGCTGTGAAAGTTTGTATGTTTTTGATAACCGCTGGAACCGCTTATCCGATTCCAAATATCAAATACGACTCTTTATTGCAAAACGTCAATAGTAATATAGAAAACAGCGGATATAAGAGCAGAGCAAAATTTCTTTCACCTGCGTATAGAATGAATGCTGGATGGTTAGGGTTAGCCTATTTTAATTTCTACCATCAGAAACTAGTTTCCAACCTAGATATGGCGGATCCCATTCATCATCATCATATCAGCCAAAAGACGTCCACTGCTGGAGATAGGCCTCCCCCAAGAAGTGTCACAATGACCGATCCCGCGCCACCCGCATCCAGCGGACTCCCGCAACCTTTACCAAGTCATCAGTCCACCTTGTGGGGGGGCCTCTAACCACGCCGCGCCTTCCGGTACATGGTCGCCACTCGAGAACCTTTCCGCCCCAACGACCATCGGTTCTACGTGCTATGTGCCTCGTCCACTGCCAATTAAGTTTAGCGATTCGGAGTGCTATATCGGTTACCTTGGTTCTGCTGCGGATAGCCTCATTTCTGTTGCGATCTCGCAGAGAAACTCCCACAACATAGCCTTCTCAAAGCCCTTTGCCTCGCATTAGCCCCCAAAGGGCTGTGAAGAGGGATTCCATTGTTTATAGAAATTACGTGTTATTCGAGCATATCGTTTTATATGGGGAGTCGAGTGTCCTGGCGAACGTTAGCTCGTGTCTTATCACGCAAATTTTCATGAAATTCGATATGATAATGAAGTTAGTTTGAAATCGCGAGAAGGACCCAGAATAGTATTTTAATTATCTCAGGGTGGTATTCCACTAGTCCAAGATCTTTGTCCAACGTGCATTGCGTCTCACTCACTCTTTAAGCAAAATGTGAAACGCAAATAAACATTAGACAAGTAGAAGACACTTTAGACAAGTCAATTCAAAAGATTGCTCTTTTCAAATATAGCCTATGCTATGTCACTCCCACAATAATGAGGAATCCAGCGACAACAGATATATCAAAACCTATCAAGCCTTTTGGACTCTAGCCCGTGAAATAGAATTTTCTTGTCCACACACTTACTTTGCCTATACTAGGTGCAACATTGCCTATTTTACAAGCTTTTTAAATTATCTCCCAAACTAACATTTATTTCTTAGTTGCGATAATGGCAGCAAAAGCTCCCTTTTACTGGCAACCCGTTTTTGCGGCAAGGTTCGAGACTGGTTGGAAAATGGTTAGTGTTGCCTCGATGAAAAAATAGGCAATTTTGCACCTAGTAGGCAAAGTTGCAGCATTCGACGCTACAAACGCTCGAATCGGCAGTCTGCTAAAAATATCCCATAAAGGTGTGAAATGAGTAGTTTTTAGTACGCGGACCAAATCACGGCGAAAAACAGGCCCTAATATAGTTCTTATTACAACGGTTTAGGGTCGTGTTTTACAAATCTTTTTTTACTACCAACAGAATGATTTTCTATAGAAAGGAAATAGTGTAATTACCTTTTTACACATAATGTGCAAGTCACGACGCTTGCTAATGACTGTCGGTCCAGATAGTCATTTGATGATCGTTAGAGCCCGTTTACACGGAGACATCCGATTCTTTGCGGGAACTGTTTTATGTAGGATCCGATTTAGTGGCAACATTATTTCAATGCACGCGTCCACACAAGCATACAGTTGCAGGATCCAGCAGTAAAACGGATCCCGCAAAAGTGTCATCCGGTTAAGCGACTAAAAATCGGTCTTGTCGTTCGATAAAATGGATGGGATGCGTTTTGTGGCCGGAACGCACTGACAGCGGTGGCGGAGCGGCGCGGTGCGGCGCGGTGCGGCGCGGAGGTGGTACCGGTTGTAATGTTCGAGCTAATATGAAATGATCCGCACAGAGCGGCGCGGCGCGGCACGGTTTTCTGTGCGGACCCTTTCGTATTAACTCGAACATTACAACCGGTACCGCCTCCGCACCGCGCCGCGCCGCCCTGCCACCGCTCTCTGTGCGTTTGCAGCTTTAGCGGTAACAGTATTTCACTACAATAGGAAACTTTAGGTCTAATTTCTGTCGATTTTTACAAGTATTATTATGTACATGCCTGGTTGTTTTCAAAATAAAATAAAATAAAAACTTTTATTCACACAAGCCAGACCCGGATCCGAAAACCGGACCGCCATGTGAACACAAAATCCGCTTTTGCAGGATCCGATAGTTAGTAGATACAAAACTTGACGCCGTGTGAACGTGCTCTAATGTGAGTGTGTGTGTGTGTGTGTGTTTGTGTTAGAATAGCACCACTCTTTACCCTCAGGTGGACCACTCAAGTGGATGTCCTAAAGGTCTAGCGAATGTTACATTACAGGTAAAAGCTCCCAAAATAAACAGGAGAGTTCTAGCGAGCATTCTTGCAAAACCAGAGTAATACCTATTGCTTCGTGCTTTTTGCCGAGCCGAGCAATTGTATTAGTGTTCCACCGCCGTCTATGTCCGCCAGCGAACGAAAAATCGGCCAAGTGCGAGTCGGACTCGCGCACGAAGTTACGTACCATTATCTATTAAAACGGCGAAAAAATCATCTTTGTTGTATAGGAGCCCCACCCGGGTTTTTTAGTATTTGTTGTTATAGCGGCAACAGAAATACATCTGTGAAAAATTCAACTGTCTAACTATCACGGTCCATGAGATACAGCCTGGTGTCAGACGGACAGACAGACATACAGACAGACGGACGGACAGCGGACAGTTGAAATTTTCACATAATGGCACGGAACCCTTCGTGTGCAAATCCGACTCGCACTTGGTCGGTTTTTTCAATACACCTAGCAGAACACAACAATCAATGCAGGTGTTTACTTGCTTCCTCTCAACTGCCTTGCGCGAAAAAGCGCGCATTGATAACAATCTACATTACGTGAGTGGGAAATTGAGAAACATTTGTTCAGCTATGCTATTCAAGATGCCGCGACTCACCTACTATGTTCAGTATATATGTATTATGTATGTAAATCATATTGTACACACAATTAAGGTAAACTGGTTTAGTTACCTAGTTGAAAGATAATATTGATAATTGATATAATAAACATCTTTTTCGAAACTTGAAATAGGTACGTTTAAGGTCACAGCTCATTAGAGCCACCCGGCGCCCGACCCGCACCGCCTCGCCTCGAGCGGTTAGTATTCTTTATAAGGATTTGTACGAGCATGGGCTCACTACGTCAACCGTAGTTAGTACATTTACGAGGCGAGGCGTGGCGGGTGGCTCTAATGAGCTGCGACCTTTATTTTTATTTACACGTTGTTTTGACCATCTCAGTGATGATGACAATCGATATTGAAGTTCCTGCGCCATCCTTCCAGCCGACCCCGCGACCTTTACCAGGTCATCAGTCCACCTTATGGGGGTCTACCCACGCTGCGCCTTTCGGTACGTGGTCGCTACTCGAAAACCTTTCCGCTCCAACGGCCATCGGTTCTATGTGCAATTTGCCCCACCCCCTGTGTTGCCTCTGAATCGCTAAACTGCACCCCCACCACATGTGACCGTGCAGTTTAGCGTTTCAGAGGGCTATATTGGTTACCTTGGTTCTGCTGCGAATAGCCTCACTTCTGATGCGATAATTAAAATGGAAGCTACGGTAGCCCAGTGGTTCAGGCATGCGGCTGTCAAACGGCAGTCGTGGGTTCGAATCCCGGCTCGTACCAATGAGTTTTTCGGAACTTATGTACGGAATATGATTTCATATTTACCGTTAGCTCTTCGGTGAAGGAAAAACATCGTGAGGAAACCTGCATACATCTGCGAAGAAATTCAAAGGTGTATGTGAAGTCCCCAATCCGCACTGGGCCAGCGTGGGGACTACTGCCCATTCCCTCTCATACATGAGAGGAGGCCTGTGCCCAGCAGTGGGACGTATATAGGCTGATGATGTGATGTGAATTAAAATGATGTTATAAAATTTACACAAGGACACGAACCGGAGGTCCGCCTAAAGGCCTGGTTTCACTTTGATTAGTGCGAGTGCGAGTGATTAGTGCGAGTGCAGGTGTGTAGTGCGAGTAGTGTCCAATTCACTGCGAGTGCAGGTGATTAGTGCGAGTGTAGGTGTGTAGTGCGAGTAGTGTCCAATTCACTGCGAGTGCAGGTGATTAGTGGGAGTGTAGGTGTGTAGTGCGAGTAGTGTCCAATTCACTGCGAGTGCAGGTGATTAGTGCGAGTGTAGGTGTGTAGTGCGAGTAGTGTCCAATTCACTGCGAGTGCAGGTGATTAGTGGGAGTGTAGGTGTGTAGTGCGAGTAGTGTCCAATTCACTGCGAGTGCAGGTGATTAGTGGGAGTGTAGGTGTGTAGTGCGAGTAGTGTCCAATTCACTGCGAGTGCAGGTGATTAGTGCGAGTGTAGGTGTGTAGTGCGAGTAGTGTCCAATTCACTGCGAGTGCAGGTGATTAGTGGGAGTGTAGGTGTGTAGTGCGAGTAGTGTCCAATTCACTGCGAGTGCAGGTGATTAGTGGGAGTGTAGGTGTGTAGTGCGAGTAGTGTCCAATTCACTGCGAGTGCAGGTGATTAGTGCGAGTGTAGGTGTGTAGTGCGAGTAGTGTCCAATTCACTGCGAGTGCAGGTGATTAGTGCGAGTGTAGGTGTGTAGTGCGAGTAGTGTCCAATTCACTGCGAGTGCAGGTGATTAGTGGGAGTGTAGGTGTGTAGTGCGAGTAGTGTCCAATTCACTGCGAGTGCAGGTGATTAGTGGGAGTGTAGGTGTGTAGTGCGAGTAGTGTCCAATTCACTGCGAGTGCAGGTGATTAGTGGGAGTGTAGGTGTGTAGTGCGAGTAGTGTCCAATTCACTGCGAGTGCAGGTGATTAGTGCGAGTGCAGGTGTGTAGTGCGAGTAGTGTCCAATTCACTGCGAGTGCAGGTGATTAGTGGGAGTGTAGGTGTGTAGTGCGAGTAGTGTCCAATTCACTGCGAGTGCAGGTGATTAGTGCGAGTGCAGGTGTGTAGTGCGAGTAGTGTCCAATTCACTGCGAGTGCAGGTGATTAGTGGGAGTGTAGGTGTGTAGTGCGAGTAGTGTCCAATTCACTGCGAGTGCAGGTGATTAGTGCGAGTGCAGGTGTGTAGTGCGAGTAGTGTCCAATTCACTGCGAGTGCAGGTGATTAGTGGGAGTGTAGGTGTGTAGTGCGAGTAGTGTCCAATTCACTGCGAGTGCAGGTGATTAGTGCGAGTGTAGGTGTGTAGTGCGAGTAGTGTCCAATTCACTGCGAGTGCAGGTGATTAGTGCGAGTGCAGGTGTGTAGTGCGAGTAGTGTCCAATTCACTGCGAGTGCAAGTGATTAGTGCGAGTGCAGGTGTGTAGTGCGAGTAGTGTCCAATTCACTGCGAGTGCAGGTGATTAGTGGGAGTGTAGGTGTGTAGTGCGAGTAGTGTCCAATTCACTGCGAGTGCAGGTGATTAGTGGGAGTGTAGGTGTGTAGTGCGAGTAGTGTCCAATTCACTGCGAGTGCAGGTGATTAGTGGGAGTGTAGGTGTGTAGTGCGAGTAGTGTCCAATTCACTGCGAGTGCAGGTGATTAGTGGGAGTGTAGGTGTGTAGTGCGAATAGTGTCCAATTCACTGCGAGTGCAGGTGATTAGTGCGAGTGCAGGTGTGTAGTGCGAGTAGTGTCCAATTCACTGCGAGTGCAGGTGATTAGTGGGAGTGTAGGTGTCTAGTGCGAGTAGTGTCCAATTCACTGCGAGTGCAGGTGATTAGTGGGAGTGCAGGTGTGTAGTGCGAGTAGTGTCCAATTCACTGCGAGTGCAGGTGATTAGTGGGAGTGTAGGTGTGTAGTGCGAGTAGTGTCCAATTCACTGCGAGTGCAGGTGATTAGTGCGAGTGCAGGTGTGTAGTGCGAGTAGTGTCCAATTCACTGCGAGTGCAGGTGATTAGTGGGAGTGTAGGTGTGTAGTGCGAGTAGTGTCCAATTCACTGCGAGTGCAGGTGATTAGTGCGAGTGTAGGTGTGTAGTGCGAGTAGTGTCCAATTCACTGCGAGTGCAGGTGATTAGTGGGAGTGTAGGTGTGTAGTGCCAGTAGTGTCAAATTCACTGCGAGTGCAGGTGATTAGTGCGAGTGCAGGTGTGTAGTGCGAGTAGTGTCCAATTCACTGCGAGTGCAGGTGATTAGTGGGAGTGTAGGTGTGTAGTGCGAGTAGTGTCCAATTCACTGCGAGTGCAGGTGATTAGTGCGAGTGCAGGTGTGTAGTGCGAGTAGTGTCCAATTCACTGCGAGTGCAGGTGATTAGTGTGAGTGTAGGTGTGTAGTGCGAGTAGTGTCCAATTCACTGCGAGTGCAGGTGATTAGTGCGAGTGCAGGTGTGTAGTGCGAGTAGTGTCCAATTCACTGCGAGTGCAGGTGATTAGTGGGAGTGTAGGTGTGTAGTGCGAGTAGTGTCCAATTCACTGCGAGTGCAGGTGATTAGTGGGAGTGTAGGTGTGTAGTGCGAGTAGTGTCCAATTCACTGCGAGTGCAGGTGATTAGTGGGAGTGTAGGTGTGTAGTGCGAGTAGTGTCCAATTCACTGCGAGTGCAGGTGATTAGTGGGAGTGTAGGTGTGTAGTGCGAGTAGTGTCCAATTCACTGCGAGTGCAGGTGATTAGTGGGAGTGTAGGTGTGTAGTGCGAGTAGTGTCCAATTCACTGCGAGTGCAGGTGATTAGTGGGAGTGTAGGTGTGTAGTGCGAGTAGTGTCCAATTCACTGCGAGTGCAGGTGATTAGTGCGAGTGCAGGTGTGTAGTGCGAGTAGTGTCCAATTCACTGCGAGTGCAGGTGATTAGTGCGAGTGCAGGTGTGTAGTGCGAGTAGTGTCCAATTCACTGCGAGTGCAGGTGATTAGTGGGAGTGTAAGTGTGTAGTGCGAGTAGTGTCCAATTCACTGCGAGTGCAGGTGATTAGTGGGAGTGTAGGTGTGTAGTGCGAGTAGTGTCCAATTCACTGCGAGTGCAGGTGATTAGTGGGAGTGTAGGTGTGTAGTGCGAGTAGTGTCCAATTCACTGCGAGTGCAGGTGATTAGTGCGAGTGCAGGTGTGTAGTGCGAGTAGTGTCCAATTCACTGCGAGTGCAGGTGATTAGTGGGAGTGTAGGTGTGTAGTGCGAGTAGTGTCCAATTCACTGCGAGTGCAGGTGATTAGTGGGAGTGTAGGTGTGTAGTGCGAGTAGTGTCCAATTCACTGCGAGTGCAGGTGATTAGTGGGAGTGCAGGTGTGTAGTGCGAGTAGTGTCCAATTCACTGCGAGTGCAGGTGATTAGTGGGAGTGCAGGTGTGTAGTGCGAGTAGTGTCCAATTCACTGCGAGTGCAGGTGATTAGTGGGAGTGTAGGTGTGTAGTGCGAGTAGTGTCCAATTCACTGCGAGTGCAGGTGATTAGTGGGAGTGCAGGTGTGTAGTGCGAGTAGTGTCCAATTCACTGCGAGTGCAGGTGATTAGTGGGAGTGTAGGTGTGTAGTGCGAGTAGTGTCCAATTCACTGCGAGTGCAGGTGATTAGTGGGAGTGTAGGTGTGTAGTGCGAGTAGTGTCCAATTCACTGCGAGTGCAGGTGATTAGTGGGAGTGTAGGTGTGTAGTGCGAGTAGTGTCCAATTCACTGCGAGTGCAGGTGATTAGTGCGAGTGTAGGTGTGTAGTGCGAGTAGTGTCCAATTCACTGCGAGTGCAGGTGATTAGTGGGAGTGTAGGTGTGTAGTGCGAGTAGTGTCCAATTCACTGCGAGTGCAGGTGATTAGTGGGAGTGCAGGTGTGTAGTGCGAGTAGTGTCCAATTCACTGCGAGTGCAGGTGATTAGTGGGAGTGCAGGTGTGTAGTGCGAGTAGTGTCCAATTCACTGCGAGTGCAGGTGATTAGTGGGAGTGCAGGTGTGTAGTGCGAGTAGTGTCCAATTCACTGCGAGTGCAGGTGATTAGTGGGAGTGCAGGTGTGTAGTGCGAGTAGTGTCCAATTCACTGCGAGTGCAGGTGATTAGTGGGAGTGTAGGTGTGTAGTGCGAGTAGTGTCCAATTCACTGCGAGTGCAGGTGATTAGTGGGAGTGCAGGTGTGTAGTGCGAGTAGTGTCCAATTCACTGCGAGTGCAGGTGATTAGTGGGAGTGCAGGTGTGTAGTGCGAGTAGTGTCCAATTCACTGCGAGTGCAGGTGATTAGTGGGAGTGTAGGTGTGTAGTGCGAGTAGTGTCCAATTCACTGCGAGTGCAGGTGATTAGTGGGAGTGTAGGTGTGTAGTGCGAGTAGTGTCCAATTCACTGCGAGTGCAGGTGATTAGTGGGAGTGCAGGTGTGTAGTGCGAGTAGTGTCCAATTCACTGCGAGTGCAGGTGATTAGTGGGAGTGTAGGTGTGTAGTGCGAGTAGTGTCCAATTCACTGCGAGTGCAGGTGATTAGTGGGAGTGCAGGTGTGTAGTGCGAGTAGTGTCCAATTCACTGCGAGTGCAGGTGATTAGTGGGAGTGCAGGTGTGTAGTGCGAGTAGTGTCCAATTCACTGCGAGTGCAGGTGATTAGTGGGAGTGCAGGTGTGTAGTGCGAGTAGTGTCCAATTCACTGCGAGTGCAGGTGATTAGTGGGAGTGTAGGTGTGTAGTGCGAGTAGTGTCCAATTCACTGCGAGTGCAGGTGATTAGTGGGAGTGCAGGTGTGTAGTGCGAGTAGTGTCCAATTCACTGCGAGTGCAGGTGATTAGTGGGAGTGCAGGTGTGTAGTGCGAGTAGTGTCCAATTCACTGCGAGTGCAGGTGATTAGTGGGAGTGTAGGTGTGTAGTGCGAGTAGTGTCCAATTCACTGCGAGTGCAGGTGATTAGTGGGAGTGCAGGTGTGTAGTGCGAGTAGTGTCCAATTCACTGCGAGTGCAGGTGATTAGTGGGAGTGTAGGTGTGTAGTGCGAGTAGTGTCCAATTCACTGCGAGTGCAGGTGATTAGTGCGAGTGCAGGTGTGTAGTGCGAGTAGTGTCCAATTCACTGCGAGTGCAGGTGATTAGTGGGAGTGTAGGTGTGTAGTGCGAGTAGTGTCCAATTCACTGCGAGTGCAGGTGATTAGTGGGAGTGCAGGTGTGTAGTGCGAGTAGTGTCCAATTCACTGCGAGTGCAGGTGATTAGTGGGAGTGTAGGTGTGTAGTGCGAGTAGTGTCCAATTCACTGCGAGTGCAGGTGATTAGTGCGAGTGCAGGTGTGTAGTGCGAGTAGTGTCCAATTCACTGCGAGTGCAGGTGATTAGTGGGAGTGCAGGTGTGTAGTGCGAGTAGTGTCCAATTCACTGCGAGTGCAGGTGATTAGTGGGAGTGTAGGTGTGTAGTGCGAGTAGTGTCCAATTCACTGCGAGTGCAGGTGATTAGTGGGAGTGCAGGTGTGT